>JAHTLZ010000327.1:1999917-2014771 GCA_023846285.1 Phrynocephalus versicolor | reverse complement strand
ATAATAATAATAATAATAATAATAATAATAATAATAATAATAATAATAATAATAATAATAATAATAATAATAAAAGTGCCATCCTGTTGGTTCCAACCTATGGGTAGCTTTTTCCAGGTTTTATCCAGGTAGAGAATACTCAGAACTCAGAAGTGGCTTTCCCTCCCCTTCTTCCTGGTTTTGCCCTGGGGACTGTGCAGCTTGCCCAAGGCCACCAAAGCTGGTTCTCCTTGCAGGAGGCACTGTTGGGGAACCAAACTCCCAACCCCTGGCCCCACGACCTGAAAGCAAAGCCACTAAGTCATCCAGCCAGCCTTCTACCAGCTAGACTAAGAAACTGGGAGACAGCGCCCAACCAACCCACCTTGAAGGAGAAAGGCAAGGTACAAAACAATTTAAATAAAACAAAAGAATAAAGAAACATTGACTGTATCCTTCTCCGGATTCAGTTTGTCTCGTTCTCTCCTCTTGTCCATTCTCGTGGATTTCTTGCTTAGTACAAGCATTTCCCTGGACAAGTAGAATGTAAAGGATGGGTCTCACTTCCCCCAAGTACTCACATGCAAGAAAACCCCGTTCCTTGGCAGAGGAGCTACTGGGGATCCACCCAAATCGCCGGCCGTCCACCTGTGATTTTTTTTCCCTGCTGCTTCCTTCCCGATGACCTCTTTGCACCAGCTGGGCAGGCAATTTTATTTTCTCTTGTTGTTTCCCTAGAGAGGCTCAGACACTCCTTTAATCTGCAAACTGAACAGCACGCAAGCAAATCCCCCGAGATGAATTGACAACCCAGCCCAGGAAGAATCCGGGAAGGGGGGGGAGCTCTAATGGATGCCTGAGGGAGGTCAGGGAGCTTTTGTGGGCACAGAGCCTCCACGGTTCCTTTTATGAGGGCAGCTTGTGCTATGGTCACCCGTCCAGTAAGACCAGATTCTTGGGTGATTACATGACTCCAGTCATATCAGGAAGAAGAAGTGGAGATGGGCTACAAGGAGGCTCTCTCTAGGAGCCCTTCCACCTCTGCGGTGGGGCTCTGGACGCAGCTCTGTCGGCATTTCCAGCAGCAAACTTTTCGCCCTCTAAATTTCAGCAACCTCAGTCCCATTCTAGTGATTGCTCTGGCTGCTCCCCAGTCTCACTGGCTCATGACCCTTTCCCCCATCCTTTTACATTGTTTTTTTACAGCAGGGGAAACCCTTGGGGGTGGCAGTCTGTCTCCTCACCCCGACCCCCAACCTGTGGGTTCAGAATGTGTATATGGAAGGGGTGTTGTCAGGTCTTTGGAGCTGAGTCGCAAGTCTTGGAGGAAGGAATAGAGAGTATGCTGATTGAATTTGCAGATGATACCAAATTGGGAGGCATTGCTAATTTCCTAGAGGATCAGATGAAAATCCAAAATGACCTTGACAGATTAGAGTGCTGGGCCAAAGCTAATGGAATGGAGTTCAACAGAGGGAAATGTAGGGTGGTGTATCTAGGTAAAAAGAATTAATTGCACAGATATAGGATGGGAGACACCTGGCTGGAGAACAGTACCTGTGAAAGGGATCTGGGAGTCTGGGTGGACCACAAATTGAACATGAGTCAGCAGTGTGAGGCAGTGGCCAAGAAAGTCAATGCGATTCCTATTTGCATCAATAGTGTCTAGATCAAGGGAAGTGATAGTACCACTCTATTCTGCTCTGGTCAGAGCCCACCTGGAGTACTGTGTCCAGTTCTGTGCACCTCAATTTAAAAAGGATGCTGGCAGCCTCGAACGGGTCCAGTGGAGGCTGACCAGATTGGTTGATGGTCTGGAACAAATGTCTTACGAGGAGCGGCTTAGGAGCTGGCAATGTTTAGCCTTTCAGAAAGAAGTCTGAGAGGGGATATGATAGCCATGTTTAAATATCTGAAAGTATGTCATATTGAAGAGGGGGCAGGTTTGTTTTCCATAGAATCATAGAATCATAGAATCAAAGATTTGGAAGAGACATCAAGGGCTATCCAGTCCAACCCCCTGCCATGCAGGAGCCCCCATCACAGGACTCCTGACAAATGGCCATCCAGCCTCTGATTAAAAACCTCCAAAGAAGGAGACTCCACCACCCCGTGTGGCAGCATATTCCACTGCCGAACAGCTCTAACTGTCATGAAGTTATTTCTAATGGCTTCAGAGACAAGGACTCAGGGCAATGGCTTCAAACTACAGGAAAAGAGATTCAGTTTAAACATTAGGAAGAACTTCATGACGGTTAGAGCTGTTCGGCAGTGGAATATGTCTGGTAGTATCTCCTACTTTGGAGGTTTTTAAGCAGAGGCTGGATGGCCATATGTGGGGAGTCCTGTGATGGGGGTTCCTACATGGCAGGGGGTTGGACTGGATGTCCTTTGAGGTCTCTTCCAACTCTTATGATTCTATGATTCTAAATCAGAATCTTTGCTGCCAAATCCCGTCCACATCTGAGTCTTCAGTACCAAGTTGTCTCCCCCACCCCACAAAAAAGAGTGGGTGGTTTCATAGCCACCAGTTAAATCTGATAACAATGGGTTGAAGTTAAGTCTAACAACAAGAGGCTCAAGTTAAGAGAACCCAGCTTTTGGCTGAATATCAGGAAAAACTTCCCAACTGTTAGAGCAGCATGGTTATAGAACCAGTTACTTCAAGAGGTGGTGAGTGCTCCAACAATGGAGACATTCAAGAGAAATTTGGACAACCATGTGGCAGATATCTGTTGATCTGTATTCATACATGGAGTGGGGGTTGGACTCAAAGAACATATAGGCCCCTTCTGAGTTCACTATTCTTTGATTGTATGATTCTATGAACCTTGAGTTAAGCCCAAGTTTAGTTTCTGATGTGGCAGATCTCTGATTTGACAGTGAGTACCCAACTCAGGCGTCAATCAGGCTTTATTGGCTGATCATCACTTGGAATGAAGTGAGCATTTCATTCCAGCCTGTTTTTAAAATCAGAATTTACTGATATTCATAACATCCAAAGGCAGGAAAGAATGAAAGGAACATATCCTTTTGCAAGATGGAAGAGCACGTCGGTCGGGATGGACGAACCTTGCAATATCCAAATGTGGGACCACACAGGAACAGAGGGGTTCGCCACTCCCTCTTCCATATCCTGTAACCTGAATTCAGAGCATGCAACTTTCTGAAGGTGCCGGTGGTCTCTTTGGAGATCAGACTCAGCAGACATGGGCTGTCGTTTGCACGTCAAAGCTGTGTGTTTTCACGGAATGCGGGGGGGACACCATATAAAGATTGACTGATTTTTTTTTCAAAGGCGGAGAAACATTTTGGACTCCTAATAACTGGAAATCCTTATCTGTGATTTCCCCCCACAAGTGAGGCGGGGGTGAAGAGAGTCTTGTGGGCTCTTAAGAGCTGACAGGAATTATTTGGCATAAACACCAAACTGGGTCGCACGCACTGCCTACCTAACAGAGTTGCAGCAATTAAATAAAATATTTCAAAAACTCTGTATGTTTTCCCTTTTCTTGGTGAGGAATGCAACCAGATCCTGCTGTTTTAACCCCCAGAGGGATAAAACCCCAACATTCCCCCTAGCCACCCCACTTCCTTTTCTCAATATAGTCTAGAAGGGCAAAACTGAGTGTCTGACCTTTTTTGTCCCAGATTAGGTTTTGTCATCAAGTTGACTCACAACCTCACAGCAAAGTCAGGCTTCATGTGTACACAGCACAGAGGTTTGAATGAGTGTGTTAGCAATGAGGTGGGGGAAGGGTGTCTGTGTTTGGAGAGCTGATTGTGTATTTATTTATTTATTTATACCCCACCCATTTAGCCACTCTACACTTTGTGCAGGAGATAAGATCCCCCTAGACTAACTGTCCAGGTGACAATAGAAAGGATGGTTTCTATTTGGTTGCTTCTATATCTGTTTTCCTCATGCTTGTACCCAACATTTTAAATATACAGTAATGTGAATACCGTAACTCTTCTTTCACATTTGAATAGTTTATGGTTTTTAGCTTTGAATATTGTGCTTTTCATGACGTAAGCCACTTTTCATGACATAAGAAAGGCAGGTTAAATATATCTAAAATAAATAAAAGAAATATAAGATAGAGGTACAGTGAGAAAAGAGAGAATTGTGCAGATTATGTACAGGATATGAAGAAATTTCTTTCTTTTTTCACAAGTGAAATTGATTGCAAAACCCACTCCTTAATATCAACCAAGCTGCGGCCAATGTGTACAGGCAGTTGGGGTTTGGGACTACAGTACCAACCCCAGAGCCCTCTGCCAGTGTGTCTGTGGTCATGATGGGAGATGCAGTCCCAAGTTACGCTGTCCCAATATGTTTGTCAAGTGCTTGTGTGTTTCAGTCTTGGCAACTCCAAGACAAACGGGACTCACAGAGAAACAGTCAGTACATCCAAGGAGTCCTGTATTAATCATTCAGAGAAGGAGCCCTGGTGTTTTCTGTTTTCAGGCAGCACATCCTGCCCAGCTCCCCACAGCCTTCCTTGAGGATTACGGTATCACCCAGCACTCATCAAATCTAACCTCACTTTCTTCTCATGTTGGTGGTTTGCTGGTTGCAAGGCATGAGAAAGCAAGGAAAGACTCCTTCTGGAGGACCTCCCCACCCCCATCACAATTCTTCCCATTTCTGTGAACATGGCAGGGCAACTGAACAAGGCGTTCAAGACACAGAAAGTAAACACAAAGAACAGGCCCAGAGTTGAACGTTTGCATCATAACTGACTTCAGCTGGTTTCAACGTGGCCGTGGCTTCCCTATCCAGCTTAGAACGCTTGCAAGTTGGAAGTTTAGTTATGAAGGTGGTTGGGCACAAAATCCACAGTATTTTATAAAACAGAGTCAAGGAAGGAAATAATCTAGGCTGCCTCCTTTTTCACACCCCATTTTATCACTGGAAAAAATTATGGTTTGGGGCAGGATGAGTGGTAGGAGAGTCCTCTGATCCACCCCATGACAGAAAGTGCACTGTTCTTGAAGTCACTGTTGCTCTTCAAAGTTAAAATAAACTGGGGCAAAAGTGGAAAAGAGACAACCTATTAGCCAAAAAAATCTGGGGAATCTGGTTTGGATGCTAACGCAAAGTCATGGTTGAGAATTGCCACATCTAACATCAAGGTGGCCACCATGGTGTGCAATTGTCCAGTAGGATAAGAGGAATGGGGTAAAGGAGGACATCAACCCTAGTCAGCAGAATGGCACTGGGCTACCTATTTTTGGAGACCTTAGCTTTTCTTTTTAGATCTCCTCTAAGTTAGAGTTCATCCCAGAAAAAACTTGTTGAGGAAAATGTGGATGGAGAGTCACAGTCAGGATTTCAGTCCACAGTGCTCTGGATCTGTGTGTGTTTTGAAGACTGAGGGAGCGAATAAGAGAAGCAGGCAATATCTTGGTGGGTGTCATCTCCTGCCTCCCCGGGGCCACTCCTGCACCAAAGTCTTGCTCTTGGTTATCACAAGCAACCTTGCTTCCTCTTAACATTGTGAAACTTCTCAACCCACGTTGTGAATTTCCCGGCCCAGCTTCTGTGAAGGCGGCCGTGATGTTTTCAGCTGCAGGGAACATCTCATGGTGCTGAGGAATGGCTCTCAAATAACTCCCCGGTGAGAGGCAGAAAGAATGAATCAGAGCCACGAGTTTGACATCTGTCATGTTTACAAGCAATGAGGGAGGCAGAGAGCATCCCAGCTCCTAGCATTGTTTGCGCCGTAGGAAAACAGGACCTGCCCAGGATCTTGAGAAGGAGGTTCAGAAGATGAAGGCTCTACAAGGTTTATGTCACACAGTAAGTGGTGAACTACAGATTAGTCCAGTGTCGCGATGAAGTTGTTGGGAGACAGGTCATCTGTGGCTTGGAGCCACTGAGTCATCATGCTGCTGATGACTCTCAGACGATATCCTTCAGACATCCCATCGGAATCAAGAGGGGATGTGTGTGAGTTCTCTACGGAGACCTGGAAGGGCTACTGGCCTGGATGAGGACCAACAATCATCTGTCAGAACAAAAGGAGCTGCCTGGATAGCTCAGTGGTTCCAATATCTGGTTGTGGAGCCAGAGGTTGAGAGTTTGATTCCCCACTGTTCTTCCTGGGTGAAGAAACAGCCTTGGTGGCCTTGGGAAAGCCACACAGTCCCAGGGGTGCCCAGAGAAGAAGGGAATGATAAACCCCATCTGAGTAGAGATGGGCACGAAATGAACAATTTTTCATTTCCGTTTTCGTTTTTTCGTTTCGTTATCTAACGAAACGACAAACGAATTTTGCTTCCAAAATGAAACGAAATGAACAGAAACACCAGAAATTGTGTCGTCCGTTTCGTTTTCATTATGGCAATACATTGAATTGCTTTAAATGCTAAAAAAATTACAAAAAATTGAAATAAATGGTAACGAAACGGTAACGAAATGAATGAAAACAAAAACAAATTTTTTGCAAAAATTCACGAAAAAGGAAACGAACCGAAACGGACCCCCCAAACGACAAATGACAAACGAAACACCATTTTTTTATTCGTGCCCATCTCTACTTCTGAGTATCTGCTACTTGGAAAACCCTAAAAATGGAGACCATAGGCCAACAGTGACTTGAGAGCACATGATTATTATTAGAACAAAAGGTAAGCAGAAACTGAATCATGACACCACAGAGGTGTTGCCAGTAATCATGGATTTTCCCCCATGGTTTTAATCCAGAAGCAGCCAGATGATCCAGGTTCTAAAGAGATCCCCTGTTTTGGGAGAGGCTGGGTTCCACAACATTAGACTGGCTGGGGGGTGGCTTGCCCTGAGCCTGATCTCATTTGCCAACACCCATCTCCTGCCCTAAAAAGTCACCCGTCAGGATTCCCAGACACACAGCTCAGTATTTCCAGAACCGCAACACAAGATAGTAGAAAAGATTGAAAGATTTAAAGCACTTGTCATTGTTAAAGTTGAGTTAGGAAGAAGGTAATCATCTTGATAGAAGAGTTTTTTTAAAAAAAATTCAAATTAAATCAAATAGTTGTTCTTCTTTGTTCCTGCCAGAAGACAATTATAGAACAATTAAGAAATATGTCAGATATTTTGTTTACTTTATTATGAGCAACATCGAAGGCACTTAATATCAAGTCTCCTACTGCACCTGTTGAGGAGCAGAAAGGACATTGATATAGTTGTGAAATTGTCTGTTTTTCTCTGCACACATGAAGGGCTGCTCCTGTGTGACAGCCACATTTTGGTAGGTTCACTTTAGTTCTGCTTATTCCACTTACTGCCTTCCAAGAGACTTTCTAGTTCTCTGTGAAGCTGGAGACTAAACTTTCCTGGAATTACATACATTTTAAGAGGTGGGTAGTTCTTTAAATGCACACACACACATATTATGGACCTGGCATTATGTGCTCTTTCTTCAGGATCCACTGATGTTCTGAAAAGGGTTTCCCATGGTTTTGTTCTGGAAGGAAGCTGGATGGTTCCAGAAGAAATGATGTGCATGTACTGTAGATGTTTTAAGTCCAGAAGAAAATGTGTACCATATATGTGTATGATAACAGACCACAGCAATGTACCTATATTACTGTTAGAGTTGCTACCTAGTGATCTTTTCCATCATGGTTGATGAACCACATCTAGAGGGCCACAGGTTATGCCCCTATGTTCTACAGCAATGGTTCCTCCCTCATGAGGAAAGGCTAAAACATTTGGGGCTGTTAAGTCTGGAGAAAAGGCGCCTGAGGGGGGCTATGATTGACAGGTACAAAATAATGCAGGGCATGAGTAAAGTGGATAGAGGGAAGCTCTTCTCCCTCTCACAAAATACCAGAACTAGGGGACATCCACTCAAATTGTGGGCTGGGAGAGTAAGAACAGACAAAAGAAAATATTTTTTTCACCCAGCGCATTGTTAGTCTGTGGAACTCGCTGTCACAGGATGTAGTGATGGCATCTGGCCTGGATGCCTTCAAAAGGGGATTGGACAGATTCCTGGAGGAAAAGTCCATCACAGGTTACAAACCATGGTGGAGATGTGTCATCTCCAGGCTTAACACCAGGGTACTTCAAGGTCCAGATGCAGGGCAGTGGTATCAGGAGACAGAGATCTAGTCTCGTGCGCTCCCAGACACATCTGGTGGGGCCGCTGTGAGATACAGGAAGCTGGACTAGATGGGCCGTTGGCCGGATCCAGCATGGCCCTTCTTATGTTTTTATGTTCTTATGTGTTTCCCCAGATGCTCCAGGGCAACAACTCCCAGAAGCCTTCACCACCTGTTGTGCTGGCCAGGGTTTTTGGGAGCTGTAGTCCATGGACATCTGGTGACCCAAGATGGGGGACCACTGCTCTACATGGAGGGACACAATGTGGAGCAGCTAATGTTCAACACCACACATGTACAATGAGTGGCCTTTATAATTTAGGGAGGAGGTGTGACAGTCTGTGCCTTCTGGATTTCCCATCCTTCTCTTTGATGGCTATGGGAAGGTGCAGGTAGTTGCCGTGCGCTCAACCAACAGAAATGGAGGTTAGCTTCTTCTTTCCACCTGGACAATTCAGCAACTGTAGATCACACTTCATTTAAAAAAACCACAGCCTTAAGAGTTAGACATTAGAAACTCACACTGATGTGGGAAAAGAGAGATTTCCAAGGTGCTGAACTTTTGTTCAGTAGTATTAATGTTGGTGTTGGTGTGGCATTCATCTCAGGCGCTCACGTTTCTTGGGTTATAGACAGTTGAAACACCGACGTGGATTTATATTTCAGTGAAAATCAACATGACCTCTGTGCTCTATTTTGCAATCAAGTTCCATTGATTTAATTGGGACGAAGGCAGGAGTAACTTGCCCTCAATTGCGCACCGCCACATTGAGTGTTGCAGCAATTCCAAGATCTTCCACTCATTTCCATGGGATCTACATATCTAAGGAGTTCATTTGTCAAGTGATTACTCATATTAACAAGCATAGCAAGGCCGTTAGGTACCTTTCTAGGGAAGCACTGGATTCCAACGCAAAGCATCAGGACATCCTTCGTCATAATGGCTGCTAAATTATGCCTAATTAGTTGGAGCTGAAGGTGCCACTTGTCTTACTGAAGGTGAACCTCCTCCCTCCCCTCTTTTCTGAGACACAAACTATGATCACACATTATCATGAGTCAACAGCATGATACAGATGTGAAAAAGGCAAACTTCGTTTCAGATGGAATTAATAAAATCACCATTCCCCATCATGAGAAGCACAATGATGCTATGTTTTCCATCATATCTCAGCTGGAATGCTGCCTCCAAGGCGTTGCAACTTCAGGAAGACGCAGGTGCACTGGAATCATTTCAGTGGATGAAATGAAACATGTCCAGCGATATGTAAACATTTTAAACAGATGAGCTGGATTGATTTAGCCAGGACAACAGGATGCGGATGAGGGACGTAACAGAGAGACTCGGTAAACTTCCACTTTTGGACTACACCTCCCAGAAATCCCCAAACCAGCCTGGGCACCTGAGCTAGGGGATTCCGGGAAATATTGTCCAGAAACATAGTTTCCAATTTCTGAGCAAAAATATCTGAAGGACCATTGTATAGTTGGAAGCAAATCTATATTCTTCGCTGGCCCAGGTTTCACGGGCTTTACTTTCAAGTGGTTGGATTTTGGTTGAATATTAGGAGAGACATCTTGAGGGTAGGAGAAGTTCATAAATTGGACAGTAGACATCCAAGGGAATGGGTAGATGGGTCATTCTCCTTGGGAGTCTTCAAAAATGCTTACAGGTAGAAGTTTGATGGAGATACTCAAACTGAATTTCCATAACCAAGCAGAAACATAATTATGATTTTTTTAAAAAAATCTGGGGGGGGGGATGTTCTCTTACATGAACACCTCCATCTCAATGATGCTATGATGAAGGGAAACCTCCATATGTGGTAGGGAGTGGATGTTAGAGAAAGAAGGTTCTATAGGGTTCTCAGTATACTGCATTTAGCAAATGGTACTGAACAGAGATGGGCACGAAACGAATTTGTTTCATTCTGCTATTCATTATTCATTTCATTACATGAAACAAATAACAAACCTGGCGGGGAAATTGGAACGAACCGAGCCAAGAAAATTAGGTTCGTTACGTTTTGTTTTCCTTAAAGGCGACACACGATGAAAAGAGCTGTTTTAAATGTTAAAAACCGTCCTGAATATCCATAAAAACCCAGCAATAATTATTTATTCTGCCTGATAATACCTACCAGGGGGGGTTGGGGTCCGTAAAACATACATTTATGTCTTTTCTCAGATCGCTGTATTTTTTTTTCCTTTAAGGGGAGTTAGGGGACATTGACC
This sequence comes from Phrynocephalus versicolor, assembly GCA_023846285.1. Taxonomy (NCBI): domain Eukaryota; kingdom Metazoa; phylum Chordata; class Lepidosauria; order Squamata; family Agamidae; genus Phrynocephalus; species Phrynocephalus versicolor. Next base: position 2,004,463 of record JAHTLZ010000327.1, on the reverse strand, counting down.
CAAAATGGCTGCCGGATGCCAAATATTGATTTCTTGGGTATTAAAATGCTCTGGACACCCATAAAAACACAGTGATAATTATTTATTCTGCCTGATAAGACCTACCGGGGGGGGGGGTCCTTAAAACATTTGTTTTTGTCATTCTCCCATCGCGATGTATTTTTCTTTTCCCTTTAAGGATGACACAAAATGGATGCCAGGCACAAAATGGATGCAAGCCATGTGATGGGATCATGTAAATTCTTGGACAGCTTCAACCAATAGCATGCCCAGGATGCAGACTGGGCAGGTCTGGCTGCCACAGAGGGCATAAAAAGCTCTGGCAGCCCCCATCCTCCTTGCAGTCTGCAGTGGGAGTTACGTTTGGGTGGGATTGCTGTCTCTGCAACTCGTTATTTTCACTTTAGGCCAGGCAGGCAGGCGTGTGTCTCTGTGTTCCTGCTGGCTGCAGCCAGGCTCTTAGGGGAGAAAAAGAAGAGATTTCTCTCTAGCTTCAGTCTTGCAGCCTCCCTGCATGCGTACTGCATACTTCTCGGTGAGTGCCCTCCCCTGCCCCGCAGTCACTCTGCGGCTACCTTGCGCCCTGGGCAACCCCCGGCCGCTGCCTTGCAGCCTCCCTGCATACCTAGTCTATACTGTGTCTCTGTCAGCATCAATTTTTTTAGTGTTTTCCCTCTGGTCTGGGGTGTTGGAGGAAGCTTTAAAAATCACGCAAAGCGGGTAAAAATCAATAATGAATTAACGAACCAATGAAATGATTTTTTGTGTGAAAATTCACGAAAAATGAAAACGAACGGAACCGAGCACCTCAACAAAACGAAACGTCATTTTTTCAATTCGTGCCAATCTCTAGTACTGAAATCAAACACAATTAAGCCATGACATTGTTGGAAATTCCATGGCAAAATCATACTGGGTAGTGGTGGTGGTGGTGGTGGTGGTGGTGGTGGTATCTTGTTACCTTTTGAGTTCATGGTGCTTGTCACTCCATTTTATTATTATTAAGATCCATACAACTCTACTGACAATTTAAAATAAAAACAGGTAAAATGTGGAAAAAAGTATCAAGAGTTGAGACCTGGCATTGAAAAGATAGTCCACTGGCCAGTAGGCAAAGTCAAAAACTGCCACCTATCTGAATGGCCCATTGCACCATGTTTGGTTCATACTGCGTTGCATAAATAGTCTCTCTGGTATCTCCAACATGGCAGAAGACTGGCTTGGACGTTGTCTAGTAACTGAAATAAGATATTTCAGGGAAAGGGAATGACCAAATATGAGATGTGCTGACTCCACAGACTCGAGTCTTCATGAGCTGAGCCGTGCCGTTGAGGGCAGGTCATTGTGGACATTATCCTATTGTGTGACTTGACAGCACATAACAGCAACATTGGATAGGATGGCAAACTCAGCTTCATCAGGACCTTGGAGAGTGCCCAGAGAGAGGCAGTGCCCAGGGTGGTATTTATTTATGTATTATTTATTTGTTACACTTATATCCCACCCATCTTCCGAAATGGAACTCTGGGCGGCTACCAATAAAACAAACTACAAAAAGGAAAACAAGGAATCAAAAGAAAAATTCCAGTAAAATGGTGAGGGACAATACTCTCCAGACTAGATGAAACGGGCACCAAAGAGAAAGAAAAGAAAAAAGAAAAAATTAAGTATTTTTATTTATTTTTTGGTATCAGTGCTTGGAAAAGTTACTCCTTCTGGACTACAACTCCTGGAATTTCCAGCTAACATCGGCAATGGCACTGTGGTCCAAAGAAGCAACTTTTGCTAAGATTTGAATTGCATGTGTAATATCCTTCCTTTATGTCTGTGAACATTCTCAGTCACCCAGGTGACTTTCTCTGGAAGTTGAGCCATTGCAACTGGACTTCTCTTTCTTGCTGTTCATCCAAACAGCTTCACCAGAACTTCATCAACTTCCAGAGATCCTTCCTTTATATCCTCATACCACCCCTGGGAGGTAGGTTAAACTAAATGATAAGGCTACCACCCCCGGTAAGCTTTGTGATAGAGCTGGAGTTTTGAAACCTAGGTTTTGCTAACATAAGGGGACCTGTCATTAGAGCTGAATTCTCATCCATGTTCAAAATATGTGATTTTCCTTTTGGTTTAAAGCAGTGTTTTGCTTTAAAGCTGGTGGCCTGGCAACCAAGCAAAGCAAGGCAAGCTAATTTGCAATATAGGGGAGGTGAGAAGACCAGTTGTGACAATCACACCCAGTCAGCACTTAAGCAATTCCCTTTTCCAGCAACAGGTTGTCCATCATGTGCCTTTCAGCCTTTTAGCCAAACACCAATCATTCAACACCTTAGCTTTCTGGCTTAACCTAATCTGAGCTTGAGCATCTCTTGGATAATGGTATTGTTGACAGTTAATTCAACCCCTCTGGCTCTCTAAGACTCAGCTGTAACAGCCTTCTCTGTGGCTCCAGTGTTTTGCACATCTGCCGACTTTGACTTCCTTTGGAGGACGTACTCAGAGGACCTCACCGCCACCATTTATAGAGGGTGAAAGCACATGCTCACCTACCATGTTACTCCTTTTGATCCTGATACAAGAAACTGCTGAGTCTCTTTTAATGGAGCCAAAAGGAGGCATGCATGCATAGAATAGTGTGCCTCAGCGTACCTCACTGTTGTCTCATACCCTAATTGTTCAGGCCGTCCGTCAGCAGGAGAATGAAAGAAACAGCAAAACAACTTGATAGTTTAGTGGTTGACCCAACAATCCCATTGACTTAGAAATCCTATGCTTTATGTTTTCTACTTTCTAAGCTCCTTCACACACCACACGGTGGCACATCCATGGGTTTGTCCAAGTCTATGATTGTCATCAAGTGGATCTGCATTATGCAGTTACAGCAGTTTGGTTCCACTTTGAGCATAGCATGGATTCATCCTGTGGACTCCTGGGATCTGTATTATGTGGATTTCCCTGCTGTAGACAGGAAAAAGGGAGCACAGACCTTCTAGCAGGGAAAAAGTATCCCTGTAGAATGCAAGGACTGTGAACACACAGGGCTGTCCCTTGGGCAATGACAACACCTTTGCCAGTGGTCGCCAAACTACAAGCACCAAGATTCCACAGGAAGTTAAAGACAACAGCCACAACTGTTCAGTGTAGATACACCCATTGAGTGCTAAGGCTCTTCCTTCACCTGTTGCACCCAGACACTCTTGCTATGGTTGGCACATAGCACCTAACAATGTGGTATGGATTTCTTTGCTTCGTGGGTCACTGCTTCAGCCAAAAAGTTTTTCCTTCTTCAAGAATATTCTTTTAGTGCATACGTCAGTTTCATAAAAGGAAACGTACCCCTTACATACCTCCCCATTGCACTTAAAGTACTCTCTGGGCTGTTTATAATTTAATTGTGCAGGGTACACATTGTCACCTCCACTAGCGAGCTGGGTACTCATTTTACTGACCTCGGAAGGATGGAAGGCTGAGTCAACCTTGAGACGGCTACCTGGCATTGAACCCTGGGTCATGAGCAAAGTTTTGACAGCAGTGCAGCAGTTTAACCACTGTGCTGCTCCAAAACAGCATGTGTGTGGGAGAGGATGTGTGTGTGCACACATGCTCATGGTCATGTATGTGCCTTTCCAGAATGTACATGGTGGGCAAAGATATAGCAGTGGAGAAAATAAGAGTTATTCTATTGCATGTTTGTCTAGCCCAGCAGCCCCCAACCTTGCATTCTCAGGTGTTTGTGGTCTAAAACTCTCTGAAGCCATCACCATGGGCTCTGCTGGCCAAGATTTCTGGGAGTTATAGTCCAAGAACATTTGGAGACCCAAGGGTTGGGAACCACCACCCTAAACACATGTGTATTGCCTTCTCCCAAGTTAGACCCTTGGTCCCACTGGATCCATCTTGTCTTTCCTGACCGGTGTAGGTGCCCAAAGACCCAGAGGTTGTTGAAATGGCAGCATGCGCGAACAAGCTTTGTTGGCAGAGATTTGGATTTATCAGAAAAGAAATTGCTGGACTTTTAAATGATTTTAATGAAATCAAGACAATACACACATACATAAAACTTCAAAATTCACACCTGAGTTATTCAAACTGTTCTCCCAAAGAGAGAAAAGTAGAGCTTACAGGAAAGGCGTTGGTTGTTTGGATGGGCGAGATAAGCTATTTACATGGGCAACACATGGCCCTCTCGAAGAAAACAGCATAAATGCCACCACCGATAGTCTGGGCCAAAGGTCCTTTGGGTTGGTGGCTCATACAAAAATCCAATGGGACAGAACGGTTGGGGAGAGGGGAAGAGAGAGAGAGAGAGAGAGAGAGAGAGAGAGAGAGAACATTGGGAATCCCTCTAATTTTGTTGAAGAGGATGGCTTTCTTAACCAGAACGTGAACAAGTTTTGAAATCTCTCAATCAGGCAAGACAAATGGACTGGGCGGGTTGAGGCAGGAATCTTCCCAAGGAGCAATGTGCATTAATTAATTAATTAATTGAGGCACATTGCTCCTTAATTAATTAATTAATTAATTAATTAATTAATTAATTAATTAATTA
>JAHTLZ010000327.1:1963840-1999907 GCA_023846285.1 Phrynocephalus versicolor | reverse complement strand
TTAATTAATTAATTAATTAATTAATTAATTAATTAATTAATTAATTAATTAATTAATTAAGAAAGAAAGAAAGAAAGAAAGAAAGAAAGAAAGAAAGAAAGAAAGAAAGAAAGAAAGAAAGAAAGAAAGAAAGAAAGAAAAGGCTGTTTGGAGGTAGAACCTTCCAACCTAAGAAGTCAGCATATTTCAGGGGTGCTTTTGAAAATGCTTCTTCCAGCCAAATGTGACATGACAGGCTGGCATTCACCCAATGTGTTTCTTTCCACCTCTCCCCCTTTTAAATGAAAAGCAGGTGTGGGAGGTATTTACAGTGACCAGAGGGAAAGGGCTGCTTACATCTTCCCCCTCCAGCTATCCCACCTCTCTCACTGCTCCCCCCCCCCCAAATCATCTTCTTCCCACTCAGCTGCTTTCCCAAGCTCTTCATCTGGCAGCACCTCATCCTCATGGAGAGCATCCCTTTTCATAGGGCAGTGGTGGCAAACCTTCGGCACTCCAGATGTTTTGGACTCTAACTCCCAGAATTCTAAGCCTGTATTGCCAATGACTAAGGACTGTGGGAGTGGTGGTCCAAAACATTTGGAGGGCCGAAGGTTTGCCACCACAGTCATAGGGAAACCCCAAACCCTTTCACTCCTCCTCCAGCCCTCCTGCCACACAATGGTTTATCTGGATCAAAAGACTAACGAACAACAATAACAATCCTTTCCAATATTCCTATTCCTATATTCCAATATTCCAATATTCCTATTCCCCAGAGTTCTAAGTCTGAATCGGCAGGCGGGTAAATGTGTGACCTGCATGAAGCAGGGAGTGTCTGGAGTTGTCGGCTTGGTCTCCCTAGTCTCTAACTGGAGCCATTTCTCCTCATTGGGTTCAGATCAAGAGGGAGCAAAAGCAGGCCTTGTGGGGAGGCAAGTTCAGAGACACATCCCTCTTTTTGACGACAACTTCCCCAAATGCCTCCCCTTAGCTGAGGGAGTTCTGGGGGGTTGAAGCCCAAAATGTATTCCCTGCAAGAGGCGATGCAAAGACTTATTGCAATAGTCACCTAGAACCAAAGGTTCTCAACCCTTGATCCTCTCCAGATATTTTGGATTTGAACTCCTGGAAACCTCTGCTGGCATGCCAGCAGTCAGAAATTCAGAAGTCTGAAGTCCAAAACGAAAGAGGGCAGGATGTTGAGAAACACCAGGCAAGGAGTCACTTCTGGACTATTCTAGATACAGCTTGAAATGTTACGTGTGATGCGTGACATACCTAGATAGACCACGGTAACAGAAATAGAAGAATACCTCTATCACTGGTTATGGGGATTCTAAAACACCCCCTGTCAAAACACCTGCCAAAAGCACAGCTCTGGCACTTGGTGGGCCAGTCATTACTGGATAGATCTTGTGCAGTGGTTCTCAACCTGTGGGTCCCCCAGATCTTCCTGGACTGCAACTCCCAGAAATCCTGGCCAGCTCAGCTAGTGATGAAGGCTTCTGGGAGTTGCAGTCGTGCAATCCGTAGCCAGTGGAAGAACCCTCTATTTCTCCCTTAACAGTGACGGAGCTTAAATGGAAAGAAGGAAGCTGATTCCATTCACATCCCAAATGCTTCCTCCAGGATTCTGAGATTCTAGGAGACCTGGGTTCGAATCCCCTCTTGAGGTATGGAAACTCATGGGCCATGGCAAAGAATGGTGAATCCACTCCCAACATATATCATACGGTTTGTAACCCTATTGAGGTCGACATAGATCGGAGGCCATTTGATGGCACCTAATAGAGTCCCCCAAATGGTAACTTCCCCAAGTTATCTGTTATTGTCGTTTGAATGGTTTAAGTTGCAGGTTACTGGCATGTTCATCTTCTTCTCCAAATGGCCACAGGGATTGGTCGGTTTCCGCCCAGGAGCATCCATTGATGCAATCAAGATGACAAGTTAACACGAACATAGACCACCCCGGAAACGTTCATCCTTTTAAACATGCATCACTTCCTGACCAATTAAGGCACAATCTGGTTGCTGTGTATTGTCTGCGGGGTACCAAAACAACTCTCCCGCTTTAAACCTCGAGCAAATCTAATTTGGCAGCTTTGGCTTGGTTTAGAGGAACCCTCGGGGGTGGTGGTGCACGTGGGTGTTGAGCTTTGCGAGCAGATGCATTGCCGTGGTTGTCAGCTATGGAAAACATTTCCAAAGAGAGGATGGATCCAATGGTGATCCGCAGCCCCTGAAAGGGAGCAGACATTTTAGGCACTGGAAAGAAAAATGCCTGAGCTTTGGCAAGTAAAGGCGACAGTGTGGCAAGCACATGCGTCCAGGTGGCCCTGAATGAACGGCAGATGGGCCACAGTTTTTGCAACAACAGCTGATGGCTGGGAAGGCCGGAGGCACAGCGGTTGACTGAGGAGCAGAGTCAGGGAGGACAGCCACCCATTTCTAGGTGCTGAAGGCCTCTCCTTCACCCTGCCCCATGGATAAGGCACACTCAAAGCACAAGGGGATTGGGTTCTGCAACAAGGTGGTGGTGGTGGTGGGACCGTCTGGAAAGTAAGCAGACAGGACCAGTCTGGTTGGCCAGTGCCTGGGGTGAAGCAGCAACCTGTTCTACTCTAAGGAACCAGCTGCCACTGAGGCATAATCTGTTCCAACAGTTCTGTTGGTATCCAGTGAGGCCAGAGATGGAGGAGACGTCAACCCCTTGTTGAAGGCACCTCTACCATTGCGTCAAACATTCATCACCATCTTCAGAGAAGTGGCTTCCTAAGAAGTAGTTCAGGCTCTTTTTTCCCCTTTTCTTTTCTTTGCAGGAAACAACGGATCCGGTTGCATTTTTGGGGCAAAGCATTTCAGTGGTGGAGGTAGGTAGGCTGGTTCCATCGATACCACGATCTGCTCATGGGGATAAACCACAAGACAAAGTGCATTTGTTTAATTATGTCTTCTCAATAGCCATCTGAGATGCTACATCTATTATATAAACACAACCATCTGCACCACTGTATTAGATCACCAAGGCTCTGCACCAGATTTAGATAAATATCAAATGACAAACTAAATCAACTTGATTTGGACTGATTTGTTTGAAATCAAGGCTGACACAAAATGGCCAGACAGAGTTCCAGAGTGAACTGAAGTGAGCTTAACAGTTTGATTTGCAATCACAGCTAACGAGGCATAAATTGCTTTGGTCTTTTTCCTGCCCTGTCTTGTCTTTTGTTGAAGCACATTTTAAAGTCAGCTAATATGCAACCCCTGAAGCTTGTAGCTGGCACTGGGTAGGTTTATCGCCTTCTTCACAGGCTTTTAGGTCCCCAAATTTGGTGCAAATCAGTACCAAAACAAAACAAAAATAATAGCTGGTTTAATTTTCTTTTGTGTCTCAAAAGAGGCTTACAAACCAACTCTGATTCAGGGCATAAATCCAAACCACACTGCTCCAGATCAAATCTGGATGTCTCCTGAAGCCATGAACTGGTCTCCAAATCGGAAGGGGAATCCCTTTACCTTCTTTCTAGATACCCTATTAAACAGATTCTGTCCCTCAATATTAGATACTGTGAGAAAGGTGTGCCGTGAGCATTAGATACCACCATTGATAGAAGTAATCTATCAAATTGTTGCGTTTAGTTGTCAAATAGGGTGAGTGTGTTGAAAAGATGATAGGGCTGTTGGAATTATTCTGAACAGTTGTGTGAAAAGGGGAAATGCAGTAGTTGTCACCTGTTGTGAGAAGTGAAACTACATGACTATTAAGCAGTAAATTAACATAGCAATCTAAGGAAAGAAAAGACTAATGGAATAATAAAGTTCCTCCCCTGGAGAACACAAGGTCATTAAATGTGGGACAATGGATTATTTGCTGCTCCAGCTGCACCAATAAAGAAGGCCAAAAGGCCAGGCTGCACCATCAGACTCAAGAAGTTTTAAATTAAAGGTACCCTGCTCGTCCCCACCAAGTCTAGTCCACATGGGATTGGCTATATACCCTAAGCACCGTGACAATCTAGTTGACATTTTGATCACCTAACCACCACTGCCAAGAAACAGCTCTGAACAAACCTGGACATAAAACGACTGTTCTAGTCTCAAAAGAGTCTTAGCATGCATCTAAATTAATGAGATAATCCAAACTAAGTGGATGCAGTGAGCTACCGCCATTGCTTGGATTCTCAATAAAATTGGTCAAAGGATGCCCATCTCAAAGAAAAGGGTCTGGTAGGATAGTGACCTGCCCTCCAAGGTGGCTTGCCACTTATTTTCAAGTCCCATGTATTCACAAAGCACCCACGTATTCCTCATCGAGAGGTTTCTGTGGTGCTCAGACACCTGGATGTCTCCCCTCCTTTGCCTGGAGGAAAAGTCCATCACAGGTTACAAACCATGATAGAGATGTACCATCTCCAGGCTTAAAACCGGGCTACTTCAAGGGCCAGATGCAGGGGAGTGGTATCAGGAGACAGGTATCTAGTCTTGTGCGCTCCCTGACACATCTGGTGCGGACACTGTGAGATACAGGAAGCTGGACTAGATGGGCCTTTGGCCTGATCCTGCATGGCTCCTCTTATGTTCTTATGTTCTTATGCCTGGCTCAGCTCACCTGCCTCTCCCCTACCTTTACCCTCGATTCTCTCCCAGTTGGAGGCCACCTCCTTCCACCCAGCCTTACCCAGAAGAGTTGAAACTGGATGTGTTGAAGGCTGCTTTGGAGCTGTTTTGAGACATTCCTGGGCTGCTGGCATGGAGTCCTGTGCTGGGAGAGGAGGGCCGGCTGGAGCTGCCAGGGGAGCAGGAGGATGTTACTGTGAAGAGGGAAAGAAAACCAGTGAAGAACAAAATCAAACACCCGGGTTTTCTACTGCATGCAGACAGCAGCCTTTGGGGAAGGAGGAGTTGCACACAAAAAGAGGATCTATTTCCCCTTTATTATAACAAATTGATTTATTTATTATCACTTGAGGTGTGATGAGCAATTTAGGGTGATCCATCTACATTCAAGGTTTGACATCACTGCACCTCAAGTGAGTCCATTTAGTGTGATCTAGACTGATTTTTTTTCTATTTAAAGCGAAAGAAAACAAACCCCCAAAAGCCTCCAGTCTCTTCCTCTGTGCTTTCCCGAAGCCACACCGCCATCTTGAGAAATTGAAAGCTGCCTTACCGCTTGCCTATTTAGGGGAAGAGACAGGAAGCTTTCCATTTTTAAAAAATGTTACTCACTGACACAGTGCACCAGAAACGATCTGAAAGGACATTGTTGATATGTTAGAAATGATTAAATACATACAGAAAACTTCCTCTCTCTTCCCCTCTGTAGGTGGGCAGGAAGTAAGTTTTTTTTAATTGCTTAAGATCAGCAAGCACTTGCGGCAAAGGGACATCTTAAGGCAATCAGGTTGGTTCAATCCCAGCAGTGAACCGACTGCCGTGACCAAATAGCAGCCCCAGAGAGTTGCATGATGGCACATACATCATGGGGTTGCAAGGCAAAAGGAGCAATCCATTCTGCCTCCTTAAGTAGACCAAACCAAATCACTGTCTGGTCACACCCTTAGTCTCTCTGCCTAGGAGCTGGGAGGGAGACGGACTGCCAATTTTTGTTTCAGTGGCCAGAAAGGCCACTGCTGCTCTACAGCTCAACTGGATCCAATGGCCAGAGTGCACCTATAGGGGCCTGGCTGGCTGGCTCCATTTAACAGCAGAGTGTGGGACCAGAAAGTTGATCCCCATTGTGTCTTCCAGGGAAAGGGTCCACAGAGATCGCATGGCACCTGGACCTCTATGACCTGCAACCTGCATGTAATCTTATGGATGTGGGTCAGATGCATGGTCCTAGAGCTCCACCTGGAGGAAGAACTGGCAAAGCACTTTTGAAAACATTTGCCAAGAAAACCCTGGGAGGGATGCTGTAAATCAGAACCAATCTTATGACACGTAATTATTGTATTCTTATTTATGCACATGATTGCTGTCCTGGCCCTTAAGGGTCATTGTTGTCAGATTTTACTAGTAGCATCTGGATGTTTGTTTTGCATGCCTGTGTTTAATAAAATGATTTTAAGTTTGTGTTGGCCCATTTGAAAGCAGACTCCATCTACTGACTTTTATCCAACTGTTGTGACTATAGCTTCTCCTCAGGAACACCAGTGGTGGTGGTGGAGGTGCAGTCACAAAGACCTCCTACATTTCAAAACGTGTCACTCCAACACAGCTGATGCTCAGTGCCTGCTGAGACTCACGGCCAAGTCCAGAAGCACATGGCAACCAAGTTACAGGGGCGTCCAAACTTCGGCCCTCCAGATGTTTTGGACCACAACTCCCAGAATTCCAAGCCTGTATTGCCAATGACAAAGGGCTGTGGAAGCTGTGGTCCAAAACATCTGGAGGGCTGGCGTTTGGACATCACTGTAAGTAGAACATTGGAATGGGGAAAAGAGAGATGCTGTCCCGGCCTGACATACCTGCCCCATGCATTGTGCTGTGGACGGGGGTAACAGAGAGTGGACCCAAAGATCCTGAGGTAGAGACCTGGAAGAGGAGAAGAAACACAGAGACATACGCAAGATGAGAAGCATGCTGGGGTGGGTTGAAGGGTTGGCTTGGTGTTTACAGCACCCGTCGCATGGCTGGCAGTGGAGAAGAACCATATCCCTAAAGCAAAAGTGTTCTCCATATATACCGCCCCATACTACTTCAAGTAGTATCTGGGCAGTTTACAGTTTTAATTACAGTAATGCAGGCTACACATTGCCCCCCCCCACCCCCTGCAAGCTGGGTACTCATTTTACTGACCTCGGAAGGATGGAAAGCTCAGTCAACCATGAGCCTGCTACCCAGGTCGTGAGCACAGTTTTACCTGCAGTACAGGCATTTAACCACTGTGCCATGGGGCTCTAGAAGCCATCATGAGAGTTAGAGCTGTTACAGCTGTTCACCACGGAGGGTGGTGGAGTCTCCTTCTTTGGAGGGTTTTCAGCAGAGGCTGGGTGGCCATCTGTCGGGAGTCCTGTGATGGGGGTTCCTGCATGGCAGGGGGCTGGGCTGGATGGCCCTTGAGATCTCTTCCAACTCTATGATTCTATGATTCTATGGTTCTATTATTCTGTGATTTTTGCATGTCTCCTCAGATGTATGTCTCACTGACCCAAGAAGACCTGCTCTCAAGGAAGTAGGGCTGGAGCCTTAGTTCACAGAACATACAGCTTTTGTTTGCGGTCGTACTTAACTGCCCAACCTTATTTATTTCACCCGAAGCACAGAAACAACATCTGTGCTGTGATTTCCAGCCCCTGTGTTTAACTGGTTATTTGGGCAGCTCCATTGTTTTCCTTTATAAGTCTGATGGATGGAAAAGGCACCTCAGCTTAAACAGGCAGAGGAATGTTAAATGCCAATACCAGTAGAAGCTGCCGATGGGTAAGGGTTGCTAGAAAGCTGAGATGTAAAAGAAAATATAAGGCATACAGGAGGAAAGTGAGGTTGGCAAGTGAGAAAAATGATACAAAAATAGTCTGTAAATTCTGTGTGATTTAATCTATAGATAAAAATCCAACCAGCAATCTACTATGCGTGACTTTACTCTGATCTCTCCCTAGAGTTTCAGTGTAGGAGAGATCTCATCATCATCATCTTAGCTCTGCAGATCTGGAAGAGACACTATGGATCATTTCAAGCTTTATTGGGGAGTTCAGTATGCTCTCATTTTCTCACTTGGCACCAGCGGCTCCCCACCGCTCATGGCAAATTAAGGGATTGATATTTAGCCCTATGAATGCCGATTGCCGAATCAAATAGGTAGGACCTACTGTGATGTTGCCCTATCCTGTTGGAAAACAGTGGCTCTTTGCTGATCTCTACATTGGTTCCCATTTTTAAAATTATTGTTATTCATTTGCACTTTGTCTGAAGAGGGTGACATGCCTGGTTGAGAGACTGTCCAGCCGCTAAATGCAGAGCTCCCAAAGCATGCCTTGGTTGGCAGAGAGCAAGAGGGAGGAGGCATCGCTAGAGGGCGCTGTCTTCCATGATTCAGGCTCAGGAGGACCAATGAGTCAGGAAGGAGGTGAGCTCCCCATCTCTGACTCAGCTCTGATGCAGAACCTTCCTGGCTGGGAGCCCCTATTCATTGGGAAGAGGCAACAGTATCGCCCCCTGGAGCATCCTGGGAAATTGCATCATCTCCTGCTGAGCGATGCTCCATCGCAGTTTCAGTTGGATACCAGGCCCTTTTTGTCATTTTTGTTTTTTAAAATCGTGGCTGCTGTCCTCTTAATGCACCTTAATTCTTAATTTCAGTCGGATTTATATTTTTGATGTGGAACAGGGTTTTTGAAAACTAGCTTCATTATTGTTTCAAGACTCCTTCAGCACAGGGATTGGGGGCCATGGGAAGCTTTCTGTATGCTTCAGGAGTACAATTCCCATGCAAGATTAACCTGCTTAATCAAACATGAGAGGCTGCACTATGTTACGTTAGTAACATGGCTTCCATTTTACAGACAGGACAGGAGGGATTAAAGCTGAGAGTGAGGAATAGTGAGGTTTAAGGACAAGATAGAAATCCAGAACCTGGTCCCTTTGAACTCCATGATAACCAGCCTGTGCTTCACTAGGGGGTTCTGTTGTTTTGACCTTACAACATTGCTTTAAGACAGTGGGTCCCATCCTTGGGCCTGTAGATGTTCTTGGACTACAACTCCCAGAAGCCTTCAACACCATCTCTGCTGGCCAGGACTTCTGGGAGTTGCAGTCCAAGAACATCTGGGGATCCCAGGTTGGGAATGACTGCTTTCAGATAAACACATACTGTATTTCAGTAACAGAGGTATTTAATGTCAAGGTGTCTTCACACAACCACTCTTCGCTGACTTAACAAATCCTAAACAGAACCCAATTAATGATAAAAATAATAATGAGAACTAGAGGTCATTTCTATTCATGATATTTTGGATTACTAAAAACACTTTTATATCACAGGATCAACAACATTCCGATCTTGCTTTACTACTACAGTTCCCAACAGGCTCCACTATTGGCTAGGCTGACTAGGACTGATGGGAGGTGTAGTCCAACAAGAGCTGGAGGGCTGCTGATTGCCCACTCTTATTAGAAAATCTCCCATGCCACTGAGTTAAATCTAGACCAGTGGTGGTGAACCTTTGGCACTCCAGATGTTTTTGACTACAAGTCCCAGAATTCCAAGACTGTATTGCCAATGACAAAGGACTGTGGGAGTTGTGGTCCAAAACATCTGGAGTGGCAAATGTTGGCCATCACTGATCTAGACCAGTGGTGGTGAACCTTTGGGATTCCAGATGTTTTGGACCACAACTCCCAGAATTCCGAGCCTAGATTGCCAGTGGCAAAGGACTGTGGGAGTTGTGGTCCAAAACATCTGCAGTGCCGAAGGTTCACCACCACTGATCTAGACCTTGGTGAACTTAGCCAATACATCTCAGAATCCCCTTGCTAGCCTAGGCTATAGTGAGGAATGTTTGGAGTTGAAGTCACAAGAGGTCACTTAGACTCCTCCTAAATTGTTGCATCTTTGATCATGGCCTCGTGCAAAGAGAAAGATCCTCCGTTGGCAAGCCCTTCTGGACTCTCCCCGCTCACCAGTCTGGAGTTGTAGAGGGGTGCTTTGATGGGTGAGGGGACTGGGCAGCTGATGCGCTTCTCTTTCTGGCGTCGGTTGCAGAACCAAACCCGGACCACTTCCTTCTCCATGGACAGTTGTTCGGCAATCATGGAGATCTCCTCGGAGCTGGGCTTGGGGTTCTGCAAAAGGCAAGCGCCAAGAGGAGTAAAAGCCAAGGCCAAATGGCTAGGCCAGCTGGAAAGCAGAGAGGAGCAGCTGGAGAGCTTCAGCTTGCCCACAACATCTGGTGCTCATGAGAGCTGATCAGGATATCAAGTTGGGAGGGGAGAGACATGGCACTGTGACCTTGGTGCATCAATGAATACCAAGACCACTCTATACTATTACAAGGGATATAGGTAGGCAAACTCCACTAATCTCCAATCAACTTTTCTTGGGATCAATCTAGGAGCTATCAGGCATTTGGCTGCCCACAAATTCTGAGTTCAAATCACCCTCTTTGATGCCTGAGAAGGTACCATTTATGACAAAACTACAGTAGCCCTTCTCATTTATTCAGCCTTTCTTCTCAAACTCATGACCAATATTTTAATTCCATCCTTTATCAGTGGGACTCATCTTTGCATTTCCTATTCTCATCTCTGCCCCTGGCAGGCTCCTCTTGACCTCAGGTCATCTAATCATGAAATGCTACAGGAATGTAGAGGTAGCAGCATCCCCTTCCCTTCTAGGTCCTTTTATGACCCTGATTTTCCCCTATGTTGACTAAATCATCATCATCATCATCATCATCATCATCATCATCATCATCTTCTTCTTCTTCTTCTTCTTCTTCTTCTTCTTGAGAAGGACCAGCCTTCCATTTCAAGCAGTGGTTCCCAACATGGGGCCCCCAGATACTCTTGGACTACAGCTCCCAGAGGCTACTTGCTGTGCTGGCCAGGATTTCTGGGAGTTGCAGTCCAAGAACATCTTGGGATCCTAGGTTGAGAACCACTGATATGAAGGTGGGCACAGATACAGTCTTCCTTTGAAAGATGCCTTATATGGGTAGTTCCTCCCCGTGTAGGTGTGATTTCAAGAAAAAGAAACTTAAAGAAGGAGACCAAGAACCTTATAGTTGCCCCTCATGCATCATGGAGAGCACTTGGATACGAAGCATCAGAAGCAAGGATACAGGACATCTGGACATAGTCTTACATGTACTGTAATCCCATCTAAATCCCCATTCATGAATGCCCCTGTGGGGGTCATGCATTTTTGTGCTGCATCCTACCCCTCCCTTTTTACTCTCCACTTAGATTCTTTGCCTTACATCTTGGAACCGCTTCTCCAGCGTGGAGCGAATGTTGGTCTCGATGCTGGTGCGTTTCTTCCTCTTACGCCCAAACATCTCATTCACCGCCGGGTAGGAAGGGGGGCTGCTCACAGAAGAGTCCAAAGGTGATGATTCTGCCGGGTAGGAGGGTGAAAACATGAATTCCAAGATGACACTTTGATTTGGGCAAGGATTATGGTGTTATTGAATGGATGGTGAGGAACCACCCCACCCACCCACCCACCGCACCATCCGTGCAGCCCCTGGCACTTTGTAGAAGCCCAGAAAGAGAAAAAGACAGAAAGAGAGACAGGTACAGAGGGAATCTTTTATCCTAACACTTACCTGCATCACTGAGCCATTTTTCCAGCAGTGGTTTGAGCTTGCACATGTTTTTGAAGCTGAGATTGAGGGCTTCGAAGCGAGAAATGGTGGTCTGGCTGAAATCATTTCCATAGAGTTTCCCCATAGCAAGACCCACGTCACCCTAGGGGAGGCAGAAAGGGTAACCCAATGTTGAGGATCAAAGAGAAAACCAGCATTGACCTCTTGAAAATAAAAAAAATAAAAACCCATCCCACCCCTTTGTCTTGTAATTTCATATGTCTGGAAGATGTTGCCACAAGTAGGGGCAAGGAAACATTGCTGCCCCACCACTTTCAAAAGGCTTTAGCTGGGGAGGGGAAAGCTGGGATCTGTAGTCCAGAAAAACACCTTTTCCAAGCTATGGTCTTGGAAGAGCCTGGTGGTGCAGGGATTAAACTGCTGTACAGCAGCAATAAATGTGCTCATGACCTGGAGTTCAATTGCAGGTAGCAGGCTCAAGGTGGACTAAGCCTTCCATTCCGAGGATGGTAAAATGAGTACCCACTCAGATTGCTGCGGGGTGGTGATGGTATATAAGCAGAAGACTTTGCTCTTGCTCTTGCTCTTGCTTTTTGGTAGGTGTAATATTTCTGGAATTATTGCCTGAAGGAAACAGAATCTGACCAATTTTAGACCTTCAGTCTGCTTCAAGAATGATAGTCATTATCCACTCTGCTTTTTACAAGTTCCAGCTTTTTGCCAATCCCTAGATACGGAGCCATCAATGTCTCAAGAAGACTTTTGGAGAGTGTGAAAGCTGGCCTTCCAATAAATCTGTGTTTTCCAACCCTGGATGACCTAGTACTTGGACTGCAACTCCCAGAAAACCCGGCCAGAATAACTGGTGCTTGTGGAGAACATAACTCAGAGTCTACCCTTGCCCTCGGAAGTTGCTCTCCTTGCCTGTGTAAACCCAAGTTTGATCCGCCTCTGCTTGAACGTCTTGGCAAATTTTTCTAACTCCTCAAGGTCGTTGGCTTCATCGGTGGCCATGGAGGACGGCAAGTGTTTGGCAACCTGTAAGTGCTGAGGGACCTCCAAATGGGGATCCAGTGGTGCACCAGGGTGCCCGGGACGCCCCACGGCCTGTTAAAAGAAAAGCAACCGCCATAGCATGAGAAGTGACAGAAACATCTCACACTTGGCACAAGTTGTACTGAGGAGGATTCATGGAACCAAAAGCTACAGTTCAAAACAGACGATCAACATGCTACACCAGTCGTGGTGAATCGTCGGCACTCCAGATGTTTTGGACCACACCTCCAAGAATTCCAAGCCTGTATAGTGACAAAGGATTGTGGAAGTTGGGGTCCAAGACATCTGATGTACTGAAGGTTCACCACTACTGCTCTACACTAATCAATCCAGAAAGACTGCCTTCTCCCACACAGCTTGCCCTTGTGTGTGTGTGTGTGTGCGCGCGCGTGCGCGCGCTCACAACAGTTAGAAGCCACCCCCTTGATGAAAAAGAAGGTGATACTGTATAGTGTGAGAGAGTTAAAGAGGTATTTTAATCCACCTCTATTGGTTTGTATTGTATTTGATTTATTATTCTAAACTTGTTTTAGACTATGTTTGATTGGTTGAATTCTTATATTTGTTTATATTGTACAGTATATTGTTTAATTGTATTGTTTCGTATTGCCTATGTCCTAACTTTTGTAAACTGCCCAGAGTGACCGTTGGTCAGATGGTGCAGTATAAAAATAAAATAAAATATAATAAAATAAATAAAATAAAATAAATAAACCACTTAAACCATAAACCACTTTTACTTATTCCAGCCATTGATTTCTCATTGATTGAGTTTTTCTCATTGATTGAGTTTTGTTATGAAACACTCCCAGAACTTAAATGAAAAATGGCTGAAAGACTTAGAATCATGGAAGGAACTCTATGGATCACAGAGTCCAGCCCCTGTCAAGGAGACCTAGTGGGAAAATGAACTCTCAAACCATGGCTCTGTAGCCGGAGGCCTAAACCACTGGGCTATCCAGCATGCTACAAATTAATACATAATACAATAAAGAACACAGGTAGATTTGTCGCTGGTGTGAGGACTGGTAGCAGATTTTTTATTTCAGTAACTGACTCCTGATATTCATCAGGATTTGAGCATGGAATTAATTATTTGACATTAATGATGGGTTGAAGTGGAACTGGATTTTTGGAACCAATATTTGTTAGCTCAGATGCTGTGGAATCTAGCATTTGGCAATGTGGATAATTGATTGATTGATTGATTGATTCATTCATTCATTCATTCATTGGACTTTTATACCGCCCATCTGGCAGCGAGGTCACTCTGGGTGGTTAATCACATGTGGGGTGCATATCTTGGGGAATCTTCATACATGATGCCTGTCAAAGCTGCCAATACATGCCCAAGAGTTTTCATAGTGGGGGATGGGGGGGGGAAATGATACGTTCAGCCACCAGCAACAATGCTGGGCATCTTGAATAGCTGAGGATCTTGGCTTCTGCTCCAGAGTGAATCTGGATCAGCTGAGCTTAGGGGGCACACTAGTCAAACCAAGAGTGGCAAGTGGTAGTTACCTGAGATGATAAGCTGTGCCCATGTTGGGGAAGGAGGAGCCCATTCTGCTGTTGAGGAAAGGACAGGAGATTGGACTGCAGGGCTGGAAAAGAGAGGGAAAGAGTCAAGGAGGGGGTGGTAGAGAGCGATGCACCCAGTTTTGCACTGGATATATTGATAATCATGTGCCGTCAAATCAGTTCTGACTTCTCTCCAGGTAGAGAAGACTCAGGAGGGGTTTCCCATCCCCTTCTTTTGAGTGTAAGCCGGGGCTTTGCTGCTTCCCAAAGGCTATGCAGGCTAGGTCTTCTCCCTGGGGGCTCAGTGGTGGGGGATAGAATGCTCAAGCGCTGGACGTAAGAATAACTAATGTGTGTCCAGCTCTAGGGCCGGTGCTCATCTCCCTATTCAAGCTGAAGAGCCAGTGTTGTGCAAGTCATAAGAACATAAGAAGAGCCATGCTGGATCAGACCCATCTAGTCCAGCTTCCTGTATCTCACAGTGGCCCCACCAGATGTGTCTGGGAGCGCATGAGACTAGATATCTGTCTCCTGATACCACTCCCCTGCATCTGGCCCTTGAAGTACCCCGGTTTTAGGCCTGAAGATTGCACATCTCCATCATGGTTTGTAACCTGTGATAGACCTTTCCTCCAGGAATCTGTCCAATCCCCTTTTGAAGGCATCCAGGCCAGGTGCCATCACTACATCCTGTGACAGGGGGTTCCACAGACTCACCACGTGCTGGGTGAAAAAATATTTTCTTTTGTCTGTTCTTACTCTCCCAGCCCTCAATTTGAGTGGATGTCCCCTAGTTCTGGTATTTTGTGAGAGGGAGAAGAGCGTCCCTCTATTCACTTTACCCATGGCCACGTGGCTGGCATGGCTGCAAGGAAACACTGTTTTACCTTCCCGCTTTATACAGGGGCATTATATTTATTTATTTATTTTTATTTTTATATACCACAATCCAATTTTCCTCAAAAACATAATAATAATCATAAGAAAATAAAAGGAAAACAAAACAAAGAAGGAAAAGAAAAAAAACCAATATACAAAGAGATGTAATGACGACAACAACAAATACACCCAGCAAGAGGCAAGACAACTCATGACATACAATCAATGAACACGGGGAGGACATAACACCTAGCAATTGCCAAAGGCATCCCTAAATAGCCAGGTTTTCAAGGCTTTTTTAAAAGGATGCCAAGGACGGGGCCTGGCGACTCTCGCTTGGCAGTTTATTCCATGCCGCTGGGCCGGCCACCGAGAAGGCCCGATTGCGTGTTACAGCTTTACGGGCCTCCCTGGGGGTGGCCACCCAGAGTGAGACAGCTATAGAGGCTCTAGTGGGATGGGCCAGCTCTGACTTTTGGGAGATGCACTCTGCCAGATATTCAGGACCTAAGCCATGGAGGGTTTTGTAAACCAAAACCAGCACCATGAACCTTATTCAGGAGGCAACGGGCAGTCAATGCAGGTGAGCCGGAATTGGGGTGATGTGGTCAAATCTGCCCGCACCAACCACCATTCTGGCTGTCACATTCTGCACCCGCTGCAATCGCTGAACAAGGGTCAAGGGGAGCCCCATGTAGAGAGTGTTACAATAATCTATCCTCAACATGACCAGTGTCTGCAGAACTGTTCTCAAGGAGTCCCCATCCAGGTGTGGGCGAATCTGGGCAATGAGCCTAAGGTGATAAAAGGCCGACCTGGACAAATGGGAGTCCAGGGACAGTGCTGGGTCCAGGACGACACCCAGAGTCCTCACTCTCTCCGCCAGCTGGAGGATAGTCCCACCCAAACTGGGGAGAGGGCCACTGTACCCATCTGGAGAACCCTCAAAGAACAGAACCTCAGTCTTCTCGGGATTGAGCCTGAGCCTGTTAGTCCTGGTGAATTCCAGGACTGCAGCCAGGCAGCGATCAAGGGTCTGGACAGCCTCCACTGCAGAGGTGGATAAGGAGAGATAGAGCTCTGTGTCATCAGCGTACTGATGACAGCAAGCTCTAAAACTCTGGATGACCTCAGCCAGTGGCCTCATATAGATATTAAAGAGCATGGGGTTGATAGATGAACCCTGAGGCACCCCAGAAAAGAGTGTCCAGGTACCTATTTATCTACTTGCATTTACATGCTTTCGAACTGCTAGGCTGGAAGGAGCTGGGGTTATCAGTGGGAGCCCCCTCCACTGTGTGGCACCCGGGATCCAAACCACTGAGCTGCCGATTTTGCAGCCAACAGTTTTCAGAGTCTTAGTCCGCTGACCCACCACACCACTTACATTTTTTTATTTTTACTAATTATTTACTCACTTACTAAATAAATGAATGTTATAAAACAGGTGTGCAACCTGATGGAAGGAAGGTTTCCTTAATCAATGCAGCAGAAACTGACCCCATAAACACTGCTGGTGATACTGCTACTGGTTTCCTACTCAGTGCCAGTTCACCCAGTGCCTTAGGCAGCTACCCTCCCCAATGTCCTCCCCAGGTGACTGGGAAGAAGAGGAATGGTAGCCCTATCTAGTTGGGCAAGGCTGCTGCAAGGTAACTCCAGATAAGTCCTCTTCTCCCCCATCTTCCTGATGTTTTGCTGTGTCCATGAATCAGGAGTTCGCCCAAGGCAAGAAACCACCTGATAATTCCGCCTTTCCAAAACAGGATGGTGCAACGGCACCAGAAACTATATGCATATTAGCTTTATTAAATGACACCAGCAAACAGACACCTTGGCTGCCAAGCTTTTTTCCACTCTCCCTATGATGAATTTCCAAACTGGGACATTGGTTGCCTCCACCAGCAAAGGAAGAATCTTAGAATTGAAAGAATATGCTGTGTAAGACAAAGGCAAAGTGGGATGATTTAAAATTAGCAGGAGCAGCAGTAGTTACTGCCAATTCTTCACAGGCAGGGTGAACCTGATGCCTCATATGTTCCAAATTTGCATGACAAAAGTGCAAGCCAATAAACCAAACCCCATTTAAACCACACAGCTTTTGAAACTAAAACCCAATGTGAACTTTTATATTTTCCGTTTGTATCTTTCTCGCCTTCTCTTCGTCATCACAACATCCAGTGGTGGTTCTTGGTGATGTTACAATTATTGTCCTTGCAAACATTTTTTAAAAAAATTCCTCTGCTAGGGTTCATGACTAGAGATGGGCATGAATAATAATAATCATAAATTAATCATGATATTCATAAAAACGAATTCATCAAAAATTCATTGCTTTGTTTTCATTGGAAGCAACAACCCCAATTAATATGAAACAATTTTAATCCTTTTAAAAAAATTTGTTGATTCACTTTTCTTTTTTTCACTCAGTTTTTACTGTTTTGGGGTTGGGGCTTTGAGGGATGAGATGAACTGATAAATCAACATATCAGTTTGTCAAAAATACTGATAAATTCATGATTTGTAATTCGTTTGCCTTAATGAATTAGGAAGCACAAAAGATCTCCATTTTTGTGATTCATGCCCATCTCTGTTCATGACATCAAAACCCCAGACAGTATGTCAGCATTTAATTATTTATTGTTTGGCATATGTAGCATGCCATCCCTATGAATGCAAGTTCTTGAGACACTTTGCAATGTACTTAAAATATAATTATTTTGCTTTATTTTATTGGATTTATTGCTTTATTGAGGCAGATAGAGGAGATGAGATTTGGAGACCCAAGTCTAAGTCCCAGTTGAGACATGACAGTCTCTGGGGGACTTTGCCCCAGTTACTCTTGCCATCTGCCACAGGGATGCTATGGGGATCAAGTGGAGAGGAGGAAAGCCATTTAGGCTTTCTGATATAGCAAGAGAGATGGATTACACACATAACTAGAACATCAACAGTAATTAATAAATCAGCAAGAGGCAAACGCATATAAACATTTATCCCCTCTGAATCTGAAAATGTATCTTTCTGCACTATAGAGCTAAAGCAGGTTGGTACCTCTTTCAATTGGCATTTATTTAATTTGCTTATTTGGAATATTTTTAATCCTATTTTCTCCATTAAAATGACCCATGGCTTCATCCTAAAAAATCCTGGTGTGTGTGTGTGTGTGTGTGTTTTGGGGAACTGTAACAATGCAACACACGTACACACACAGGTGGGCCTAGATGCCCTAAGCACATCCGATCTCGCCTGATTTCAGAAGCTAATCAGGGTCGGCCCTGGTTAGTACTTGGATGGGAGACCACCAGGGAATACCAGGTGTTGTAGGCGCCGGGAGTAGGAACTGGCAAACCACTCTAGTATTCCTGCCAAGAAAACTCCATGGACATGGAGTCATGAAGTGTTGGTCACGACTGTAATAACACAATACATACACACAACACAGGTGGGTGAGGTATTCCTAATCGTCGGCTACAGTTCAGGGGTCATGCACAAGCTCTTGAATACAGAATACTAATTCCTCCAGCTAACTCTGAAGTTCAGGATTCATTAGGATGGAACCATGATGATTAAAGCATCATCTGATTGTTATAACTCTGTTGTTTGATTACATTCTGAGTCTCTTCTCCATAGTATAATCCAGAACAGGTGGCTTTAGCCACTGCCAAATACAGAGATGGGAAAATTGGTTATTTTGGAGTACAACTTCCAGCTTCAGGAGTTTTGGTCCATCCTGACAGGGACCAAAGGATAGCCTCTGGCATGGTAAGAATCTTCTGAGTCTGTGGCCTGTTGCTATTTTGGTTCCCAGTGGTACTGGCATGAAACACTGGGTGATCAGAAGTGGTGACATTCTCCTGCTACTTCCTCTAGATCAGCCTTAACACAACTACTGTCCAAGAGGACTATCAGTTTATCTCACTCCATGCTCAGATCCCTGTTAATGACAAGCTCTTGATTTCCTGCTATTCATTCACATGTTTCCCCTAACCAACCATATAAAGAAAATAACACTGGAAGTGGCACACTATGAGGGGGTACAGGTGTGCACCCCTAGTCAGCCATCTGGCCCCAACACACAGGTAGCAGGACCTAGTTGGTGGAAGGAGTCCTTGCACCTGCAGGAGAGAGTGCCCTGATGGGAGGCAGCTGGAGAAAGCAGGATCAATGAGGATAAAAGAGCAGAAGAGAAGACTCTGCCTATCTTGGAAGAAGAGGACATGAAGGAAGATGCTAGAAGCTGTCATCCCTCACCAAGTGAGGGGTGCTCCCACGGAGGATGGTGGAGTCTCCTTCTGTGGAGGTTTTTAAGCAGAGGCTGGATGGCCATCTGTCGGAAATATTGTGATGGGGTTCCTGCATGGCAGGGGGTTGGACCAGATGGCCCTTGAGGTCTCTTCCAACTCTATCATTCTATGATTCTATGACGTTTATCTACTTATGACAGGAGCCAGGCACTGGAGATTCCAGCCACATACTTGCACAAGGCTACATTAGCCTGGATGCTGCCCTGGCTTTAGAAAGGTGGCACTCAGAGTCCTTTCTGTGGGCACCTGACATCAACCCTTCACAGCCACCTGTATTCAGATTAAATTGCTGTATTGGCACTTTGCGAAAAATTAGTGGGTTTTGAATGGCACTTTGGGCACTCGGTCTCTAAAAGGTTCGCCATCACGGCTCTAGATGTTTCACATTGTCCTTCTCTTTCTCAGCTCTTGGCCCAGAAAAGGCCCTGAAACAGAACCCCAGTCTACAGGTGGCTGCTGTGGTAGCCAGATGTTCACCCAGAGCTGGGCAACAGCTGGTCCTCCCAATGGAACTTGACAGTGAATCCCACCCTCCCTCATGGTTGGTTGTGCTGCCTATGGACAGGTGGGAAGTCATCCATCCCCTGAAATGATTTGGGGAACTTCTTTCTCCCAGTTGGCACAGGCATGAAGATACAGATCTGGTTCAGAGAGAGCACCTCTTCATTCAAGGAACCAAGAGCTCTGGTTCAGGAGAGGGAGCCAAGGAGAAGGTTCCTGGGTTCAAACATAGCTGGTAGCACCAACGGAGACAAGGGTGTGGCCTGATCCTGTCATTGAGGAGACTGAGTCACTGCCTTGTCATCTCTGTGCAGCCTTCTTGATTTCCTGATCCGGCACATCAGCTGCGTAACCCTGGTTTTCTCTGCCGACTTCAGCAATACCCGAGTATCTCCCCTGAAGTCATGTCTCCAGAGGAAGCAAAGCAAAACAAAACTGACGAAACCACAGGACAGGGGTTGGCTATACTCACATCAGCCAGGCACCTTGCAAATGAGGGCCGGGGATGTCAAATGTAATTAAAATGCACAAGCCAGGAGTGTAGTCTTGCAGAACCCAGAGACGGCTTAATATCTTAACGACGCTGGGCTAGATAGGATCTAAATGAGCCAGACAAATTAGGCAAATGGCTTTGTGTTGGAGCTGCGAGGTTGGTGGTGCCGGCTGCCGGGATGCCAGGCAGCACCTCCTGTGGGAGGTGGCCGTGGACAGAAGTGTGTGCGTACATACGAACAGATTCATATTGCCCAAATCTATCAGGAAAGGGATGGCTTGCCTCAAGCAAGATGAAAAAGACAAAGGAAGGAAGAGCCATGCATAACATTTTCAGGGCCGATTTATAGATCCAGGTGTGAAATCTGAAATCACCCATGATAACGTTATGCTATCCCACAAATTTATGGAGGCTCCATCTGTTCCTTCTGAGGCCATTCTTGGGCTTTTAATTCCATTCATTCTGCGCACTCTACAGTAGGTCATCTTGGCCAGCTGATCTCCTGAAAGAGACAATGGGTGGGTGGGTGGGGGCTAAACTGACCCCCCCTCCTGGGCTCCACAATCAGCAGGTCACCGCTCTTGAACTGTTCCAGCTTCCTGTCATTTAAACAGAAATGCTTGGTCAACAGGTGGGCTGGTGGGCCTGTAGCTGAGTCTGCCATCTTGTTCCTAGATTTTTAAGATTTCTGATCTCCTTTTCATCCTGTTCTTGCATTTCATATAACAGGAAGCTAAAGATTCAAGGTTCAGATTCTACTGGTAGTAGCTATTATTCCTGGGACCACATTTGTGTCTTTTCGTGCAGCATTTTGTTCTCTTTTCTGGTAGTATTATACAAGAGGTCACTTTACCCCGGTGTTACATTCAGCTTATATATCTGAACTGGTTGGAAACACCACTGATTAACCTTGTCTCTGATTTGACATGGTACCTCTTGATTGTGTTGACCTCTCATTTGATGTGAACAATTAGTAATGAGAGAGAGAGAGAAAGAAAGAAAGAGAGAGGGAGGGAGGGAGGGAGAGAGATGCATTAGGCACCTTGCCTGCATGTATATGAAATGGAAGGTGGTTCTTCTTAAAGTCCTAGAGCTTACCAAAGCTAATTTCAAACTCAACTCCCTGTGGTTTCCCCAAATCATAATTGCCATTAGAATCCAGGGATTTTTTGTTGTTGGGGGAGGGGGTTTGCCATTTTGCCAGGCATTTTTTCCTTTTTTATTTTATTTTTCCCAGTATTTGGGAAGATGGGTGGTATAAACATTCATGAATTATAATAATAAATAATAATAGTCCAGAAGAGTAACTTTACAAGCTATCCCAGCCTTGAATCCTTGGTCCAGTGCAGTGCTGACTCCCCCAAATAAAAGACTAACTCAAGGTAAAATTGGTGTAATGTAAGGGGTGCCAACCTTTATAATGTCGTCATCCTGGTGCACGTGAGGGTGTCATTGCCTATGCTTTCAGAGGAAATGAGGTACCTTATTCAGATAAATGACACCTCTTACATGCTCCACAGCAGTGATTCGCAGCAGGTGGCTTGTGTGCTACTGATGGGACAAAGAAGTAGTGTATCGGTGGAGCTATATGTCCATAGCAATTACTCAACATTTCCTGACCCTCAGTCCTGGATGCTCCTGGAAGTTTGATGTGCCCCCGACCAAGCATCTTCTGCTCTGCCATTCATCACCGACCTGTAACCTGTTGGAATGCTAGCAATATTTTTAGACACCTGTTTCTATTCACCCTTGGTTCCTTCTGCCCACCAGCGAGTCTCTCCTGTTTTCTCACTGGAGTTATATGCCTTGGGGAGCTATGCCATCTTCATTTCTCAACGATGCCTCTGGATGTTTAGCATGCATGCAGTGTACCATAAGTGATATATATGAGAATGGAATGCTTTTGGAAATATGTGTTCTTCAGGGAAGGTAGTTCCAAATCTCAGGTGCCCAGATGTTTGTGGACTACAACTCCCAGAATAGCTAACGAGGAAGGCTACTGGGAGTTGTCTTTCAAGAACATCTAGGGATAAGTGAGCTTTCCCTGGTAACCATTTTGGAACTTGGTTTCCTCAAGTGATAATAGTAGGGCACAAGTTACTTGTTGTTGTTCAGTTGTTCAGTCGTGTCCAACTCTTCGTGACCCCATGGACCAGAGTTTGCCAGGCTTTCCTATCTTCCACTGCCTCCTGTCACTACAGGTACTAAAACTTGAGGACTCAGATATTGGAGGACTGCAGCTATTTTGAGTAGATAATGCAAGTCCAGGAGGAATCAGTGGCCAGGGATCTACATAAGCTTATGCAGAGGGATGGATCTCAATCTGTCGGTATGGATTGTTAAGTTGACACCTACCTTGCTGCCCTGCTGGGCCCTGAGAGAGCAGGAAGAGAGGGACAGACTGCATATGGCCTGGGACCTGTACAAGCTGTTGCAATGTGTGAAGGGAGTTCATATCCTAGAAAAGGAGAAGAAAGCGAGTCAAATACAGCAGAATGCCTTCCCAGAGCACCACCATCATCCTAGCCCCTGCTGGTGGGAGAACTACTGGGAGTGGTACTAGCACCCCACAAAGGAGTTTTCTAAGTTTTGGCTTGATTTCGTAAGGCTCTGTGGATCAAGGCAAGGAACCAAAATGGCTCCCGCTGCTGGCCCAACTCAGTTCACCCTGCCATGGGGGAGCCCACCACGCCAGCGTAGGCGTCGCAGAAACTCTGACCCCATATACTGTCTCCCAGAGGGAACACTCCCCTTCGTATAGACAGCCAGTAAATCAGGGAGGCAATTTGTGTGGAACCTTCCTTGACAGGCCAGCTTTGTATGTCTAGGTGGGGAGAGCTTCCTTTTAATGTGAGGGATCAATCAAAGAAGGGCAGGTCCATAGCTCAGATGAAGTTAAATTAATCTACCCATAAAATTGCAATTAACTGGAGAGTAAACATGTCAGTGCCCAGGTCTGGAAAAATATTCTGCCAGCTCAGCGCTGTTGCTGCAGATGTACTGCTATTAATTTCAGACACTGTGAAATAACACACACAAGAGACACAGACACCACACACACAACACAACACAACACACACACACACACACACACACACACAGCTGAAATCAGCAGACTTCAGAAGGGCTCCAGCTTATTGGTGGGAATCCAGTTTTGCACATAGAATGCCACTTGTTCAGTCCTTCCCATTTCCAAGTACAGCTGAAAATGTTCCAGTCACTGAAGAAAAAGTGCCACCGAGGTAGCAGGACTCCATGAAATGGGGCAGCGGACTGACTGACACAGGTCAATTGTCTCTCTTCCTTCAATTCTAGATGCTTTGCCCTTGGCTTATAAAATGCAGTGGCACAGCCTGGCAATAGGTGCATCACATGCAATTTGCTGAGCACATAGCCTGGCTCACAACCATGTTCTCCTAAGTGTGCAAAGCCTCTCTACTTAAAATAATTTTGTGATACACAAGTCACTCGCTTGATGCTGTATTCATGGAGCAGCAGCAGCACACTTATTAACACTTTGCATTTTGGATATGCAATTCAGTCCACAAGGGATGATGATTTTAGGGAGCAGGAGGACATCTCTACAAGATCAGATTTTCAGGTATTTATTACATCTGTTTCCAACAATATCTTTTTGTTTTGAACTCTGCCTTTCACTTGATGGAACTGAAAACCAGTCTTTCCTACTGGCAAAACCCAAATCTTCTGAGATTTGGCAAGGTGTTTGCATGGAAGCCCTTTAGTCTGTAGCTCTAGAACACTGGTTTCCAACCTTGGACTAACTCCTAGGAACCTTCACCACTAAGCGTGCGGGCCAAGATTTCTGGGAGTGATCGTTCAAGAACATCTGGGAATCCAAGGTTGGAAATGGCTGCCATAGAACCTTCTGTCTAACAAATTCTGATCAGTGTGTGCCAGTATGAAGTGTTGGATTCCTTACCCCTGCAATTTGCCCTCCCGGCATCATAGATGGCCCTTGGGCTAGATGGCTGAGTCGGGAAGGATTGGCTGCTTGCAAAGAGTCGCTGAGGTCTTCCGTTTTAATCTGCAAGAAAGGGAAGAATAAATTGCCATGTTGCAGCTACTAATGAGGAACTGGCCACCAAAACCCACGGAAGAACTATTCTATTATACACAGGCACTTCCCAACTGGTATATGAATCTCTCTCTGCCTGAGGTCACTCCATGCATCAGAACTCGTTCTTCCAATTTGTGGCCCCTAGCTCACAAATCCTCTGCCACATAATGATCCTAATATTTTTTGAGGTCCTATAAGACTCCTTTGCTTTCTTTGCCACAGCAGACAAGCACAAAGAAACCCCTCCAGAAACTGCAGGCTGGGAAGGCAGAGGAAGTGGAATTTTCCAAAAACATCTGTAAGGCACCAGCTTACAGGTGGCTCACCCAAGTTGCTTAGATTCAGGCGGCTCAGCATGGATAACCTCACCCAACCCAGTTGTTCCCTTAGGCTTGGAGCCGTGCCTGCCCATCCTGCCAGCTGGCATGGAGACCCTACACGTGAGTAAGCCAGCACACACTGTAAAGAACTTTGCATGGTGCACTTAGCACCGAGGTTGGTGCCACAGAGTGGTCCCTGCTTTCCTCATCTTGGCCCCCCACCCCCAGGGTGGTTGGAAGAAGTGGTCACATAAAGCTGAAGCAATTAGAAGAGGTTCCAAAACCACCAGCCAGCAATTTGGTTGCCAAAGGGCAACCAGGGTGGCCATGGCTGGGAAAGGTCCTCTGAATGCCACATGAATGCACCATGAACTTTTGGGTGGTAGAACATCCCAACAGAAGGACAAAGATGGTAGAAACAAAATAATCATTGAATTTGGAGAGGGTCGGAGAGAAGCAAGATTGCTCACAACACAAGCATGAAGCCCCCAGCCAACCAGCCAGCCACAGAACCCTGAAAAAAGCCGCACATGAAGGAATTGTATAATGCACATCCCAGGCATCTTATGTCTTTGATGGTAATAGTGACTAATGATCATTTACTCTCTTGGCAAGAGAACAGAGCCAAACTGAAATCTGCAAATCGCTTGCTCAGGGCAAGAAGATCAATGGTGTTTCTCAAGCCCTTCCTCCACCTCGAACTTTCATTCATTTGCCAAAGTCACCATTTTCTAGGGAGAATTAAAAAAACCCAGAGAATAACAGCACTCTGGAGAATCCACCACAACTACCTTTGCATTTCAAAACTTTCTCTAGAAGGAAGACGTTGTTCAGAGACTCTACCGTACCTGGTCAGCCATATGACTTTGGCTGCAGGAAAGCACAAGTGTGACACCAACCTGCCACCAGCGTGTATGTGTAAAGGTGGCTTGAGTGTGGACAACAGAGTGCTATAGGTGTGTAAAATTATACAAGATGTGCAAGAAACAAGAGTGCATATGTTGTTCTTTGCTGCTAACAGTGGCACCTGAATTCATTCTCTGCTGCTCTGCAGAGGGGTAGGGAAAGTGAAGCTATGTTTTTCCCCCTGTGCTAGACCATCACTGGCACTCAATGTGTACACACAAGGCAAAGGAAAAGACATACTGTACTTACAGCATGTCTTTCCCTTTGCCTTGTGCATAGTGTCAATTGAGAAACTGCCCACAAGCATGGTTTCAATCAGCACTTGGCACAACAACTAGGCTTTTTTTTTTTTTTCAAATTTAATCGTTGTGATTCAGTACAACAGTGATGCTTGTAGCACAGGGTCCTTTTCCAAGGAGAAAGGCTGGGTAAAAATACACTAAAATACTCAAATAAAATAAAATAAAATAAAATAAAATAAAATAAAATAAAATAAATAATTCCACTTTCCCTGACCAGGGAAGGAGGGCAAGTACATAATTTGCTGATAGCTTGAAGCAACTCATTTATTAAGACAGTTCACAATAATGAAAATTGATACCAGAAGGACTTTTGGGAGCATTGACAGCTGTAAAGCTTCCCATGGATAGGCCCGTTATTGTATGATTGTGAATTTATTTGATTTTATCTAATCATATATGTAACTTTACCCATTGTGACGGCCTTTAGCCAATACAATAAACTGAACTGACAGCTGCAAGGCTGTGTTAGTCCATTCCCGGTAATGGCACCTTCTGGGAATGGCCTAAATTAGAGCTCACCCATTAGTACCAAAAAAGGAGAAGCCCCTGAAAGAGGCTCAAAATGGTTAGGGTGCTCTGGGGACAAACTGGCCTGCTTCAGTGATGCACCAGCAATGGGGGGGGGGATGACTGTCAGAATGATCCCAAATTTATGACCGCCTCCTGGACAGTTTTTAAATGGGATTAAATAATGCCATGAAGGAGCAAGCTATTTTTAGTTAGTAGTCCCAGGGGTTACCTCTAGGAACAGAGTGATGTGCATAGATTCAGGTCTAGCCTTTGTTTGCTGGACTAGAATTGAGCCAAGGAGCAATGAGCAAAGGCATAAGGAAGCTCCCACTGAAGGCATGAAGTCAAGAGTCCCTGATGGTTTGCCCCCAGTGCCTGTCCTACAGAGACGAACTCCCATGGAAGATCCATTTAGTTCTCTTCAGGAGAAGTAAGATTTGGGGTCTACAACTGCAAACCAGTATGGTCAACATCTGGAGTCACTGTAGTCTAAAAAGATCACTTTTCTAAGTGATGACTGTTGTGGCAGCCACAGCTTATTCTCAACTCTGCTCTTGAAATTGGTCTAAAGCTTTTTTTTAAAGTCTCTCTCTCTCTCTCTCTCTCTCTCTGTGTGCGTGCGTGTGTGTGTGTGTGCGCGCACACACACACACACACACACACACGTTTGCATGCATGGTGAATGTATGTGTATGTTTGCTCCAGGCCTCCTGTACAAAATAAATGAGAAAGACTCTCATTGTTTATTTAACCAAGATTCTACAATTAGGTAAACCACAAACTGGTGGTTACATTCAGCTAACAGTCCTGATGACTTCAGGATATGTGCTAGAGATATTAAATATGAAATAATATTGGGCTCCCTTGCTACATCATTGCAATAATTGGGCTAAAGTTCCAGTAAGGAGGCAAGATTCAGTTCAGTCTAATTACTAGACTTTGAGTCTTTTTTCAACGACCAGATAAACCCTTCACAGCAGGTCTTCTGATGGTTTCAGATAATATTCAATTTCATAAGAACATAAGAAGAGCCATGCTGGATCAGGCCAAAGGCCCATCTACTCCAGCTTCCTGTATCTCACAGTGGCCCCACCAGATGCGTCTGGGAGCGCATGAGACTAGATATCTGTCTCCTGATACCACTCCCCTACATCTGGACCTTGAAGTACCCCGGTTTTAGGCCTGAAGATTACACATCTCTGTAATGGTTTGTAACCTGTGATGGACCTTTCCTCCAGGAATCTGTCCAATCCCCTTTTGAAGGCATCCTGGCCATCACCACAACCTGTGGCAGGGAGTTCCACAGACTCACAACGTGCTGGGTGAAAAAATATTTTATTTTGTCTGTTCTTACTCTCCCAGCCCTCAATTTGAGTGGATGTCCCCTAGTTCTGGTATTTTGTGAGAGGGAGAAGAGCCACCATTTCCTTATAACTCTGTACAGAAAGACTTTATAGCTGTAAAGAGGTGCCTTTTGCAAAATAGCTAAGAGGGAAATGAATGAATGAAGGAAACTATTTAAGCAAAGTTTTGAGATGTTCTATTAAATTAATAAATCTTAGAAGAGTAGATGCTGAAAGATATTTCTTATTATAATATTCTTGTTATGTGAACATATTTTAAAGAAAAATGATTTCCTCCAGCTGCCTTAGTGCCTTTTTTGTTCACTTCTGTTAATTATTTCTTTTCCTTGTATGCAATTATTAGCCTGTGAGTCCTCTCCTTTGCTTTAATAACTAGGGAAGCTGTTGACCACATTGACACAAAGTATGGGAAATGCTTTAGAATTTTCATTGTTTCCCTTTTATTTTGGTGGTTTGACCCCCACCCCACCCCTAAAGTGTAGCTTTTTCCTTTGCCACAGGGTCGTCTTCTTTTTTAGAACTAAATGAGTTTATATTGATTTGGACAAAATGATTACTTGAGCCAATTTGAAGCGGTTTGCAGCCTTTCAGGCTAGCTGCAGAAGCAATGGGAGAAACAGGGTAGTGGAGAAACCAGTTGCCATTTGAATCATCTTTTCACAGCTGGTCTTTCATCTCCCTTTCCTCTTCTGTTTCCTTTCCCTTTTATTTTTTATTGAGGGTTGCTATCCTTGCAGTAGGACAGCTGGCTGACCACAGGAAGGAAAAAAGAGCAATGCATTGTCACAGTGAAATGTTGAGGCAGTCCTGATCTAACTGAGCTTCCACCACATCTGGATGACCATAGTTAAGCTGCCTTAAAACTTCCTCCTCATTATCAGATTCCGCACTCTTCCCTTTTTAACCTTTCTAAAGGTTAGAAAGAAAGAAGGAAATAAAGAAAGCAGAAGGGAAGATGAAAGCAGACCCAATCCTAGACCCCTCCCTTGAAATAGGGAGCAAGGGATTCAAACACTTAACAAGCTGTAAACAAGGCTAATTTCCTTCCCTCTTCTTGCTGAATTTGGTGCAATCAGGGGAATTCTGATTTTTCAAGTGCACTTTCATAGCAGATTGCAGTCATATTTTCTTGCTGTGAAGCCTCACTCTTGTAACTCATAACAACCATGAAAACAAGAAAAGGAATGCAAGTATAATCCAAAAAATGCTGACCACACACATTGTCTTGATGAGATTTAATATATATATATAGGGGTAAAACCCCAAAAGTCAAGGAAAAGATTTTAGAATTCGGTGTGGTAGCTCAAGAGAGTGACCATCTTGCAGATAGATCAGAAAATGCAATTAATTACATGCCATTTTGATTTAAATTACTTATTCTGTAATATTGTATTTTCTTGACTTTGGTTAGCTTCCACAGAGAAGGTGTGTTCATCTTTTAAACCAAAACATTGATTTTTATCTCAGAATCTGAATCAGCAGGTGCATCTACAAACCTTTTCCCCATTTAGGGTTTTTCCCACCCCATCCCAAATTAGATTTAAAAAAAAAACACTACAGTACAAAAACTAGAATACATTTGCTATGCCAAATCCAGACTATTAATTTTATAAGTGAATTACTTATCCTTATTCAGCCAGCCTTGGATGACACATGTAGAAATAATATCAAAAGAAGCCAAGCTGTTTGGGATTTTAGGCAGAATGTATGTGAGTTTGCTCCTTTTGATGATTGTTTACTTTTGCATCCGGAAAACAGGATTTCTGGAAACAGCTCCTTAAACTATGTATCCTTCTTGCTCTTAACGAAGGTTTATATACTGTACTGCAAATCCCTTTACAGCTTCCTAAAACAGAGCTCTGTAGAACCTGGAAGCATACTCTCTCAAACGAAACTAAACTAATCTAAACTAATCTAAACTAATCTAAACTAATCTAAACTAAACTAAACTAAACTAAACTAAACTAAACTAAACATGACTGGCTGGAGTGATCTCCGAAAACCATTAATACATTTTCTTACCAGAAGAGGGAGACAAGAAGTGTTAAATGTTTTATGACAGACTACATGAAGCATATACAGTAATTATATAAAAGAACTCCGATATAGAACTGAGCTCAAGGAAGCCTTCCTACCCATCTGGAACATGCTGCACAACTGGTGAGAGAACCATTGGAACAACCACATCAGAAGACAGTTGTGTTAATAAAAGGAATAATTCTAAAAGCAAACACCATCATTTTCATGCCTAATTGACATGGTTCAATGCCCTCCTTTTTACCCCTGCTTTGAAAGAAACAGGATCACACTTTCCTTAAACAATCTCCCTTTTGTCCACCAACATGGTCACTGCATCCATCTAGCACTTTGTAACCAGGAGAAACCAAAAAAAGTTATGCTTCCCTCACCTTCTCCTTCCGCTTGTTGCCTCCAATTTATGAAAAAGGGACCTGTCTTTGCAAGCTAGATCCTTGAAGATCCTCGACACCAACCCCCCAAAAGTTCCAAACGACGCACAAATCCTCGCTGAGCCAACTCTGCAAAGCCAATCCACAGCAGCCACCAGGTGGACAGTAAAGAGGTCAGTTACGGGAGCAAGAGGCTTTTCTGCCCGCGAATGATAGAATCCCCATCAGCACCAAGTGTGGAAGGAAGGCGAGCCATTTCCAAACTGAAATCAATTTTTACTGCTGCCAGAACAGAACGGGTTGAAAACAAGCCAAACAGAACGGGGTGTGTTGATTGCATCTTGCCTTTGAACCGCCTGAGAAGAGGAGGTATAACCCTGGCATTAAAAAGGGGTGCCAGTCTGGGCACTTTTTAAATCTTCCGAGCAGAGCATTTCTACCTCCCTTTGCAAACCCGGGGTCTCCACATGTTCAGGAAGAACGTGGAACAAGCGAGCGGCCCAACAACTGGAAGAAGATGGCATTTCAGCCACACCTGGTTTCAAGGTGTTCTCCTGACCTCCTTCCAATCCTTGCTGCTCCCCTCCCCTCGTTATCAATTAGAAATGCAACCCGACCACAGAAAGAGCAGGATTCCAGAGCCAACTTTTTAAAATCCGTTGCATATGCAGATCTGCAAGGAAAAAAAAAACATATGCAGATTTACAGCACAAAGCCTTGTTGTTACACTTCCTGGGGTTTTGTCTGATTTTAATGCTGGAGACAAATTAGCCTAGGCAAAAGAAAAGGAAAAAGCACCAGGAGATGGTACATTTCTTCCCTTGCCAATCTCAAGCTCCGGGATTTTCTGCAAGGAGATGAATGTGCTGCCGATAAGGGTGCCACCTCTTTGCCCAGAAACGGCTCGTGTGCCTTTCACAGCTGGGTGTCTCTAAAGGTGGGAAAGTTGACAGCTGAGGCTTCCTTTGCCCACCTCCGCAGGTTGCAGCATGAAGCAAGCTGCAGGTGCAGAATGTCCCGCTGGCAGTTAAGTATCCATTCCAAAGCCTTTCCCCCCAAAAGCTAAAGGGAATGTGCAAGAAAAATGTTTCTGGGTCACTTGCTTTCAAGGAAGGACATAAGCACATAAGAACAGCCTTGCTGGAACAGGCCACAGCCCACCCAGACCAGCATTCTGTCTCACACAGCGGCTCACCCTTTGCTTCAGGGTATTCCCAAGCAGATGTCTTCACCTGCTTAAGATTTCCTGCAAATGGCATTGAGAGAGATCCTGCCTATCTCTCCAACCTGGAGGTTGTCATCTTTGAAGACTTCTGTGATGCCAACCAGACAGGTTGTGGAAAGCATGGAGACCTGGTAGTAAAAATGCAAAAGAAAGTGTGCTGCTTATATACCACGATTAGAGCACTGGGAGGTTTACAATTTAATTGCATGGCTACATGTTGCCACCCCCTCTCTAGTGAGTTGGGTCTTCATTTGATGGATCTCAAAAGGATGGAAGGCTGAAGTCAACCTTGAGCTGGCTACCATAGGATGAATCCTGGCCACAAGCACAGTTTTAAACTGCATACCAGTTTAACCACTGAGACACAATCCTCCGAAGATTGTAGTTCTGAATCAGCGATACAGTAAAGATTGGGCCTTGGGGACTAGAATTGTGAAGAGCTGATCAGACTGCAGTGTAAATGCAGGCAGGCCACAGGAAAACAGCTGCTGTCGTCAATGCCCCCCTTCTTCCAGTGATGACTGGAATCTGGAATCCCTTTGGTAGAGGGTCTGTTGCACTACCAGTCACGGAATCCATTGTGTAATGGATATATTTCATACAGGGGGCATGGATTAGAGATGGGCAAGGATTAAAAACTGAATTGCAAAATTTTTGGAAGATCAATAATTTGCCAATTCGTATTCATCAGAAGCAACACCCTGATGAGTTTGAATGGGTGAATGGAATCTTTTTTAGGAATTTTTGATTTGCCAATTTGTTGGGGCATAGAGTCACCAAAATAACTGAGAAGCTTCTCCTGATGGCCCTGAACCCCCCAGGTTTGGTGAGCATTAGATTTCAGATATCTGAGTTATGCACCCACAAAGGGGGCACTTTCCTTGGGGAGTGAGTCTTTGTTTCCCCCATATGTTTTAGGCTACCACCTCTATAATCCCCTGCCTTGAAGGAGGTTTCTCAGGGATGGAATTCAAAACAGATGAAGGATCTATGATTTCCCACCATTGTTGGTCTAGAGCAGTGGTGGCGAACCTTCAGCACTCCAGATGTTTTGGGCCACAACTCCCAGAATTCCAAGCCTGTATTACCAATGACAAAAGATCGTGGGAGTTGTGGTACAAAACATCTGGAGTGCCGAAGGTTCACCACCACTGGTATTGAGCAATGGCTAGACCAAGTCCTGAGGGAGTCCATGAGAATCCTGGATTCAAGTCCCTCATCAGGTACCTGGATAACCTGGAAGAATTAACCATCTTGTGCTCCTTGGATGCAAAGTAGACTAGAAACATACAGGTGTATATGTTTGTGAACCCCTCTGCTAATGTAATTTTCGGCTCACGAAAGGAAATCTGTTGAAAATAATGCCTTGGTTTACAAAAAAATTCTGAAAAGCCTCGGTTTACAAATTTTGTCAGAGCAAGTTTCCTGGGATGTATTGCACCCCCATGCATTTCCATTTTATGAATTTTCCGCAGTACAAAATGTCCCAGAGAACTCATTAATTTCACAAACCAAGGTATGCTTGAGTGGTCTCCCGCCCTTTCACTGTTCATATACTGTGGTCCTGCTATATTGCGGGACTGCAGTACATAAGAACATAACATAAACATAAGAACATAAGAAGAGCCATGCTGGATCAGGCCAAAGGCCCATCGAGTCCAGCTTCCTGTATCTCACAGTGGCCCCACCAAATGCCTATGGGAGCGCATGAGACTAGATATCTGTCTCCTGCAACCACTCCCCTGCATCTGGCCCTTGAAGTACCCTGGTTTTAAGCCTGGAGATTACAGATCTCCATCATGGTTTATTTATTTATTTATTTGTTTGTTAGGCTTATATCCCACCCATCTTCCCAGGAGGGAACTCTGGGCGGCTTACAGTAAAAGCAATAAAATAAACAAAACAATAACAGAACACGAAAGGTAGCATAGTCCAAGCAGAGATGGCAATGGGCAAAAAACAAACAAAAAAACCAAAAAAAAACCCTAAATAGAAAGGTCGCCAAACACCTCCCTGAACAGGCGGGCAGGGACTCTGCTAGGCGCAGCTCACTGGGGAGATGGTTCCAAAGCATGGGGCCCACCACAGAGAAGGCACGGTCACGCGTACGCGATTTCCGCGCCTCTCTGGGTGTGGCCACCCTCAGTGAGCGCGCCTGCACCTGTCTCGTGGGCCTGGCCCCAGTTGATCTCTGAGAGATACGCTCCACCAGATACTCTGGTCCCAGGCCGTGGAGGGCTTTGAAAGTCAAAACCAGGACCTTGAACCTGATCCGGAGGATGACGGGTAACCTGTGCAAGCAAGCCAGGACTAGGGTGATGTGTAGCCTCTGGACCAGGGTCAAGGGCAACCCCACGTAGAGGGCATTGCAATAGTCGATCCTCGATATCACCAGGGCCTGCACGACTGTCCTCAGGAAGGCTGTAGGGAAACATCCCCCAGTTTAGGGAGGGGGCCATTGTACGCAGACAAGGGTACCCCAAAGAACAGAACCTCCGTCTTCTCCGGATTCAGCTTGAGCCGGTTATCTCTGGTCCATTCCAGGACCGCCTCCAGGCACAGATCGAGGGAGCGAATTGCCTCCTCTGCAGACGACGAAAAGGAGAGATAGAGCTGCGTGTCATCAGTGTGCTGATTACAGCGAACTCCAAATCTCCTGATGACATCAGCCAATGGCCTCATGTAAACATTGAACAGCATGGGTGAGATTGCCGACCCCTGGGGCACCACACATGGGAAGGTCCAAGGAGCCGACAAGTCATCACCCAGCTGAACCCGCTGAGTCCGGCCACCAAGGAAGGAATGAAGCCAGGCCAAAGTCTGACCCCCAATTCCCACCTCGGCCAGCCGGACCAACAGGCTACCATGGTCGACGGTATCAAAGGCAGCTGATAGATCAAGGAGAACCAGCAGGGAGGAACACCCCCTGTCGACCTCCCTGAGGAGGTCGTCCTGCAGAGCAACCAGGGCAGTCTTGGTCCCGCGAAGAGATCTGAAACCACACTGGAAGGGATCCAGGATACGATTTTCCTCCAGATACGACTGGAGCCTGACAGCAGCCACCCTCTCAACAACCTTGCCCAGGAAGGGAACAATGGCAATTGGACCTTAGTTAGATAAATAGTCTGACGCCAAGCCAGTTTTTTTCAGAGTGGGTTTCACCACGGTCTCCTTCAATCGGGTGGGGAAACATCCCTCCCCGAAAGAGTCCGTGGCAATGGCGGAAACTCACTCAGGCATGTTCCCTTCGGAAGATTTAATAAGCCAAGCCGGGCAAGGGTCAAACGGAGTGGCCACCGGCCGGCAACAAGCCATAGCTCTGGAGGCCTCCACTGGAGACACTGGCCCAAACTCATCCAGGAGGGGAGAACGGGGGGGGGGGGCGAGGCCCCAGGGACATCAGGGGATGGACTAGGGCAACCAGGGGGCAAGTCGGAATGGATGGCCTCTATTTTAGATCTAAAAGGGGCTGCGAATTGCTCACTAGTGAAATCACTAGGAGGAGGCCTCAGCTGACTGGGATTGGAGAGATCTCGAACAACCCGGAACAACTCCGTCTGGCGGTTCGAGGCCTCGCCAATTCTCAGGGAGACAAAGGATATTCTAGC
Organism: Phrynocephalus versicolor; assembly: GCA_023846285.1. NCBI lineage: Eukaryota > Metazoa > Chordata > Lepidosauria > Squamata > Agamidae > Phrynocephalus > Phrynocephalus versicolor. Next base: position 1,965,177 of record JAHTLZ010000327.1, on the reverse strand, counting down.
GTCCCTGATTGCACGAAGATAGCAGCCAGTCAGCTGCTTGAGTGCAGCCCTATTCTCAGCCGTCCGACTGGCCCTCCAAATGACCTCTACCCTCCTGCATTCTTGTTTCATCGACCGCAGCTCCGCCGTATACCACGGAGAGGAGCGGTCTCCACAGAGCAGGAGGCGCTTGGGGGCAATCCGGTCAACCGCCCCGGTGGTCCCCTCATACCACCTAGCCACCAGGGCATCGACCGGATCATCTGCCAGGCTGCCAGAAAGCTCCCAGAAGGCTTCCATGAACCTAGCAGGGTCCAGGAGCCTACGGGGGTGGGCCCAAATACGGGCCCGATGCTCCCCGCAAGGTGGGGGGAAATCGATAGGGAAAATTTTAGCAAGTGGTGGTCTGATCATGATATGGGCAGAGGCGAGATACCCCTGACCCTAAGACAAGAATTTGACGACATGGAGGAAAACACCAGGTCCAGGGTATGGCCAGCTCTATGAGTGGGACACACAACATGCTGAGATAGATTCATGGGGGTCATGGATTCCATGAAGTCCAGAGCTGCACCAGAGAGTTCCTCCTCTGCATGCACGTTAAAGTCCCCAACCACCAGAAGGTGGGGGGACTTCAACAGGGCAGCCGATTGTGCTGGGTTGCGGGGAGCACGGTACACCAGCACAATACCAAACTTATCTCTCTGGCCCACTGATAGATGGAGGCATTCTACACCAGGACACACCATTGTCCCAGCACTGGTAACATAAAGGGATTCCCTATAAACGATGGCCACCCCCGCACCTGTGTTTGTAACCTGTGATGGACTTCTCCTCCAGGAATCTGTCCAATCCTCTTTTGAAGGCATCCAGGCTAGATGCCATCACCACCTCTTGTGGCAAGGAGTACCACAGACTAACAACATGCTGGGTAAAAAAAAAAATTCTTTTGTCTGTTCTCACTCTCCCAACCCACAGTTTGAGTGGATGTCCCCTAGTTTTGGTAACCCAAAAGGCATTTTAAATATCGCACACTGCTTCTCTCGACCCCACCCCCCCGGGCACAGGGAGTGGCACACGATGCCTCCAGGAAGGCAAGCCCTGGGCTCCAGCTGATTGGCACTTGGGTGGGGAAACAAAAGGTTTTTCTCCCCCGCCCCAGTGTCAATGAGCTGGAGCCTGGGGCATGGGGAAGGAGGGGGGGGAGGTTTAAAAATTCCAGGCTTTTAAAACCTTCCCCCCCTTCCCCAAGCCCCAGGATCCAGCTGATTGGTGCTGGGGTGGAGCACCAGCTCGGGGGGGGGGGAGGTGTCAGCAGAAGGGACGTGTGATAATTAAAATGCCTTTAAGCAACAGAG
>JAHTLZ010000327.1:1943791-1963830 GCA_023846285.1 Phrynocephalus versicolor | reverse complement strand
GTGTACTGAGGCTCAGAGTCATGGGGTGGCAGTAGTGGTAAAAGTTGCACACAGAGAAACGGAGAAGGATGTATGATATGATTTTGTCAGGCAGAGTGGGACGTCTCACTTATTTTTCCTTCTCACCAACATTTGGCTGACCCTTCTTGTCTAACACTCAAGATCTGACAACCCTTCTCGTCCTGAAGAATTGGGAGAAGATGGTATCCAAGGCTTAAGTACAGTGACACAGCAGAGACTGATACCTTTTAAACTGTCTGAAGTCCACCATACTGAATTCTGGACTAAGGTACACAGAATTTTCAGCCTTAGTTGAGAATAATATATAAGAACTTACAATTAATGCTTCAAGGATTTGGGAAAAATGCAGTAGTGTTGGTGAAAGTATATGGAAATAAAGAGGTATGATTGTTCCACTGATTAAAATTTTGGTAACATTGTTGACTGTAAATGTTGCTCCTAAGGTAAAACAGCTTACAATCTTCTTACATATTCATCTTGGAATAACTCTAATGGTGCAACTTTCTGCAAGAAATGGAAAAAGTGAGCCCTCATTTTTGCTTTCAAATGTTGATTTTGGACTGTGTTCCTCACTCTGACCTTTCCTACGTGATGAGTGGTGGATACTCCAAAGAATTGTTATTTATATTATATTATATTATATTATTTATTCTGTTTCTGTCCTTGGCTAGATGGCCACCCTGGGGCAGCTTACAACAATCAAAATAACAACAATAAAATCAACAACATCATAAAAAGATAAATTGACACAAAAGGATTAAATACCATAACTACATCACAAAACAAGCCATCAAAAATCTATAATCCACATCAGCTACATAACAAGTACACTATAAGAAAATAAAAATTGTGATAGCAGGATGATGTTGGAGTTGAGAGACCACCACTAAGATGTTGTGTGTGTGTTGTGTCATTTTAGTCATGACTGACTCTTCGTGACTCCATGTCCATGGAGTTTTCTTGGCAGGAATACTGGAGTGGCTTGCCAGTTCCTACTCCAGGCGCCTACAACACCTGGTATTCCCTAGAGGTCTCCCATCCAAGTACTAACCAGGGCCAACCTTGTTTGCTTCCGAAATCAGGTGAGATTGGATGTGCTTAGGGCATCTAGGGAGTCCATTGATCTTAAATACTGTCTTGCATTTGCACCTGGTATTCCCTGGTGGTCTCCCATCTAAGTACTAACCAGGGCCAACCCTGCTTAGCTTCTGAAATCAAGTGAGATTGGATGTGCTTGGGGCATCTAGGATGTTAGTGGCTCGGAAAACCCTGCCTAAAGTGTTACATTTTAAAAGGTTTTGTTTTTAAAGAATCAAAGGAAGGCATAAGAATTGACATGAGAAGTGATAAATATTTCTGCCCTCCTTTAACTTTCTATCTATAAAATTCATACAGTTGCCCTGCCCCTGTGCATTAATTAACATGGTCCTAAAACTCTTAGAGGCAGAGACAATGGGGCTGTAGATATCAGGTAGTAAGGCACCCGGGGGCCAGAAAAGACCACATCCCACTCTCCTGATGGTTCCTAGCCTTGGGTCTCCCAGATGTTCCTGGATTAAACCTCCCAGAAGCCTTCACCACTGGCTGTGCAGTCCAAGATTTCTGTGGGGACCCAAGACTCTATTGCTCTACCCCATCAGTTCACACATTTAAAGAATATACAGTGGAGCCTCGTATAACAAATGGTTTGTATAACATCAAATCTGTACAACCTAAAAAATTCCAGAGATAGGAGAAATTTGCTTAACAGAATCGTCTTTGGGGCAAATCTGTACAACATAAAAATGGTTGAAATTAGGGATTACTCTGTTTTCAATGCATTCCTATTGGAAATTTGTATAAAGGAAAATTTGCTTAACAGATTTTCATTTGGAATGAATTAATTCCTTTATACAAGGTAGCACTGTGTATGGAAATAGCTAGCATTGTGTGGAGAGGAAAGATAAGATGAACAGCTAGAGACCACCCATGTTATTAGCTGAGGCACAGCCTGAACCATTTAGGTCATCACTAAGTTATTTCATTCTAGGTGGTCACTTCAGGTCACTAGCAGGATATGCTATAAAGCCAGAAGAGCACATATTTACTAGGTATTCCTACCCTTGATCACTTATGCTTAAGCCGTTGGTCTGGGGAAACATTTCTGCAGGACTTGAAGAATTTCTTTCTTCTCTGAGTCCTTCAGAAACAGAACTTTGCTGGCTCTTGAGCATCATAAGGGTCAGCCGAATATTCTGGGACACCATGCATGCAACTTTGCTTCCTCTGTAGAAAATGCATTGGACCTAGCCATGAGTCTGCTTTTGCAGCAAAGCTACTTATTTATTTATTTATTTATTTATTTATTGTATTTATATCCCGCTTAATATCAAAGGATCTCTAAGCGGCTTACAAAGCCAGAATGGCATTAACAATTACAATAAAACAGACAAACAATACACACAATATAGCTAAAAACCAGATAGTGTTCCTGAGTACTATCTAAAAAACTCTGATAAAAATATCATTCAGAAGACATGGCGATGGCAGGAAAAAAAAAAAAAAAACTAAAAATCGCCAAAGACCTCCCGGAAGAGATGGGTTTTTAAGGCCTACTGAAAGTCATTGGGGCTTAAGGACCACATCTTACTTGCTTTGCTCAGTTTTCAGAGCCCTCTATGAGTAAAAAGGCAAAAGGACACAAAACCTTATAGACCACTTTTAAAAAGCCATCATGCAATATGTGAGCTTTGCTGGATCAAGGCCACTTCATCAGGCTTGCACCAATATGACAGAGGAACAAATAAGGTCTCAGGAGGATCAATTCCCTGCTTAGCATGGAAAGTTGCTGGGGTGGGGAGTAGAGTAAGAAGGGCTAGTCATTCTTTTAATATCTCATGTACCTCCAAATGCCTGTTCGAATGAGGCAGTTTGACCACACATAGCAAGAACAACTAGAAGTATAAATAAGTAAAGACTCAAGAGCCCAGTCTAATTTATCCTGTTTTCAGGGTTTCTTTGAGACAGGAGAAATTTGACATTCCCACCTTTGTCCATTACAACCCATGTTGTACTCCATGCAAATGTCTGAGACATAAAGGACTCTTTGATGTGACGATATCAGAGGCCAAGAAACTTGATCAAGGATGGGGGAAAGTTGATATGATGAATAGTTCACATTTTTACCCATAAATGGACCCTTTCTCCAAAGCTGTTCCACTACACACATGGCCCCCCATAAAGCCATTGCTGGTGCAGACATCACAAAATAAAAGAGCTATTACTCATGAATAATAGGCAGTTCTCTAATTGCCATCACAACGTGTCTTGACTTGCTCAATCAACGAGGAGGAACAGATGGCAAAAAAAAAAAAAAAAATCCCTAAAGAAACATCATGAGTGAGAAATGCAGCATGTTATTCCTGTAGTCCAGCCATTGATAAAAACTAGGACAGTACTGAAATGGAAAAGAGACAAGTTTATCCTTCAGTTGTCCCTCTTCAATTGCCCTACCATGTTTCATTGATCATTCAGAGGATCTGCTAAATGGGTAATAAATAAATAAATCTCTCCTTCACAATAAATCCATGAAATGGGTCATGAAACTGCCCTTGCTTCGATTAGGCTTTGTGATACTACACAAACAAATCTGATTATACAGCACAGTTATATCTTTTGGCCTTATACTCTCTGGTTGCCTTGATCACATCACAAGCAGGAGATCAATGCCTTCTGTAAGTGGTGTTCTGCAGCTGCTAAGAGGGATACAGAACAGGAGTGAAACTGAGGGCTCATCACACAGATTACGTTGCTTAGCTTTGTGGTTCGTCTTCACAATCACAACCTAAGCTTATCCTCTGTTTACATGTTCTCATCCATATTGCTTGGGTGAGAAAGTCTATTTTTTTTTTTTTTGCATCACATCTCTGGAACACTTGCATAATCTCAGCTCTGGATTTATCAAGTAGATCTTGACCCTGAACAAATGAAATAAGTAGCAACAACAACAATTTTTTTTTGTTTCATGTTGGTTTTTGGAAGGGAGAGATTTTTATGGAGAGCAATGCATTGTTTTCAACCACTCCAGGTGTGTGTTTTATAATCACTAAATATGGATAGCTCAGTGATTTAGGAATCTGGCTGCAGAATAAAAAGTTGGGAGTGTTATTCCCCTCTGTGCCTCTTGTGATTAGGGCCAGCCTGGGTGACCTTGGGCGAAAGCTGCACAGCCCCAGAGCATCCTCAGAAGAAGGGAAGGGCAAACCCCTTTGGAATATTCTCTACCTGGAAAGGCTGTCTGATAACCTGATGTGTATTATTATTATTTGTCATATTCTCTCACTAAAATTTTATTTCAGCCTCAATAAATACCCTACGACAATTACAAAAAGATGCAGGTATAACTTCTCAGAGTAAAATCCATCAGTAATCTACCATATATACTCAAGTATAAATCGACCCAAGTATAAGTCGAAGCCCCTAATTTAACCCCAAAAAACTGGGGAAACTTTTTGACTCGAGTATAAGTCTAGGGTGGGAAATGCAGCAGGGCCTGGCAGCTCCTCCTTAGTGAGCTGGGGGAGCAGTGTGTGATTTTTTAAAATGACTTTTAGGCACCGAGGCAAGTGCTTGGGTCAGTGACTAAAAGTCATTTTAAACATTGCGTGCTGCTCTCCGAGATGTGGTGGGGGGGGGGTCAGGAGAAGTGGTGTGTAATGTTTAAAATAACTTTTAGCCACAGACCCAAGCACTTACCTCGGTGGCTAAAAGTCATTGTAAACATTGCATGCCACTCCCCTGCAACATGGGTGGTGGTGGTCAGGAGAAGCGGCGCACAATGTTTAAAATAACATTTAGCCACCAACCCAAGCACTTGCCTCAGTGGCTAAAAGTATTGACCAAAATATAAGTCAAGGGCCCCTTTTTTTCAGCCCAAAATTGGGGCTGAAAAACTAGACTTATATTCAAGTATATACAGTAATTTTCCTTGGATCTCATGGAGGTTTTGACTGAGTGCTCAGTGTGAGACTGTAGAAGGATCAAACCACAGCTGAGTGCTGCACAGGTGGGTATGGTGCAATGTTCCATGAGCTTCCCACACTCGTTGCTTAGCATATGGCCAAAGAGTTGAGAAAGAGTGTCCTCCGAAAAGCCCGTTTTCCTTAGGACATTCCCACGCATGTGTTTTTGCCCTGGGGCATGCCAGTTGGCCTCTATCTGGAGATCTCTAGGCCCAGGCACTAGAATTCACAGGGCAGTTCTTCCGCCCATCCGCAGATCTTTGCTGCACAGGCGTCATGACTGTTTTCCTTTCCCAAAGCCACAGCATATACTAAGGTTTGAAGGCACAAGATATGTGTGTGGGTTTTATAAGAATCATAGAATCATAGAGTTGGAAGAGACCTCAAGGGCCATCTAATCCAACCCCCTGCCATGCAGGAACCCCATCACAATATTTCCAACAGATGGTCATCCAGCCTCTGCTTTAAAACCTCCACAAAAGGAGACTCCACCACCCTTTGTGGCAGCACATTCCACTGCCGAACAGCTCTAACTGTCATGAAGTTCTTCTGAATGTTCAAATGGAATCTCTTTTCCTGTAGTTTGAAACCATTGCCCCGAGTCCTAGTCTCTGAAGCCATGGAAAACAAACCTGTTCCCTCTTCAACATGACATCCTTTCAAATATTTAAACATAGCTATCATATCCCCCTAAGGCTTCTTTTAGAGAGACTAAACATTCCCTGCTCCCTAAGCTGTTCCTCATAAGACATTTCCTCCAGACCCTCAACCATCCTGGTTGCCCTTCTCTGCACCCGCTTGAGGTTGTCAACATCCTTTTTAAATGGAGGTGCACAGAACTGGACACAGTACTCCAGGTGGGGTCTGACAAGAGCAGAATTGAGTGGTACTATCACTTCCCTTGATCTAGACAATATGCTTCTGTTGATGCAACCAAGAATCACATTGGCTTTCCTGGCTGCTGCATCACACTGCTGACTCATGTTCAATTTGTGGTCCACCAAGACTCCCAAATCCCTTTCACAGGTACTATGCTCCAGCCATGCATCCCCCATCCTATATCTGTGCAATTCATTCTTTTTACCTAGATGTAGCACCCTACATTTCCCTCTGTTGAAACTAATTCCATTAGCTTTGGCCCAGCATTCTAATCTGCCAAGGTCCTTTTGGATTTTCATCCTATCCTCTAGGGCAGTGGTTCTCAACCTGTGCGTCCCCAGATGTTCCTGGACTGCAACTCTCAGAAACACCTTCCAACACAGTGAGTGGTAGAGGCTTCTGGGAGTCGTAGTCCAGGAATCTGGGGACCCACAGCTTGAGAACCACTGCTCTAGGGAATTAGCAACCCCTCCCAATTTACTATCATCTGCAAATTTAATTAGCATACTCTCTATTCCTTCCTCCAAGTCATTAATAAAAATATTGAACAGCACTGGACCCAGAACAGAACCCTGGGGCACCCCACTGGTCACGTCTCTCCAAGCTGAAGAGAGGCCATTTATGATCACCCTTTGGGTACGACCAGTCAACCAATTACAAATCCACCTAACAGTAGCACTATCTATCCCACTTTCTACTAACTTCTTAGCAAGAATACCATGGGGAACCTTATCGAAGGCCTTACTAAAGTCCAGATAAGCAACAAAGAGAGAGCCAGAAAGTCCTTAAAGCTGCCTGCAGGAATCATTTTCACTAAAATGGTGGTGGGACATCAAGAGGATGAAACCTGAGACCAAGCATGATGATGGAACTGATACAAGGAGTCCCCCCTCCCAGCTCAACCTCCTTGCCCACAACTTGACTTTGAAATGTGACTGATGCTGGTGGGATCCTGCCTCCAGTTATTTCCTAAAATGAGTGAGAAACCCACCGCAATTATTTATGAAAGGCATGCCAAAATGGGGACCATCTCTGGAAATATCTACACTTTCCTTGTTCCAACTCCATTTTCAAATGAAAACCTAGGGCAATGTGAGTGCCACAACCTTTTCCTGAAAACTGGCTAGTCTTTCTTCCTGTGGTCCATGAGGACCACTTCTTTGGTTGGTCCAATATCTTCAAGTCAGTATCTCTCCCTGAGAACACTGGATGCTTATTGATATGGCTTCCTTCTTTGTCAGCCTCTTCCCACACCTCAACACTGCTTGTCCCTCTTCCTAAGTCGCTAAATTCAGGTTTCTCCTCTTCACCTTCATAGGTTGGCAGGACCGCACCCATTCCCATCACTTAGCTCTTATCTCTTTCATCCCCTCCTTCTCCCGTGTCTTTCCTTATCACTTCACGCCTTCCATTATGGCTCTTCTCCAGTGCAGAAGACGGTTTGTTACAACCCCTCCCCATGCTTTCTTTTCCTTTTGGACTCCTGGTTCAATACATGGAGTCAAAGTCCCCCAGAGTGCCATGATACCATCACTGGCTAAGAAGAAAGAGAGTTCTGAAAGCCATCTGAGGAATCTTCAAGACCGTACAGCACAGATCATGATGTTCAAAGATGACCGTCAAAAAGGAGAGTGAGACAGCCAAGAAGAATCAACTGAAGTCATGCCCCACCTTGGATGGGAATTCATGTTGGCAAGAACTGCCAAGGAGCAACAGCTGGTCTAGAAGGAAGGGAAGACACAAACAAGAAACCCAGAACAGACAAACACAAACCAAACAAGATTGGTTGCAGTTTGTACTTCTCTTTTTCAGTACTCCAATTCGCTAGCTCTGTCCTAAACCTGGGCATGATATTCCTCCTAAAATCCAGAATGGAGGCAAGATGTCTAGTGTGATGCGGATGGTCTACCGTCATGCAGCTTGCACACCCCTCCTGTTCCCACTTGAAGAGGAAATGCTTGTATGTCTGCATCCTAAGGGGAAGAGCTCAGCACAGGAAAGGATGAAAAGAGACGGAACGGAAGGGCTGGCACCAGCAAGGAAGAGAGTGAGAGTGGGACCAAGGACAGGTTGGGAGGAAGGAAGGCGGGAAACAGATGGTCCAAGGCCCCAGCCAACGGAATGACCAAGAAGGATGGGAGGGCAAAAGAAACCCTCCAGGGCATCCAGCAGAGATATCCTAAAATTGGCTGGTTCGCGGCCACTTTGCATTGCAGAGAGTTAATTAAATGAGTGTGTGCATTTAATTACACACACACACACACACAGAGCACTTATGCCTTCCAAAGGGTTCAAAGGAATGTGTGCACAGCTGTGAGGTCAACTAGCAGTGAAATATGGGTCAAGACAGAAGGCAGGACTTCCATTATGCCCTAATTAGGTCCACATCACTTGGGCTGGTTTTCTAAGAACACACTCCGGGGGATTTCCCTGTACTTTCAGCTCAGCCACAGCAAGAGCCAGACACCCTGAAGCCAAAGCCCTCTGATCGCTATACTAAATGTGTGATTGTATAACACACAATATCTTCCTTGCCCCTGGTGTAGTTCAACTTTGGAACTCATTGCCACAAGATATAGTAACAGTTGCCAAAAACAGATGGCTTTCGAAGGAGACCAAGGGAACCCCTGATTAATAGCATTCCCTTGCATGTTGGGAAGACATGTTGCCTTTGGTAGAAGCGGTGATCCATAGCCTAAACTATACATAGGCATACACTAGCAACACCCATTGATGGCCTGGCCACGCAGGCTGAAGGACACTAGGAGCAGTTGTGGGAGAAAAGGAAATTTCATAGTTAGCCCAGAGAGTCAATGCTAGCACTGCCTCAAATAAGAAGTACCAACATCTAGCAGGACAAGGATTGTTGCCTTCTAACAGCTAGTGAACACAGAGGAATGGCCACTGCTCGGTATCACCATCTTCCAGGTACAATGTAAAGCAAAGTGGGCTGCTTATATCTCACCCCGTAGGGCTTAAAGCCCTCCCTGGATGGTTTACAGTTTAATTATGCAGGCTACACATTGCCTCCCCACCCCAGGATCCGGGTACTTAAATGGCCAACTTTGTAAGGATGGAAGTCTGAGTTGATCCTGAACTGGCCACCTGAACCCATCAGGATCAAGCTCAGGTTGGGAGGAGAGGGTTAGCTGCAGTGCTGCAGTTTAATCGCTGCACCACAAGGCTCCCAGCAAAGGTTTAGAAGGGAAGCCTCTGGCTTGATTTCAGGAGTAGCAGAACTCCAGCCAGTGTACATCGCAGGGTGTTTTTAAGCCTACCTAGGGAGTGCCATTGGGTCTAGCACTGGTCTTACCCATCCATTAATGCCCATTGGACAGGAAACTCTGGAAGACACTTTCCTAATCCAGTTAAACATCAAGGTCTCTGTAAGCACTGGCACTTGCTACTCCTTCTGGTTTGCTGCTCCATCTCCTGCTAATTTTCTCTTCCGCAGACTCTCTGTTTCACAATTCCCAGCGAACCATGGAACACTGTCCAGGGTTCTCCTGTGACCACTGGAGGAGGTTCGCTCCACACCCAGGTTTCTGACTGGCAAGGGCCATTGGAAGAGATCCTTGCTGCCATACTGGATGCCTCTGAATCGACTTCTCAGTGCTGCATGCCATCTCCTTACCAATGCAACCCAAGGTGACTGGAGGTAGCCCCTGGGAAGTCTCAGTAAAAGAGAATGGGAGAGCGCGAGGCGCCCCGTTCCTTCCCTTCGCTGACAGTTCCCACACTTCCCATCTTCCCATCCATGCCACCCGCACACATCAGAAGGGAAGGCACTGCTCTTTGTTTACATCGGCAGATGGGAACAAGCAGGAACTAGCAACAGGCAGCAGCTGGGGAGGCTAAACCTGGTGCCTGTTGCAGCGGCCTCGGAACATTCTCTCCTTCTCCGGCTCTTCTGCCACACCTTGATCTGGGCTCTGTTGTTGTTATTATTATTATTATTATTCTGTGCCATCAAGTTGGAACGGACGTATAGAGACCCTGACAGGGCATTCAAGGTAAAGCGAGATATTTAAGGAGTGGCTTTATCAGTTCCATGCCCCTAGAACAGGGATTTGAACCCTGGCCTCCTGTCTCTTGTTCCGACATGCTCTCCACTGCACCACTCTGGGTATTTGGGTTATGCAGCGCAAACGTCATTGTGGACTGTTGGGAGAGACCAGTTCATAAACGAGAGCCATTTCCCTTTAGACACCAGCTGCTAGGGCTGTGCACACATCCTCTGATTCCAGGATTTTGAATGTACAGTAGGACCCCCGTATCCACTGATTCATTATCAACTGATTCAGTTATCCACGGTTGGCAGAGGAAAACAATGAATAATTCAGCAGCCACAAAGCAAGCTGTAAAGCAAGTTGTTGTCACAAACAGCAGCTGTAAAGCAAGCTATTGTCACAAATAGCATCTGTAACGCAAGCTACTGTCACAAACAGCGGCCATAAAGCAAGCTACTGTCTCAAAACAGCAGTCATAAAGCAAGCTACTGTCAGGAAACAGCAGTTTGGGTGGGCAGGTGTTCCCTCTTATCCACGGTTTTCATTATCCACGGGAAGGCCTGTAACCAATCCCCAGCAGATACTGGGGTCCTACTGTACTGTATCCTGATTCAGCCCAGAATGATCTGGGCCCTATCCAACTGGATTTTTACCCTGGATCTGGACTGATTTGTACACCTCCTGTGGATTTGTTCTGCGAAACCAAAACAGATCTCATTTGTTTTGTTTTGTTTGTTTGTTTGTTTGTTTGTTTGTTTGTTTGTTTGTTTGTTTGTTTGTTTGTTTGTTTGTTTGTTTTTCTTTCTTTCTTTCTTTCTTTCTTTCTTTCTTTCTTTCTTTCTTTCTTTCTTTCTTTCTTTCTTTTGCACTGATGTATGTGAAATTCAGAAACAACCAGTTCTTTTTTTAAAAGGCCAGATTTCAAACTGCTATTTCAGGGGGGCTTGAAGACAAAGCATTCGTTTAAATTCCATTCTTTTTAAAAAAATGGTTGCAATTTATTTCACATCCAATTTGATATGTGCTGCAGATATTTCAGTTTCCATTTCACTATATTTTAAGGCTGGCTCAATTTGGGCTGGCTCATTTATGTGGTATCCCCCTCCCTTGTACTTCCTTGTTTTGCTGTAACTGGTACTATTTATATATACAGTGGTACCTTGTATAAAGGAATTAATTCATTTCAAATGAAATTCTGTTAAACAAATTTTCCTTTGTACAAATTTCCCATAGGAATGCATTGAAAATTGATTAATCCCTAACCATGACCATTTTTCTGTTGTATGGATTTGCCCCGTAGGCAATTCTGTTAAGCAATTTCCCACTATCTTCAGATTTTTTTCCCTTTAAGCAGATTTTCTGTTAAACAAACTGCTTGTTGTACGAGGGTCCTCTGTATGTATTTCGGATTTGGTCATTGACTGCAATATCACTTTCCATGATAAATTATTTCTCAGAAGAGCAACCATGTTAAGTCAGACCAAAAGTTCCTACAATCTTATATGTGGACAACCTGCTACCTTCAGGGAGCTAACCTGGGAGAGTCAAAGCGGCCTGTCACCTGGGGTGGATGTCAAGTTGGATCACGCCCAAGCATTTGCCATTGACTCAGACACCCAAATGTCCCAGTTTATAACAGTCTCATCACTTCTCCTTCCTGCTTAATTGTAGAACCATAGGCTGAACCAGTCACTGCATGTGGTCCCTCGAAAGTCCTGGGTTCTGCAATGCTGGCTGGAATACTTTCCCCACCAACCATGCAATGTTTGACTCAATATGTTCGGTGTTTCTAGCAGTGCTTAACTAAACTTCTTTTGTCCTTCTTGAAAGCATCCTTTATTTTGTTCTGGCATGCATAGTTTAGTAGTAGAGATGGGCACGAATAAAAAAAAAAATGACATTTCATTTCATTTCGTTGAGATGTCCGGTTCGTTTCATTTCATTTTTTGTGAATTTCTGTGGAAAAAATTGTTTCATTGGTTCGTTAATTTGTTATTTGTTTTTACCCACTTTGCGTGTTTTAAAGCATTTCCGCGTGCAAGGTTGAGGTGAGAGGGCGAGCACTAGCAGGGCTCACCCTAGTCCTGGACTTGGGAGGGGGAGGGGCAGCAGATTACTCTTTTTTTTTTAACTGTGCCGACCACATGGCTGTGCTGCGGCTGTAGCATGGACATCGGATTTCACCCCCCTGGTCTTTTCATGGTCGCTGTCCCAGAAGCCAGGAAGACTGGACCTCTGGACCAGCACCAGGTAGGAGACATCTCTGCTCCCCCATTAACGAAACAAACCAAACCGAACCAATTTTTCTTGGTTCGGTTCGGTTCGTGTTAAATTTGCCCCTAGGGTCGTTATTCATTTCGTTGCATAACGAAATGAGTAATGAACAACAAAACCAAAAAAAATCATTTCGTGCCCATCTCTATTTAGTAGTGGTATGGCACTTCCTATGACCTTCCTTGCTACAGGAAGCGCTACCTGGCTCTTAGCCTGGCCCAGACAGCCCAGACGGTGAGAAACTAGAAAGTGCCACTATCTGATGCCTCAGCAGCAATCTGCCTGCTGAAAAAGATGCTGGTGTCAAGGAAGAAGAAAGGGTGTGTGTGTGAGAGGAAGGGTCCTCATTACCAGTATCTGCTGATGAAAACAGTGGCAAGAAGGGAAGTAGTGGAATGAGGGTTTGTGTGGTCAAAACAGATGAATGCTTTCCTTAGAAGTGAAGCTAATGCCATCTACCACCACCCTTCCAATCCTCCTTCCCCTGATGAGTCGAGCTAGGTACAGTCCTCATAGTAGCTGGAGTGAGAGTGGGGAGAATGAGATTTCTCTGTCAGCAGTGTATTGGTAGAAGCTAATATTTTCAACGGGAAACAAAAAGCATTTTAGACTAGCTTGGTCCTGAATATGCATTCCAGACTCATTCACTTTTCAAAAGAGCTATCCCTGATAGAAAGGAAAGCTGCTAGAATTACTTTGAGCATGGGGTGGGGGGTGGGGGGTAGGGGTTCTACACAATTGATTAGATTACATTTGGGGGCAGGCTATGCACAGTTCCTTTGAAGGGGAAAGATATGGGGGCTGTCTCAACGAGTACCTGAAGTCCAAAACAGATCATCACTCCACTCATGAGGGGTTCCACTGTGCATCCTAGATGCCTTCAAAATGGGATTGGACAGATTCCTGGAGGAGAAGTCCACCACAGGTTACAAACCATGATGGAGATGTGTAATTTCCAGGCTAAAAACCAGGGTACTTCAAGGGCCAGATGCAGAGGAGTGGTAGCAGGAGACAGATCTCTAGTCACGTGTACTCCCAGAGGCATTTGGTGGGGCCACTGTGAGATACAGGAAACTGGACTAGATGGGCCTTTGGTCTGATCTGGCATGACTCTTCTTATGTTCCTATATCCTCAAAAACCTAGAAGGCAGAACTTTGAGATCCAGTCACCTCACCGTGAGAGGGTAGGGGCAAGATAGAAGGAAATGCACCCCCCTCTCTTTTGGCATATAGCGGAAAGACTTACGGACCAAAAATTAATCCCAAACTCTACCTTTGATACACTCTTGAAGACCAGAAGAAAGCTAGCATGGGTATATTTTCCAGCAACGAATATCAGAACCACAGAACCACAGAATCATAGAATCATAGAGTTGGAAGGATCCTACAAGGCCATCAAGACCAACCCCTTGCTCAAGACAGGAGTCCAAACCAAAGCAGGTCTGACAGGCAGTTGTCCAAATTGCTCTTGATATGCTGGTTTGCATGTATTGGGAATAAAACTGTGGGTGCCTGCAAATCTTCCACAATTACTCCCCCCCCCAACGGCATGACCCGTCAACCGATATATCATGTGGGAGTCTCTCTGAACAAGCAGTTGCTTATCTCCAAGACAGGCATGAATCAACATATTGATACATGTTGAGTGGAAACCACCAAGGGGTGGTGGTGGAATATCACAAAAGCTTCACTGAGGATGAATCCCAGCCAGACGGCTGGCTGATGAACTCACCTCTTGGAAGAGGCTCAAGGGTGATGGCTCAGATTGGGATCGATTTTCCGTTTCCCCTCCAGACAGAGGGAAGAGAATCTGGGCCAGCATCAACTCTCGGTGGGCAAGGAGCCCACTTGAGTTCTGGAGAACCTGAGAGCTAGGAGGAGGAGCTAGAGGTCTACTCCAACCCCACTGATGAACACCAGAAGGGCCGGTAGGTGGGACACCTTCACCGATCTGCAGGAGAACAGTTCAGCACCACATAGTTTAATGAAGGATCCAGCAGTGTGCGTGTGGGAACAGCATCTAAACCTCCAGATTGTGTGGCCCAAAACTACCACCACCATAACTAAGGTCAAGCAAATGCTTTGACATCAGCTTGATTGGGGATTACCTGTCTGCCGAAGTCCAGGCCATTCCGTTCATTTCCTGTAGTTGGGGGGAAAAGAAAATCAACTAAGAATACTTGGTAGAGTTATATTGAGTGAGGTACTCAAATACTGTAAATGCTGATATGACGTTCAAAATCTGTATGGCTTGGAACCTGGGTATCTAAGTGCATTGATTTATTTAAATTCTCCCAGAGGTGGGACACCCCCCATGACTCACACCAAAATTAATAAACATAAAAGATACATTAAAATTAATAAAAACAAGCACATATAAAGGCAAAGGCAAAGACAAGAAGTGTAACGTTATTAAAACCTAACCAGTTAAAAAGCCATATTCAAAATAGTTTTTTTTAAAAGGATGCTACAGATATGTTAAACACTCTCTTCCATATTAACCCCCCAGAACACTCTTGAACATACTGTTCATTCATTCCTCTACTTAACAATGTTTTTAGACCTTGTTCCAAGTCTATATATAGACTGAGATCCTAGATCTATTTGCCTTGGAGTAATTCTCATTGAATTTAATTTTTTTTTAAAAAAAAAAAATCTGAGTAGACACACTCAGGATTGTATTCTTCCTGCTCTAAATACTTGACTTTATTTAAAATTATGATTAACGAACCAAAATATAGGGTATGGCTATCTAACACAGCTATGAATGCAACCAGACAGTGGGAAAAGGGTCACATTTGAATGCACAAGAAAGAGTGTTTTTTTCCAGGAGTGATTTCCCTTCAATCAATCTGTCCCACCCACCCCAAAAAACAAAACAAAAAAAACCCCCAACCTTCCCACTGGACCAAAAATGTCCACTTGGACACCGATCAGGATGGATCACTATTGCCCGTACATGGTGTGGTTTGCTGGGAGAGAACTCACATCAGACAGTGACCCCATGACCCCAAGTGTGAGCCATTGTGTTGCCTGATCACACTTTATGTTTTCCAAACTGAGACGATTTGTACAGGAATAAGAGGATGGGGTGCCCATAGGGGTAACCGTTTTGTAGACAAGGGCATTTCTGCAGATGCTGCTAATCATCATCCTCGTTGTGTGCCCTCAAGTCAATTCTGACTTAGGGTGACCCTTTCCAGGGTTTTCCAGATAAAACAGTGGTTCCCAAGTTTGGCTCTCCAGATGTTCTTGGACCACAACTCCCAGAAATCTGGGCTGGCACAGCTGGTGGTGAAGGCTTCTGGGAGTTTTAGTCCAAGATTACCATGGGGGCTGCTGAGGTAGACCATATTCAGTGAGGGTTTATTATTCCCTTTTTCCGGAGGTGCCCTGGGACTGTGCAGCTTGCCAAAAACTATACCAGTTGGCTCTTCTCTTTGGGGGTGGGGGCGGGGGCAGGGGCAGGGGGGAATTGAACTCCCAACCTCTGCTTCCACAGCCAGATGCCTAAACCACTGAACAACACTATGCCTTCTAATATTCAACTGTATGCATCCTTTCGCACCCCAGGGGCCACAAAGATTATCCAACAAAAAGCTACCAATGACCCATGGATTCTCTCCAGAATTCTCTTCCTTCTTTGCCATCTCTGAGAGCAACCAAATTCTCACAGATGAAATCAGCCGTCCTCTGCTGGGAGAGGGAAAAATAATTACTATTTATCTCTTCGGCACAACACTTTAGGGAACAAAATGCCCCACAGCCCTTATCTCGCTGGCTGTTGCAATAAACCTGCAAGGTAAGTTTGAGTGAGAGACGGTTGCTTGCCTGAGTGAGGTTTGTGGCCAGGGAGAGATTCGCATCTGAATCCCTGAAAGCACGTAGCTCACAGGTGAGCCGTCACTTCAGGCGCTGTGGGTCAAGAGGACCATGGAGGGTGGTGGAGTCTCCTTCTTTGGAGGTTTTTCAGCAGAGGCTGGATGGCCATCTGTCGGGAGTCCTGTGATGGGGGTTCCTGCATGGGAGGGGGTTGGACTAGATGGCCCTTGAGATCTCTTCCAACTCTATGATTCTGCGATTCTATGGTTCTAAGAGGATGTACTGTTTGTTGCTCCCCTTCCAAAGAGCACTAACTCTCATTTCCAGTGGCCCAAAACACTGCCAAACTGAATAAGATTGGAAGAAAAATGGATATTGCATATTGATAAACTAGTTAAAATAGCAAAATGTTGAGATAAGAAGAAGGGCAGAAAAAGAGCTGCCATTACAGGCTTATATAGAAAACTGATCAATGCATTTTTGTCATTCTTATTGGACTAGGGTGTGTTGTTGTGTCGTTACAGTCGTGACCGACTCTTCGTGACTCCACATCCATGGAGTTTTCTTGGCAGGAATACTAGAGTGGTTTGCCAGTTCCTACTCCAGGCACCTACAGCACTTCTTATTCCATGGTAGTCTCCCATCCAAGTACTAACCAGAGCTGACCTTGCTTAGCTTCCCAAATCAGGCAAGATCAGATGTGCTTAGGGCAGGCATGTCCAAACTTCAGCCCTCCTGATGTTTTGGATCGCAACTCCCAGAATTCTAATCTTAGATTGCCAGTGGCAAAGGACTGTGGGAGTTGTGATCCATAACTTCTAGAGGGCCAAAGTTTGGACATGCTTGGCTTAGGGCAGTGATGGTGAACCTTTTAGAGACTGAGTGCCAAAACTGCAATTCAAAACCCACTTTTTTTTTTTTTGCAAATGCCAATACAGTAATTTTTTTTGCAAATGCCAATACAGTAATTTATACAGGTGGCTATGAAAGGGCAATGTCGGGTGCCCACAAAAAGGGCTCTGAGTACCACCTTTGGAACCCCTGCCATAGGTTCGCCATCACTGGCTTAGGGCATCTAGGCAGCTTACTGGACTAGGGTAGGGTTGGACAATTGTCCCCTCCAGGTTTTGGGTTGCTTACAGGTCCCATCAGCCCCAGCTGCCAGAGTCGATGGTGAGGGATTATGGGATCTGTTGTCCGGGGGTGAGGAGTAAAGAAAAGAAAAACAAAATGGAACAAACCCAATGCCAAACCTGCACAACATGAGAGTGAAGTTGGTAGACCTCCACTAGTGCTTTTAAAAAATTAAGTGTTATGACAGGCAAGGAAGGGCCCCGAGTTGTTTAAAAGGCAGATGCTCCTTTCTGGAAGCTCCATTGAGCTGATATTTGCCTCTCTCTTTTTGCTGAGAAAAGCAGGGGCTGAAGAAAGACAGGGAAATGATTTTGCTACCCGTCCTCTAGATAAACCCGTCTGAGCAAGAAAAAATATATACATTTAGGGTTTAATCTTTGGCAGGGCCAATGAAGGCTACCACCCTAAAGCACAAGTAGAGATGGGCACGAACTGAAAAAAATGGTGATTCGTTTTGGTTCGGTTCGTTTTAGGGTTTGTTTTGTTTTGTTTCGTTTTTAACAATAGTTTTTGAAAAATTCATTTTGTTGGTCCATTGATTTGTTATTCGTTTTTCACCGCTTTGCGTGATTTAATCCATTTAACAGCGCACAGGCGGGAAAAACATTCAAAAATAAAAATAAAAAAACACAGATTTGACAACAACTCACAAACTGGACTGGCAGCATCCTCATCCTCATCCACATCATCATCATCATCTTTGATCATCTTTACTGGGTGGTGGCGGCAGCAGCAGCAGCGGCGGGGCAATCCTGGCCCCTGTGGCAGGGGCTTTTTGAGGTGCTGGCTTGGGTCCAGTGCCTCTTTCTTCCCCCCAAGCGTAATTCATTTTGTTATGTAATAAAACGGATAACAAATAATGAAACAAACTAAAAGTTTGTTTTGTGCCCATCTCTAAACACAAGGAAGGAAACCCCAAGGAAACCAGGGGAGTTGCCTCTGAATAAACATCTATAGGACAACACTCATGAGTTTCAGGAGGCCATGATGGCAAGGCTGTTTTCCTACCTGGGCAAAAGTCATGAGGAGGGGCTGCTGATGGGCATCAGCAAAGGAGCCTGTCCCCTGTTTGCTTACCTGGAAGTAAGCCCTGTTCTGCCTCTCAGTAGGCAAGCAGAAGACTGGACTGTGCCTGAAGTAAACCTGGTGAAACCTAGCACAGAGCAAGGCTTTCTGCAGCTTTGCTATCTGGTATATGCGAGCGTGTATGGGTTTTTTCTCTCTCCTGCCAGGTCCTGAGTGCATTCAGAACTGTGCTTTCATCACCCTTATGCCCTTTCATCTAAACCGGTAAGAGGCCAGAATATATCAGCTTTTTGGTGCTGCATCAGGTGTGCAGTTGTTTCAAGAATGCTTTGGAGGGCATCTGTCCAAAGAGGCGCTAATCACACCACCTCTGACAATGTCTCTCTTTGCACTTGGGGGAAGAAGTGCATCCTTCCCTGGGTCCTCCTAGGGACAGAAAGCGAGCCCTGTCCCCACAAAACTTGTCCATTGCTGGCTTAACATTAAGAAAAATAAAACTAATAGTAGACAAAGAAGGGACTAAAATGAGGGGAGTTCTCTATGATAGAAAGAAGTGAGCACATGCCAGGTCTAGATGAACACTACTGGAAAAGAGTGCTTTTTAATGCACACTAAATGATTTCTATATTCTACTTTTAAACCAAAAAATGCTTTCCATTAAGGCAAAAAGGTAAAGGTTCACCCTGCACATGTGTGCTAGTCGTGTCTGACTTTAGGGGAGGTGCTCCTCTCTGTAATCAAGACAAAGAGCCAGTGTTGTGCAAGTCCATGGCCATGTGGCCGGCATGGCTGCAAGGAAACACTGTTTTACCTTCCCACTTTTGACGGCGGTACCTATTTATCTCCTTGCATTTGCATGCTTTCGAACTGCTAGGTTGGCAGGAGCTGGGGTTATCAGCAGGAGCTCACTCTGCTGTATGGCACCCGGGATTCGAACTGCCAAGCTGCCAACTTTGCAGCCAACAGTTTTCCGAAGCCTTAGTCCACTGAGCCACCACACCCCTTTCCTATATGATAGAAACAAATGAGCACATGCCAGGTCGAGTTCAACACTATTGGAAAAGAGTGCTTTTTAATGCACATCAAATGATTTCTATATTCTGCTTTTAAACAAACAAAAAATATACTTTCCATTACATTCCACCAAAAAGTACATCAACACATGGTCCCCTCCCCCCCAACAGTATTTTCTCCTATCCTTGGCAATAAATGTCAGTCAGTGCCCAGCCCCTGGGGTTTTGCCTGGAAAGGAGTGAAAGCTGTCAGAAGTGCCACCTGAATCCAGGTGCCATCGGTGGTGCACATGCCAACCCCTCACCTGGAGCAATTGCTCTTTCGCCCTGCAGGTCCTCCCAGGGGCACTGTTTGTATGCCTCCCCTGTGTGAACCCATCCCTTCATCCGGACTTTCATCCCGGCTCTCCCCTCTATCGTACCAAAACGAGCACTCCAAAACTCAGCACGGCTGCCCACCCCATGGACTGGGGCCAGGACGTGAGAGGTGGAACCCAACAAACCAGGTAAGGCAGCAGAGGAAGGTGGGGAAAGAGGACAGGTGTCTGATGGCAATCAGGTCCTGCTACAGGTGGCCTTGGTGCCACCGACATAATGAGTCTTGTGTGTCGTGCTTTGATTGCTTAGTGGTTTGGCTTTCATTTATTTATTTTTTAAAGGCGACTCAGTAAACAAAATGTAAACAGAGGAACCACATCAACAGGAAGGTGAAATGAAATACGTCTTCTACTATAGCTTCCAGAATTTCCTAGCCACTAAGGTCAGCTTTGACTATCTGTCTCCTGAATTTCAGGCACATTCACTGCTGTTATCGTTGTTGTTGTTGTTGTTGTTGTTGTTGTTGTTGTTGTTGTTGTTGT
>JAHTLZ010000327.1:1916309-1943781 GCA_023846285.1 Phrynocephalus versicolor | reverse complement strand
TGTTGTTGTTGTTGTTGTTGTTGTTGTTGTTGTTGTTGTTGTTGTTGCTGCTGCTGCTGCTGCTGCTGCTGCTGCTGCTGCTGCTGCTTACCACCCCGCTACCCCTGTAAGTGTAGACTTCAGGGGAATAGAACCGGATAACTCTGTTATGTACATCCAGTGACATAACAGGACATCCACTCAAATTTAAAGTTAGGAGAGTGAGAACAGACAAAAGAAAATATTTTTTTACCCAGCGTGTTGTTAGTCTGTGGTACTCCCTGCCATAGGAGGTGGTGATGGCATCTGGCCTGTATGCCTTGAAAAGGGGATTGGACAAATTCCTGGAGGAAAAGTCCATCACAGGTTACACACCATGATGGAGATGTGTAATCTCCAGGCTTAAAACCAGGGTACGTCAAGGACCAGATGCAGGGGAGTGGGCTCAGGAGACAGAGATTTAGTCTCGTGCGCTCCCAGATGCATCTGGTGGGGCCACTGTGAGATAGAGGAAGCTGGACTAGATGGCCCTTTGGCCTGATCCAACATGGCTCTTCTTATGTTCTTATGTTCTTAAGTGCCCTGCCAGGGAGATTCCATCTGATGCAGCCTTCAACTAGTCATGTGGCTATTTCACTAAAGGAACAATCTATCAAATTGAGAACAAGCTTCCATCCAGATGCTGAAATGGGTTGAGTAGACCAAGAAGATCCCCTAATCTTGGGGGATTATTTTTTTTTTTAACCAAAAGATTGACAGGGCCGTGTGCCCTTACCAGCCAACTGAGGTCCAAACTGTTGTTGCAGTCAGTGAACTGGAGACTGGCTAAAGATGATAATAACATAACATAAAAGTGACAACGAGAGCAGGAAGCACATGAATATGCTGCTTCCAGGGCTTAGGTGTGGAGCAATGCAATGACAGCCTGTCTCCAGGGCGGATCAGGATGCTCCAATAACAGTGCCTACTGCTGCCTTCATTCCCCCCACCTCCCCAGCATGAAGCGCCTGCATGCCCAAGCGCCTGCACACCTGCTCACCTTTTCAAATGCAAAAGAGACAGGTATTGTCAACCTGATTTTTATCAATACGGCAAGGTACAAACAAAAGTAAATGCATATATGCATGAAATCAACTTTCTGCCACACGGTTGCTACATTTGGATGACATTTAACTCCCCACAAGTGGTGCCTGCCCCATTGGGCAACAATAACTCTTGTGGCAATGGGTCCATTAATGGGTTTTTATTCGGATGAAGTGAATCCGATCAAAATGCATGGTAGATCCGACGTGCATAATGGTCAAGGCGCCACGTGACAGGAACATGCCAGAAGATGGTGCCTGCAGCCACCGATATACTTTTTAGTATCAAAATCACAGTCCCGGCACTGCCTGTATCCTGGCTGCAGCCACAACAAAGGAAGAGCCCGATCCAGCAACCTGTTTCCCATAAGAAGCGATGCAATCGGATGCCTCCGGGAAGCCCCGAAGCAGCAGGGCCCAGAGAAAACAGTCCTTTCCTGCTGTCGTCTCCGGCACTTTATATTTAGTGGCAAGGTGCCTTTGCACGTGGAGGGTGTGGGCAGATGCTATGACTATTAGTCACTGACAGATGGTTCCTCCATGAGATTGCCTAAGCCTCCTTCCCTCAGCCCTGCAGAAAGACCAGCTCTCGTTGGCTTCCCACTCCCTTACACTCTTCCAGCTGGTCATGATCATACCAACTATTTAAAGGCGAGTAAAGGTTCCCAAGTCCATATTTTCCCTTTCCACCCACTCTTCCCTTTCTCCTTTTCATAGGATCATAAAAGTGTAGAGCTGGAAGGTTTTCCTGAAGGTCACCTCGTCCAACCTCTTAGCGAAGCAGGAAAGGTGCCGCTGGATCAACCCTGAAGGAACAGCGTCCAGCCACTGAAGATGATACATGTTAGCAGTGAAATCCACTTTTAATTGTCCATCTCTCAGAGTGGCATTTTTTTCTTTTTATTTGTTTACTTCTTAAGAACATAAGAACATAAGAAGAGCCATGCTAGATCAGACCAAAGGCCCATCTAGTCCAGCTTCCTGTATCTCACAGTGGCCCCACCAGATGCGTCTGGGAGCGCATGAGACTAGATATCTGTCTCCTGATACCACTCCCCTGCATCTTGAAGTACCCTGGTTCTAAGCCTGGAGATGACACATCTCCATCATGGTTAGTAACCTGTGATGGACTTTTCCTCCAGAAATCTGTCCAATCCCCTTTTGAAGGCATCCAAGCCAGATGCCATCACCACATCCTGTGGCAGGGAGTTCCATAGACTAACAACGCGCTGGGTGAAAAAATATTTTCTTTTGTCTGTTCTTACTCTCCCAGCCCTCAGTTTGAGTGGATGTCCCCTAGTTCTGGTATTTTGTGAGAGGGAGAAGAGCTTCCCTCTATCCACTTTACTCATGCCCTGCATTATTTTGTACATCTCAATCATATCCCCCCTCAGGCGCCTTTTTTCCAGACTAAAGAGCCCCAAATGTTTTAGCCTTTCCTCATAAGGTTGGTGCCCCAGCCCAGTAATCATTTTAGTCGCTCTCTTCTGCACCTTTTCCAGTTCCACTATGTCTTTCTTGAGATGCGGTGACCAGAATTGTACACAATACTCCAGGTGGGGCCTTACTATTGTTTTGTATAATGACATTATAATGTTGGCTGTTTTATTTTCAATCTCCTTTTTGATAATCCCTAGCATGGAATTGGCCTTCTTCTCCGCTGCCACACATTGTTAGCTTTAATATTGCTTCTTAATGAAGCAAGAGGTCTCTTCGCAATCTTTGTTCCTAGCTTTGTTCCTCCAGGTTCTTGATAAGTGTTCTACACCAATTGTCTCAAACATTGTATATTGACCTTTGATGTTGTAAGCTGCCTTGGGTCCTATTCAAGGAGGAAGGCAGGTTAAAAATATTTTAAATAAATAATCAATCAATCAATAAATATACTGTATCAGGACACTTTGCCTAGTGTACTTCTGAATATTAGTTTCTGACTGAGGCTCTGGAGAATGTTCACTCAAGACAGCCTCATAGAGTGGACCAAAATGCAAGAGTTATTCACAGATGCTCCTTGCAGATGTGTTAGTGGAGGAGACCATGGGATGTTCATCTTCCTTGATTGTGACTCCCAGAATCCCACAGTTAACATGGCTATCTTGCCTATACCACAGCATGTGTTTTTCTTAATTGTAAATCTGCACCCAGAGATTGTGTTGTTTTCCGCGACCCTACAGAACCCCATTGGACCACTTTTCCAGCAGAAAAGCAGAAGAAGATGTTAACAAGAACTACTGAAGGTAGCCTTAGGGTTAGGGTTAGGGTTGGGGTTAGGGTACTAGTTAACTGGTATGATATGGGAAATGGAAAATGGAAATGTGAAGACAAACCTGATATATAAATGTTAATCTGTTAGATTTTTAAAAGAATAGTGGCAGCAAGGTATAAATAAGAATTTCTATGCATAAAGTGAAACATATAGACCAGGTGGTAGTTCTTTTATAATAGCCCATAAAGTATTAACTTGAATTAGAGACAATTCAAATTAGGCACTCATTGGAAGAATAGGCAAATATACTGTGGATTATATGTAGAAGATATATAGTTAGTCAAATCTATCCTAAATTGCTTAGTATTGAAGAGCTAAACAGCAAGATTGAATAGATTGCTGAGATTAGATAGGCTATATTCTTTGTATTAGGGGTGTGGTGGCTCAGTGGACTGAAGCTCTGAAAACTGTAGGCTACAAAGTCAGCAGCTCTGTGGATCGAATCCCAGGTGCCACGCATTGGAGTGAGCTCCCGCTGTTAACCCCAGCTCCTGCCAACCTAGCAGTACGAAAGCATGTCAATGCAAGTAGATAAATAGGTGCTAAAATTATTGTATCAAAAATAGATGTCAGTAAAGATAGACTATGGATGAGATAGTAAGGAAATTAAGTATGAAAGAATGCTCATTTAAGCTGAGGAAGGAGATATGAATTATATTGGGCTCAATGTTGAGGAAAAACTGTGATGGAGACAAGCAAGATGTTTGCTTTATGTAATTTAGTGTAGAAAATAAAATTTTAAAAATGTAAAATAAGAACTACTGAATGGGCCAGAATCCTCAGTGAGCCAGGAGAAAGGGTGTTCTCAGAAAGGTTGGCCAAAGGCACCATCTCATGACAAAAACAGCTCTCCAAGGTTGAGAGCAGAATGTGAAGGTGGCTGGCAATTTCTTTTCACTAAATTGTCATCCTAGGATTCTGGTAACTGGGGTCTTTTGCAGTGGTTCCCAACCTTGGGTTCCCAGATGTTGCTGGACTAAAACTCCCAGAAGCCTGTGCCACTAGCTGAGCTGGCCAGGCTTCCTGGGATTTGTAGTCCCCAGTTGAGAACCTAAGGTCGAGAACCCCTAGGTACAGGGGATGGAAGGAGGTGAAATGGACCACCTCTAGTCCAGGACATGATTGTTTCTCTTCTTCCTGCTGACAGCTGACTCGGATGCTTACCTATCCTTGGGCTGTTTGCACCATTGCCTCCTTTTGAAGCCCAGCTGAAGTTTTCTCGAAGGTGGGTTTGTATAACTGCAGTGTCTCTTATCAGTTTGAACCCACACCTGCCGTCGTAACTATTTATTGCCTCATTCGTGAGATGAGGAACAAACGTTGATGAAAAGTCTGGGCTTGTTTGATTCTTGGGGCTCCTGGACAGGCCTCACTGGAATAACGCTGGCATTGGGGGGGGGGGGAGATTCTCTGCCATTTGAGGCTGGCAAAGCGCCTCCGAAAAATTCCAGGGCAAAGCATCACAGGAAGTGGAGGACTGCCCACAAAAACTTTGCGCCAAACAACACTTGTTCATTTTGATAGTGCCAAAGGTTCCAAGAAAGTCAAGCCAGGCTGAAACCCAAAGCATTCCTGGGATTGCCAGAGGCAGAAACAATTCACCCCTTCCGATGTGGTCTGTAAACAGAGAAGCCAGGTTGTGTGTGCACAGCTCAATCCGGCGGTTAATTAAACAATAAATCTACTAAACTGACTGTGCCAGCATCACACAGAGGGGGAATGGGGGCCCCGTTGGGGATATGTTTGTGAGAAATTGAGAACTCAATCTGCTTCTCAGTGGTTTGTGGAATGGACGGGTGTGCCACACCCTAGACGAGATTGTCTGAATTCAGGAGCAGTATATCTTTCTATATGTGTATGTGTGTGTGTTGCATTATTACAGTTGTGACCAACTCTTCATGACCCCATGTCCATGGAGTTTTCTTGGCAGGAATACTGGAGTGGCTTTCCAGTTCCTACTCCAGGCGCCAACAGCACCTGGAATTCCCTGGTGGTTGCCATCCAAGTACTAACCAGGGCCGACCCTGCTTAGCTTCTGAAATCAGGCGAGATCGGATGTGCTTATGGCATGTAGGCAGCTATCTTTCTATATAGGGTACACTATGTTGTGTAGTGGATAGAGTGATGGCCTAGGGCTTAGAAATTTCTTTTTTTTTTTTGGGGGGGGGGGACTACCATTCTGAAAATCTTCCAGGCAGTATGGCCTTGCAATTTGGGCGTAGCTGGAAGGCTATGGGTATGCTAAGAATCCATGCTGGCTGGAGGATTCTGGGAATTGTAGTCTCCTCCAGTTTTTGCACAATCTGCGCAAAATTCTAGCCTGCTCTTCCTTTGTCTGAGTCTCCTTGGAATGTGTTTCCTTCTATCAGGTTGGCGCCGGAGAAGATCCTGCACTCTGTGGTTGCTGTCTTTCTTAAACAGGGTGACAGAAGATTCAGCTAAAGATTTTTGAGAAAGGGCTGCCTATCTAACTGAATTCTGCTCCCTCCCCAACTTTGGCCAAAGTCCTGTGAGCAAGTAGCATGGCTAAAGCCCAGGAATAATGCAGGCAGAGGCGTTTGCCCGTGGTCCTGGCATCCTGGCAGGCAGAGTCTACTTTGCATACGGTTGGCACCAACTCTGCGACTTTGCCTGGGGAAGTTTCCCTGGAGAGAAGTAGAAACTCAACAGTTCCGGGTGGAATTTTTGTTTTGTTCTTCTTTAGATTGTCTTTCTCCCCCTTTTATAAGCTGGTTTATTTTAGGTTGTTTATCACTCAAGAGAAAATTACAGATAAGATCACAAATCAATCAGCCAGCTTTTCGACATTCCAACGGCTTTGAGTGGGATAATACTGGAATACCCAGAAACCACAGGGGGAAAACAGCTCTAAACCTCCTCCTTCTCCCCCTAGTGATACAAGCAAGAATAACTTTAATTTTCAAAAACAAGGTGATTCAAGTCCCCATGATGGCCACAGAGGGCAAGCAGAGATCTCTTGATGTGGGAGAACACCAAGATGTAGAGTGCGAAAGGTGATGATAAACACACCTCTCTTCTTCCCACTAATTCACTTCTGGAAATCTTCCTACAAAAAGCTCATCGAGAAAGATCTGATACTGCAGATAAGGCAACATTTCTGGCAGATTGTGTTCCATGATCATCATCATTTTTAGGTCTGCAGAACGGGAAAGGAATTTATGGACCATCAAGTCCAGTCCTGTTAAGGAGTCACAGTAGGGAATTGAACTCCCAACTGTTCGCTATCCAGCTGAATCCTAATTTGGATGTTCCACACCATCACCATCGTTTTAGCACTGCAGAGCTGGAAAGGACTGATGGATCATTGAGTCTAGCCCCTGGCAAGGACGCACACAGGGGAGCTGAACTCCCAACCTCCGGCTTGGCAGCCAGAGACCTTAGCCATTGAGCTATCCCATCAGCTAAATTACTGAGCCCTAATTTGGATCTTTCACACTGTCATCATCATTTTAGAACTACAGAGCTGGTAAGGACCCTATGGATCACAGAGTCCAGCCCCTGCCAAGGAGGCTCAGCCAGGAATTGAACTTCCAACCTCTGGCTCCCCAGTAGAAGCCTAAACCACTAAGCTATCCAGCAGTTCAGATGTTTCCATCTCCCACTTCACTTTAGATAATGTTTCTTAATGCATGAACAAGCTGTGAAGCTTTGGTGACTGCTGGCTACTCATAGACTCCCCCACCCCAACTTACAGTGCTGTAAAGGAGAAGACCAATAAGAAGTACCTTGATCTCCTTCCAGGAAAACTACGATATAAACAGATGAAGAAAGCTGATGGTGGGGGGAGTGATTTGTTGTAATATGGAGATGGAGGAGAGCTTTGTAGATACCCTGGACTGGCCAACTGGACAGTGATTTTTAAGGCACCTTGTTCTAAGGAAAAAGACATTTTAAATCAGCAGTGTGGTAGCTCAGTATATTACAACACCAGTTAGAGAAACCAGTTAATGGATCTACACTTTTTCTGAAAGCAATTGAAGGATGGGATATACATTTATTAAATCATGGATCCGTTTTTTGACACTGGTTTGACATTTGCTTCTAAAAAGGCATAATGGTAGCCATCCTGGGGCTTTACCTCCCCTTACCCTTTTGTGCTTAGTGGCATAGTGTCTCTGAGATTGGAGGTTCCATTTAGGGCAGTGGTTCCCAACCTTCCTAATGTCATGACCCTTTAATACAGTTCCTCATGTGGTGAAGACCCCCTTGTCCTGCTTGGAAGAGGCCACAAGCCCCCTTTGGTGGGCTACTGCCACAGATGCCATAGAGAACATCCCTCTACAGGCACTCTCAGCCAATCGCAGCCTCCAGTGCCTTTGACTTGACATCCCCTCCAACCTATCAAGCTGTAACTCACTCTTCCCCCCACTTCCTCCCCCCCTCCAGACCCAAGCCATTTGTGCCTTTTTCATCACTGGCTCATGGCGACCCCTGTGAAATGGTCATTCGACCCCAAAAGGGTCCCAACCCCCAGGTTGGGAAACACTGATTTAGGGTGATTAACAGATGTGCAAGGTGGTGGCGCCATAGTTATGGAAATCTCTTTTATCGGGGATGCATTTCTTGTTGGCTGCATGCTTATCATTCAAGTACCATTTAAAAACATACCTACTTGAACAAGGGAATATGCGAGTGTTCAGCTGCACTTTGATGTCACTTCTTCCTACTGTTTTTGCTACCTTATTTTTAGCAGACACCTATCAATCCCTTCTTTAGATGTCCTTTTAAAAACATATCTCAGCTGTTCTTTCCAGATTTGGGATTTTAGGTATGTGATTCCAGGTTTTAGAATTTTTTGACTTTGATTTTAACTGTCTCTGTGTGTAGGTCTTTTTTAAATACAAACTTTTAGCTCCCCTGGGCTTTCACTGAGGAAGGGCGGGTTATAAATTGAATAAATAACAAGTTAGACATTGTAACTAACAAAGACTGAGTAATCACCTTATCCTCCTCCATGCTTTTTTCCTATAATCCCCTTTGAAAGCCATTTAACATTGCTGCTATTACCATATCTGGAGGCTGCGAATCCCAAATATTAATTTACGACTCTGTCATCATAAAGACATCATTTCTGGCTACCATAGTGGCTGCTGATGCCAGCCTTAGTGGGAAGGAAAAATCCGTTTGGGAATTTTAGTTCAGATTTTCAAGGATGTCTTCAGTGTGCCAGGTCTTTGAGGGTACATGGTTTCATGTCTTGGATCATAGAATCATAATAGAGTTGGAAGAGACCTCAAGGGCCATCCAGTCCAACCCCCTGCCATGCAGGAACCCCCATCACAGAACTCCCGACAGATGGTCATCCAGCCACAGCTTAAAAACCTCCAAAGAAGACTCCACCACCATGGCATGCATATTCCAGTGCCGAACAGCTCTAACAGTCATGAAGTTCTTCCTAATGTTCAAATGGAATCTCTTTTCCTGTAATTTGAAACCATTGCCCCAAGTCTCTGAAGCCATGGAAAACAAACCTGTTCCCTCTTCAATATGGCATCCTTTCAAATATTTAAATATAGCTATCATATCCCCTCTCAGCTCCCTGAGCTGTTCCTCATAAGACCATTCAACCATTCGTGTTGCCCTCCTCTGTACCCGCTCAAGGTTGTCAACATCCTTTTTTAATTGAGGTGCACAGAACTGGACACAGCACTTCCCTTGATCTAGACACTATGCTTCTGTTGATGCAACCAAGAATTGCATTGGCTTTCCTGGCCAATGCGTCACACTGCTGACTCGTGTTCAATTTGTGGTCCACCGAGACTCCAGATCCCTTTTTCAGGTACTATTTTCCAGCCATGTATCTCCCATCCTATATCTGTGCATTTCATTCTTTTTACCTAGACGCAGCACCCTACATTTCCCTCTGTTGAAATCCATTCCGTTAGCTTTGGCCCAGCACTCTAATCTGTCAAGGTCATTTTGGATTTTCATTTTATCCTCTAGAGAATTAGCAGCCCCTCTCAATTTGGTATCATCTGCAAATTTAATTAGCATACTCTCTGTTCCTTCCTCCAAGTCATTAATATAGATTAGATATTGAACAGCACTGGACCCAGAACAGAACCCTGGAGCACCCCACTAGTCAAGTCTCTCCAAGCTGAAGAGAGGCCATTTATGATCACCATTTGGGTGCGATCAGTCAACCAATTACAAATCCACCTAACAGTAGCACTATCTTTCCCATTTTCTACTAACTTCTTAGCAAGAATACCATGGGGAACCTTATCGAAGGCCTTACTGAAGTCCAGATAATATCCACACCATTCCCCTCATCCACTAGGCCTGTAATTCTATTAAAGAAAGAGATCAAATTAGTCTGGCATGACTTATTTTTAAGTCATGCCAGATTAATTTACAGATTGTTTCTGTAAAGTTCAGACTCAAACCCACAATGGGGTCATGAGGACACCACCTCAGCCACTGCCACACCAGACATCTGGTGGAAGGTCTGATGCACCATTTCACCAATGAATTAAAACTGGAGGAGGGGCACTGCTCCAAAAGTGGGAGGAGTCGTGGATCCAGGTGGAATCATCCATGGGAGGGGCCATTTGCAATGATGCACAGCTCCCTTAGTCAAGTGTGCTGTCACTGAGTAGTCACACCACAGACAAGACTGATGCACATCAAACCAGCATCTAATCATAACTTGCTACATTGCTAGATACATTTATATGTTTTTTTTAAAGAAGCAATTTCTGAGAGGATGCAGGAAAGTCCATCCAGAAGCTGCTTCCCTGGACTCTGCCCCATCAGCACAACAAATAGTTTCTCCATCTCCCCACTTGATGCTCAGGTTTCACACAACCATTGCACCAAACATACCCGCAATGGTGAAACTGCCTCTATGCCAAAGCAATAATAAATGAGTAATACCTCTTAATTGCATCAGTGGCAAAGGCTGAGCTTCATTAAGGCGGAAGATAAAAGTCACGTAATATTATTTCCCCTTACTATAAAACCACGGATCAAGAGGTGGTGGGTATCTGTGTGTGAGAGCACAAAGGGAAGCTCAGCAGGAATTCTCACCAGCGTTGGCCTGCTTGGGAAGGCACACTCATGCCAAAGGCACAACCATATTTAGCATCACACAGGGAAGCAGGATTTGCCCCACTGGCTTGAGGTTGGGTGGACTGGTGAAGTCATCCTGAGCGGTGCTTTGCTGGAGGATCGGAACTACCACTTGGCAAACCAGGTGACTACTTAGAGCAGGGGTCCTCAAACTTTTTAAACAGGGGGCAGATTCACTGTCCATCAGACAGTGTTGGGAGCCAAGACTGTAGGAATGATTGATGCACATGTGTCTTGAAGCTCCCCCCAAAGCCAAGGCCATCCCCCCCCCCAATAGTTATTCTAGGAGTCGGCACACAAGCACACAAGGCCAACTTCTCAGCTCCGGTTTAAGAGGTTTGGTGCCTGCGCATTTCCCTACCATTGCTTTTAGCCTCGCCACCACCACCACATGTGAGGGCCTCTGGAGGAGCCAAGTGGCACATGTGCCCTGGTAGCAGACAGGGGGTGGTTCTACTGGGTGGTAGCCACTGAATTCCTGTCTGGCTTATGTTTGTGGGTGTGGGTGTGGGGGGGGGGGGACAAGTGGGAGTGTCTGCAATGGCCAGCGGGCTGGATTCATGACCCTGTTGGGCCGGATCCGGCCCGGAAGCTGTCGGTTGAGAACCTCTGGCCTAGATTGAATATCTGAGAGGGGCGCAAAAATGACCGCAGAGATTCACAGAACCAACCTGAGGGGTGCAGAACTGAACTCAGAGGGGCACAGAGCTGACCTGAGAGAGGCACATTTTCCTACAACTTGTTTTTGAAAATTGGTGGGGGGGGGGCATAAGTAGTTAGTCTTGCCTAGGATTAAAAAAAAGCCTAGCGCCGATCCTGGATACAACTCATGTTTGCTCTGGATCTACCTGAATGTCTTCCATGTTTGGAAAATGAGCTGGTCAAGCACATACCTGTCAAGTTTTGGATTTGAAAATAAGGCAATTTTTGACACCTGCCATGAGGGGGAGGAGGTGGTGGAGGAGGGCATCCATCCATCCATCCATCCAACCTCCTTCTGGCATGAGGGGAATCCCCGGGCTCTCCAGCCTTAAAAGCAGTGTGCGGGCAGGGCAGTGTGTATCCTTTCCTGCTAGAAGCTGGAAAGGCCCCTTCCACCTCTGGCTCATCTGGCGAGACTTCTAAGCAGCGGGGCAGGCAGTGGATGGGGGGCACAGGGATCGCCATAGCCCTCCTGTTTGCTGCTGCCGCACCAACTTGCCCCCTCTTCCCCAACCTTGTTCCCCCCCTGTAGTTTGCAGTGGCCTCTGGTCCAGGCAAGCAGAAAGTCAAGGAGTCCCTTGGTCCCTCCTGCTTTAAATTGCCCCACTTGGGTAAAGGGGAAACTGCATGCAGCTGGCACACTGCTTGCTCACTCTCAGAGCGGAAGGGGCTGGGGTGGGGAATACAGGACATTTCTGGGGAAATAAAATTATCCAGGAAGACAGTGGGGGAAAGGGTGAAAAATGGGACTTTCCTGGCCAATACGAAAAACTTGACAGGTATGGTCAAGCAGGGGGCATGCTTGGGAACTCTCAATTATATTTTGAGGTTTTTTTTTTAAATTACCGGTAGTTACAAACCCTACTTATCTAAGGGGCATCACTTGTACAGCTTTTGGTTTTTTTTATTTCAGTATCATTACATTGAAAGGATCTGGTCAGGAGACACTCGTAGACCTAAACTTTAAAAAGTGGGAAGCAGCTTAGCACCAAACTGTACAGCCAGAACCAATTAAAAGTAAAAAAAATAAGCCGTCCTTCCCTCCATGCTTTTTAGAAAACTACTTGGTATCTGAACAAGTTTCGCTTTTGAATATGTTTTATTATTTCTTGGTGTTTAGTCATTTTGCAACTCTGTATTGGACAGAACATCCTACAATAAATCATATTTAAAATACTGTGTCTTTTCAAATTGTAGCTTGTAGATTCTACATACAGCACAAGTGAGAATACAGGCTACTATGTAAATGCACATTCCCTGAAGTCAATATTATATTTTCAACACTCATTGAAATTTGGATCTGGAAGTACATTTCTCATGTGGCTCCCTTTTCATTGATCAATGTGACTTTATTTTTCTTAATGCTCCATTTACACCGTGTTCATCATGACTGATACATCACTCATACATTCACTTTGTGAAAAATCATCATTGCTCAGAGAGCTAACATACCAGCCTGGTCCTGCCATTCACAAGATAAAGAAGTAAATTACCTTTGGGGTTGTTTTGGGGAATGCATCATTTCAGAATGTAGCTGTAAAGAGAGAATGAGCTAGATTTCCTAGGGGAAACTAATCATTCTGCCATCCTGTGATTTTGTTTTGTTTTCTCTTCCTTTATTTTATTTTTTCAGAGGTGGCATCTCTCTTTCATGGAGAAACTTAAACTATTTGAGAGTCCGTGTCATGCAATGGATAAAGTGGCAGCCCAGGATGTGTTCTGGGTTCAAATCTTGCTCAGTCATGGAAACCGGTGTGTGTGTGTGTGAGAGAGAGAGAGAGAGAGAGAGACAATGGTAAAACCACACTAGGCATGACCCATATCTTTCAACATACAAAAGCATGCACACCTCTATTACGGTCAGCATAATTTGGAAGCAACTTGGTGACACATAATGACAACATTAGAGATGGGCACGACTTAGCGGTATTTTCGTTTTCATTTTCGTTTTTTGTTTCCGTTACGTAACAAAACGAAAAACGAAAAATGGCTCAGAACTGGAACGAAAACGGAAACGAAACGACTAATTTTGAGCCAATTTTCGTTTTTCGTTACTGGAAAAACACATAATGGAGCTAAATGGGAAGAAACGAAAAAAATTTCGTTTTCGTTTTCGTTTTCGTTTTTTCGTTTTCGTTATGTAACGAAACGAAAACGAAAAATTTTGAAATTAGCTCATGAAAACGGAAACGAGCCGAAACGGACCCCTAGCCGAAAACGAAAACGAAAACGAAAACGAACAATTTTTCTGAGTCGTGCCCATCTCTAGACAACATCAACTATTTGTTCCCAGTTGCCTGGCTGGGGGATTCTGGGATTTCTAGACCTCAAAAACACCCATTCCAAGTTCTTCACCCACCATAACCTTTTGAAATGAAGGATCTAAGAGAGAGAGGGGGGGGGTATTTGTTATTTTAGGTTTCCACAGCTGCTGTCTTGCCCCCACCCTGTGGCCTTTTGTCCTCTTTCCAGCCCAGGATGTTAGAAAGTCATCATCCTCATTTGAAATTCAAATATCTTCTCTCTTCAATCTTCCACCCCAACTGACTTCAAGGGGAGCTGGGCATATGGAAATTTCTTCATCGTTTACTCAGGGCTCCATTATGGAAATCAGCAACTTTATGCAAATTCACTGCAGCCCTCCATTGCCATAGCAACCGGCTGCCCTGGGCCTTTATTTATTTATTTATTATCCTTAAGTCTGGTTTGCCTGTTTGTTTCAATTATTCACAAGCATGGGAACCAGGAGATTTTTTTCCTGAAAGTTTCTTCACCCTTATAAGTCATTTGCCAAGCATTGGGGGAGGGAGGGAGAGATCATGTTATTCCCTTTCCATTTTATGTTCTTAATCCTGTATTGTTCAACACAGGGGTTTCTAAAAAGAAAACAAAAAAAAAAATCAAAGAATTTAAGACGTAGATTTAGATCAGGACATTAAAAACAATTCTTGGATTGAGAGGGTGATCAATGAAGCCATCCTAAAGTAAGTGAATTATAGGGCCTTTAGAAGAGTCACAACCAGTTGGTGATAGAACTGCATCTGGAGGCTAATTGAGTGGTTAAATGCCTGTACTGCAGGTAAAACTGTGCTCACGACCTGGGGTTCAATCCCAGGTAACAGGCTCATGGTTGACTCAGCCTTCCATCCTTCCGAGGTCGGTAAAATGAGTACCCAACTTCCTGGGGAGGGGGGCAATGTGTAGCCTGCACACTAATTAAAATTGTAAACTGCCCAGAGACTACTTGAAGTGGCATGGGGCGGTATATAAGCAGAAGCAGATACACACAAAATGCAGAAACCTAGAAGACCTTCATCACAGAATGCAACATGGAAAGAGCAGGTTCTTACAGCTCAAGGTACAGATGAACAGGAAGATAAAAACAAGACTGAGAACTATCTGTTGGCTGAAGAAGAAAGCCAAATTATTATTTAGACTGGTGGTCCCAAACCTTAGATCCCCAGATGTTCTTGAACTACAACGCCCAGAAATCCTGGCCCACATATTTCGTGGGGAAGTCTTCTGGGAACGGCAGTCCAAGAACCTTTGAGTTGCTCATGATTGGCGATAGGTAGATGTATCTCCAATATGTATTTATGGACCACTATGATTGTCTGCATTTCTATATTTACTTTTAGAGAAAGCAATTCTGCATTCTGGCTCAGTAGATCTTAACCACATAAAAGCAACGCAAAATACAGCAGCCACAAAAATAATAGCACAAGCGGGACTACAACAGCAAAGTATAACCTCTGACTGAAATCAACAACAGATTGAAAAGACCTGGGCAGGCAAGTCTTAACAACATGACACCTAAATGATAATGCTACAATTAACAAATTGGAAAGAAAAACTGCCCAGTATTTTTCTGCATACAGCTATAGCTATAGTTGTGACATTTTTTATTTTCAATTGCAAGAAAACAAAGCCAGGATCCCTTTAACCTCCCCTCCCCTTAATCTGTATTGTTGTTCAATCGTTCAGTCATGTCCGACTCTTCGTGACCCCATGGACCAGAGCTCGCCAGGCCTTCCTATCTTCCACTGCCTCCCAAAGTAATCTGTAGGGTGTCTTATTAGGTGCCATAGACAAATTCCTTCTCGATGAACATGCCTCTCAGAAACCCCCTACAATTCACTGTATGGCATTAAGTCAGAAACCACTCATAGATACCCTAATAGGGCTTTCAAAGTTCATGAGAGATTTATGGAGTAGCATCAGCTGTGCCACCTGCCCAAACCCAATCCCATGAGTTTCCAGGACACTCTATTCATTGCACCACACAGGAAATCACTACTGAGGGTCAATCTGATGGCACTTTTCAAATATTTGAAGGGCTGCCATACAGAGGAGGGGCAGGGCCTGTTCCCCATCATCTCAGAGTGCAGGGCACATAACAACAGGCTCAAGTTATGAGAAACCAGCTTTGGGCTGAATATCAGGAAAAAATGTCCTAAGGGTTAGAGTGGTACTGCAGTGGAACCCATCACCTCAAGAGGTGGTGTGAATGATCCAATGCTGGAGGCATTCAAGAGAAATTTGGACAATCACCTGGCAGATGCCCTTTGATTTGCATTTCTGTATGGAGTGGGGGTTAGACTTGATGGCCTTATAGGTCCCTTTCAACTTCACTATTCTATGGTTCTATGATCCCTGGGCAGGTCCGGTACTAGGTTTTTTTGCACCCTAGGCAAGGGGCGGGGGGCATGGGGCGGGGCAGTGGTGGTGGGGTGGCGGAGCGGTGGCGGCAGCAGGCAGGCGGGGCGGCGGGCAGGGGGTGGCAGATGATGGGGACAGCGACGGGCGTGGGGGCGGACGGCGACGGGCACGAGGGTGGGTGGCAATGGGCGCGGGGGCAGCAGGGGGATGGTGGCGGGCAGAGGGGGGACGGATGGCGGTGGCCAGCGGTGGGGGTGGCGGGGGGGCAGCAGGATGGCCAGCGCCCCCTCTCCATTTTGGTGCCCTAGGCAACTGCCTAGTTCGCCTTAATGGACGCACAGCCCTGACCCTGGGCCTCCTTTGAAGTAGTCACCCATTGCATCATTGCTTGATAAATACAGGAGGAGCAGGGTCTAAATCTACTTCTTCTCCTTTATCCCCAAATATCCTAATATTGGATTTTTCAGAACCACCTTCTGTTGGACAAGGCAATAGTTTCCCATTCACAAAAGGGAAGAGGGTGGAGACAGAATAGATTCCCAGGAGCGTTTGGAGAGCTACCCCATTGCTACACCATGACTCCCTCTTCCTCCTCCATCAGGCACCATATCAAAGGGCAGTCACACCTAATGGTGCAACCTTGTTTTTGTGATCGGGGCAGATAGATGCTGAGCTAGCCCGCAAACAAACAGAGATAGTAGTTTCCAGCCTACTCATGCAGGCATATCAGATGGGGATTGGCTAGAAGAGCATCAGGGTCTCCCTAAAGGTTGGAAAATAATAATTAAAATAGAGGGGAACAAATCAAGGTTCAGCCTTGCCTATTGGAAGGATACAGGAGTGGCTACTATGATGATCTAGCAAGCTTTCCCCCCACCCCCCACCCCCCAAGTCAAGATGAAGCCAGAAATGGTACTTCTCTCTCTCTCTCTCAGTCTGTGGGAACTGTGTTTCAGGTTACACCAGGCTGATAAGGAAATGGGAAGCAGATAAGAGAGGCCAACACCCTTGGGAGCTCCACTCCTTGTTGTTGTCATTGGGGAGAAGGGCTGGGGGTAAAGCAGAAAAACATCCCAGAAGAACACGTATTGTGTTCATTTCCCAGAATCGATCTCCTTCTGTAGCTTCACTGGAAGGCTTAAGATGATGGCTTGGCAAGGAGTTTAACAAGACCTTGGGTCCAAGTCTCACATCCAAGTTCAAGTCTTGGACACCAAGGCCCAAGTCTGAGTCCCTAT
This sequence comes from Phrynocephalus versicolor, assembly GCA_023846285.1. Classification (NCBI taxonomy): domain Eukaryota; kingdom Metazoa; phylum Chordata; class Lepidosauria; order Squamata; family Agamidae; genus Phrynocephalus; species Phrynocephalus versicolor. Next base: position 1,926,763 of record JAHTLZ010000327.1, on the reverse strand, counting down.
TAAAAACAAGCTCCCACCACCCCATCCCCAGAAAAAAAAGGGAGAGGTGGGTAGTTTCTGAGTTATGAGTCAAATAAAGACATTGAAAAGAAAAGAAAAATGTGCTAAGTCAAAGTTGAGTTGTCAATGCGCCTTAAGTCTGACTTGAGAGTCCCATAACGTGGATGGCCACTTACAAATCATTTAAAAGGACACACAGCAATGGGCTCAAGTTAAGAGAATCCAGCTTTCAGCTGAATATTGGGAAAAACATCCTAACTGTTAGAGGAGTATGGCAGTGGAACCCCTGACTTCAAGGGGTGGTGATTGGTGAGTGCTCCAACACTGGAGGCATTCAAGAGAAATCTGGACAACTACCTGGCAGATTTCCTTTGACCTGTATTCTATGATTCTATGATTCTAGGACCTGCATAATCAAAAAGGAGTTCTCTTCCAGCTCTATGATCCTATGATTCTGTGACTGGTATAAGACTTCATGTACTAACTTACAGGGCGGAAGGCTAAAACTGGGGAGGGGGGGTTCTGTTTGCTTGTTTGTTTCTGGTTTTGTCAATTTAAGTACATCTCACCTGTTTGCTGCTGAGTCAGCTGTTGAGGCTCACATAGCTGCACGTGATGGGCCACTAGGTCCTTCATCTCTCAGTTCATGCTTCTCAGTCTTGCTGAGAACAATCAGAGTACTGTGATGGGGGCTCCTGCATGGCCGAGGGTTGGACTGGATGGCCCTTGAGGTCTCTTCCAGCTCTCTGATTCTATGATTCTATAATGTCCTCTTTTATGGAAGCTAGCCCTGTATGTCAAGGCCTGCCCAAAGACAGAAGAGGACATTATAGAATCACAGAATCATAGAGTTGGAAGAGACCTCAAGGGCCATCCAGTCCAACCTCCTGCCATGCATCACAGGACTCCCGACAGATGGCCATCCAGCCTCTGCCTAAAAACCTCCAAAGAAGGAGACTCCACCACCCTCCGTGGCAGCACCTTCCATTGCCGGACAGCTCTAACCGTCAGGAATATCGTCCTAATATTCAGTGTTCATTGACCTCCCAACACACTACAAAGGGTTCTGCTTTGAACTTGAAGGAGATTGCATTCATATTTCCTACTCTTATCTCATCTAACTGTACCAGTCCTGTAGGGCTATGGCTAGCACCAGAAATATGCGAAGAACTCCCTCTTTTAACCCTTTGAATTTCCGAGAAATTAATTTTCAAAGAGGGAAGGAGAGCATATTGGGATCCATGATAACCTATGACCTTGAAGGTAAGATCTTTGAGTGGCAAGGAAAGTGGAGAGCAAGCCACCCAGAACGGCCAGACGGCCAGATAGGTGAGGTATAAATTTAATAAATGAATGCATGAATTCCATCAGGAGTACGGTGGTACCTCAACTTATGAATTTAATCTGTTCTAAATGCATGTTCTAAAGTCGAACTACTCTTAAGTTGGGGTACCTATCTAAAACATTGAAAAAATAAGTTAAAAATGAAAAAATGAAAAAAAATTGTAAGCTGAGCAGACCATATCTAAAATTTGTAAGGCGGCTGTTAAAATGGCAACAGTTTTCTGCTCTTAAGTAGAATTGCTCTTATGTCAAGCTGCTCTTAAATTGGGGTACTACTGTAAATATTTGCATGCTCTAACCTTGTTATGGATATCTCAGCAAAGAGCAAGAGCTGAAACCCTGAGTCCAGTGTCAAGCACAGCCTTATAATGGAGGGTGGGTGCGGGGTGATATTAAACTTTCCTCTGCTTCAAATACAGTATGCAGAGTCTCTTCCTGGACTTTGAGGGATTTGGCTATTCTTGATGAAACTTTGTCTTCTTTCCTCAAAATGCCTCCAATCCTTCCTCTAAAGAGAAATTCCCAGGATTCCAGACAAATTCTTTCATTCACACCTACAGCTTAGAACGTGATTTTCTAACATTTGTTACTCATCATTAAAAGAATAAGTTGTTACAGTGGAACCTTGACTTATGTCATTAATCTGTTCCGGCGGTCTAGACATAAGTCAAACATGACTTAAGTCAAACAAACTTTTCCCATAGAAAGTAATGGGAAAGTGGATTAATCCGTTCTAGATGATGAAAAAGATCCTCGAAAACAGCAATTTAACACAAATTTGATTGGGATAGGAGATTCCTTCCAGTGATGTAAATGAAATCTCTTCAAAGAGAGGAGGCGGCAGTGGAATTATAGTCCACAAGTTATACGCCTCCACTTTTTAATGTTCATAGCAACAATGTCTAACATTTAAGTTTTACTGATTTTTAACCTGACGGTCCAAGTTCTGAACAACCCTATGCTTACCATTAGAGTCCCACAACTGTACAGCTCCCCAACTAAAATGCTTCCATTGTGGACCAGAATTCTGCAGCCAGATTTTTTACAAGACTGAGCCAATTGTCTAACCAGCAAGGCCAGCTCCGAGCTCCCGGCCCTTCTTCTCCTCTGGTGGCCTCGCCAAAGCCGCCACTGCCGGAGGAGAGGAAGAAGGCAGGAGCAGTTTGGAAGCGGCAGCCGCGATGCTGGGTCATGGCTGCTGCCCGATTCCGGGGCCTTGCGCCAGGGCTCTGAGCTGCATTTCAGACCCCGCGGCACAAGTCAAACAGGCCCCTTCTTGCTGCAAGTCAAATATGCTGCAAGTCAAGCAGCATGTAAGTCAAGGTTCCACTGTATTGTTATTTCCAGGTGACTGCCTCATGATTCTCCGTAGTGACCTCAGCTACGGCACATTTTAGGAGAAATAAGTGAAAGATACTCATCACACCAAAAATGTAATGGCCTTCCCAGTCAATAGATTACTCATTAAATGTAACAGCCTTGACAATATCAAAGACTTTTTTGTGGCATTTTTAACTTGAACAGATTTATGACAGCATGGGCTTTTGCCACATGAGTTCACTGTTTTCCTCCAAAATCCTAAATGGGAACCCTTTTGGATCCTGTTATTGCCATATAGGATAATTCTTTCCAAGTACAGCCATCATTACTTGAAACCTGCTTACGTCCAGCCTTTGGCTATGGTATCCTGCCTCTCCATGGTGTGTACAGTATGCACCATGTCTTGGTTATATCAGGAGTGGCCTACTTCAATTCAGGATATTCATTCATTCATTCATTCATCCATTCATCCATTCATCCAATATCCCGCCCGTCTGGCCAAACGGCCACTCTGGGAGACTAACAACACTCTAAAGACATAGTAAATAAAACAAAGTATACATGAAAAACAATATATAAGATATGTGACACAGATCACAAAATCATCAGCAGTTATTGTCATAAACATAATATGCAAAACTCAAAATTAAAATTGGATCCTACAGTTAAGCTAAGCTTGCAGGCTAGTTATTTTGGGCTAAACGTCTGCTATCTGGTGGTAATGGGTCCAGAAAAGCCTGTGTAAGAGCCTAGTTTTTAATGATTTTTAAAAAGATTCCAGAGATGCTTAATTGCTCCCCATATCATCAATCACTCCTTCACAATGCAGTGCTGAAGATTTTACTTGCATCCTTACAGAATGGAAGTTTTCATGCAAGTTTACCCAGTGATTCCTAAAGAAAAGCCACTCAGGCCTTGCAGGAACCAGCTGCATGCTAAGGCGCATCTCAACAAGGATTTTTGGATCAATTAAACAGCCACTTGGATTAGCCCAGCTCCTTACTCCCAGCCCTTCAAGGGCCAACCCTGGAGAACTAGCATCGACACATCTCCTTGGCTGACTCCCTGCTTGCTGAAATAGCACTGGAAATGGCTAGTTTTATAAGACATTCCTGACATTCGCTCAAGAGGGCATCCAGACTTAGATTTAATTAAACCAATGAATCAATGCTAAAACGCTGGTGCAAAAGATGACTTACGAGGAACCTGAAAGGCATGGTTTGCTAATGTGCAGTGCCATAGGCAGCAGGGGCAGAAGGGGAATTCCTGCCACCTCCAGAGAAGTCCAGGAGGATCTACAGATGTGGGCAGCAGTGGGCCCCCACTCAGCATTCTATGCATATAGATTGACTGTTTCCTTGGGGTGCAGGCGATCCATAAGAAATCCATGTCTCAGCTTGTTCAGAGCTTCATAGAAAACCACTGGCAATGCTGAACTGGGCTTGGAAAGAAATCTGTGTATGAATTGGGCCTATTTAGCCTGATAGAGTTCACCCTAACTAGCAGCCTCTCTCAAGAGTTCCAGACACAATTCTTTCCTCGCCCATCCTGAAGGCACAAGGGACAGAGCTTGGGACCCCCGATATCTATAGCACAGTGATGGCGAACCTTTTAGAGACCGAGTGCCCAAACTGCAATTCAAAGCCCACTAATTTTTTTTTTTGCAAAGTGCCAATACAGTAATTTAACCTGTATACAGGTGGCTATGAAGGGGTGATGATGGGTGCCCACAGAAAGGGCTCTGAGTGCCACCTTTGGCACCCGTGTCATAGGTTTGCCATCACTGCTATAGGATATGCTTGAGAACAGGACTGCACTGCAAGGCTTAGAGAGACAAGATACAGTACCATAATTATTATTTGAACACACCAGCCAGCTGCAAATGATACTTTGCAAGAGGGTAAAAACCAGGTTACACGGGACTCCTAGACCAAGATCAGACTGCAGTATGGGTTGTGTTCATAGAATCATAGAATCATAGAGTTGGAAGTCCCCAGTGCTGAGTCTTGGGCTCGCTCAGCTGCTATGAGCATGCCCATTTTAAAACGGCAAAGCAACCAACCCAACACCAAGTGTTATACGGATGCAGAATAAATGTCGCTGTGGTGCACCAACATTGGGTCAACTATTTAGCTTTTAAAAACTGTAGATGTTATCAAGATTGATAAAGTCTCTGATGTAATATCGAGAATTAAAGCAGGACAGATGGGTAGGTCTCAGAAGCAGTAAGATAACATGGAAGGACGATCCTGCCTCAACGGATTCCATAGAGTGGTGTCATTATCCATATTATTTTGAGTCTTCTGCCACTTTTCAATGGAATATATTTACCTTTTTCAAAAAGGTGGAAGACAGCCAACAATATCCTCCATACGGCATCAAAATAATTTTCCTCAGAAACAGACACTTGTGGATATCGGTGGGTAAATTCTAAGCCGGTTACTATGAGGAAGTATCTCCTGTTAGATGTTTGTTTGTTTGTTTGAGAGTATTTTTACCCCCCCCCCATTTCTCCTTGGAAAAGGACCTAAGGCAGCTTACAGAAATAAGGGGTAATATATAGTCCAGTACAAAAGACATGCTCAAGTATTTGAGAACAAGGAATTGAGGAATATCTTACAGCATTCAAAATAATGCAGGGCATGAGTAAAGTGGACAGAGGGATGCTCTTCTCCCTCTCACAAAATACCAGAACTAGGGGACATCCACTCAAATTGAGGGCTGGGAGAGTAAGAACAGACAAAAGAAAATATTTTTTTTCACCCAGCGCGTTGTTAGTCTGTGGAACTCCCTGCCACAGGATGTGGTGATGGCATCTGGCAAAAGGAGATTGGACAGATTCCTGGAGGAAACGTCCATTGCAGGTGACAAACCATGATGAAGATGTGTAATCTCCAGGCTTAAAACTGGGGTACTTCAAGGGCCAGATGCAGGGGAGTGGTAGCAGGAGACAGATATCTAGTCTCATGTGCTTCCAGACGCATCTGGTGGGGCCACTGTGAGATACAGGAAGCTGGACTAGATGAGCCTTTGGCCTGATCCAGCATGGCTCTTCTTATGTTCTTATGTTCTTATGTTCATTAATAGACAACAATAGATTAAAGCAACAATAGATTGAGTAAGCACTGATCATAGCTCAGTGGTCGATATCAGCCCTTGACATTTTGAATTTTTATCCCGACCCTAATGAAAAGCAATGTTGAGTTTAGATCTCTTTTTGTCAGCTGTCATCTTCACCACATTGGAAAGACCGGTTGTTGTAAGAGCAGTGTGATGTTTTGAGAGATGGCTCATGCCCACAGTTAAGGTCCCATTTCCAAGAAACTAAGAAGAACTTTGGATACATGATCAAATTAGAAAATGGCATGGATTTTGGGCCAATAACTATAAACTGATAATAGCTACTTTACTTAAAATGTTTTATAGATGGCATCTGCCACTGAACATATTAGCTAGAATGTTTCCCAATGTATTGAGTAAATGTTGGAAGTGTAGAAAACATGAGGGCACTTATTACCATCTTTGGTGGACATGTGATAGAGCAAAGACATTTGGGGTAAAAATTCATACATGGCTAAAACAAATAACAAAGCAAAACCTAGAATTCAAACCAGAAATATGTTTATTAGGTATATTACCAAACTTTGTGAACAAAGATTGTAGCTACTTAATATTGCATGTCTTAACAGCAGCAAGAATGGTGTGGGCACAGTTATGGAAAAGTGAAGCAACACCAACAGAAGAAATTCTATTGAATAAGATATTTGGAATGTGCAGAGATGGATAGGTTAACATACAGATTGAAGGACAAAAATGATTGTGAATTTTTCCAATCCTGGAATATGTTTTATAATTGGCTAAACATAAAAAGGATGTAGTAGAAAATTAAGAATTAGGTGTCAAATCATAGAATCATAGAGTTGGAAGAAACCTCAAGGGCCATGCAGTCCAACCTCCTGCCATGCAGGAACCCCCATCACAGTGCTCCCAACAGATGGCCATCCAGCCTCTGCTTAAAAACCTCCAAAGAAGGAGACTCCACCACCTTCCTCCGTGGCAGCATATTCCACTGCTGGACAGCTCTAACCGTCATGAAGTTCTTCCTAATGTTTAAATTGAATCTCTTTTCCTGTAGTTTGAGACCATTGCCCCGAGCCCTAGTCTCTGAAGCCATGGAAAACAAACCAGTCCCTTCTTCAATGTGACATCCTTTCAGATATTTAAACATAGCTATCATATTCCCTCTCAGCCTTATTTTTGAAAGCCTAAACATTCCCAGCTCTCTAAGCCTCTCCTCATAGGACATTTCTTCCAGATGTACATTGAACTTAGCTGTTAACTCTATCAGATGAAATACGATGAAAAAATGTGCAGTTTTTATATGTATATGTATATATGTGGGTGTGTTAGAGAGAGTGGGAATGTGTTCCCCCCTCTTTTGTCTTTTTTTTTAAATAAAATAATAAAAATATATTTATAAAGAAGTAAAATAATGACTTGGAGGGGCCATCAAACAAATGAAGCTGAACAGACAGTGGCTTGTTTTTCAAAATGAATGCCAAATGAACAGGGTGTGAAGCCAGACATTAAGTGTTTGAGCCCCCTAAGCTCTTTAGGAAATACTACTTATTCATACTTTCTTTTGAACTTTGTAACCCACAATGCTTTTCCTGGTTCTTGTTTCCATCAACTGAGCAGAAAGACTAATTCTAACTTTATTAACACAGGGTTGAGGTGTTGGAATGATCTTACCCTGCCTAGGTCTCAGATTATTAGGATAATAGCACTGTAAACAGCAGAATCATATAGAAAGGGGGGAACCATCAGAGGGATACGTACTACTAACCTAGCTTAGAGAAAATTGGAGAAAAATCCCATCTTTCTTGGGAAGCTGCAGCTTGGACAACTTTCTTACAAACTTTTCAAAAAATTGCCCCTAATAGAACTATTATTATTGCCTGTAATGTAACTGGAAGGCAGGATGCATAGCTTCTGACTTCAGTAGAAGCAGCCTGATGTCTGTAAGATGTTTTTTTTAAAAAAAAATCCAGTGAATGTTCAAATGATTTGTGCCAACATCCAGTGAATGAATCTGGGAGAACTCATCAAAAATAGTAAGACACCTCCATTCCCACATCGGGCCAAAGCTTTTCTCTCTGTCAAAGCTGCACCTCCTGCTCTGGATTCAATGCTCATGCTGCAAATCACAGGCACTTTCTGTCCGCCCAGAACTCACACTCATTCCTTGGCACCCCTCCAGCCCCCAAACAAAGCAGCAGACCCACCAAGGGTCCCTGGGGGAACATTTCGGGCTAAGCAGCTTCCCCTTCCAGTTCATCCTGCTGATGTGCCCTGCGCTGGAACCCAAGCCCAGAGGATCTGGGATTTTGTTTTAAAACAAGAGGTTCTCTTACCGGGTTCCAGGTGGCTGCCTTCGTTCCGCGCTTCTGTGGAATCTGCTACATCACCGCTCATTTTGATATCTGGAAATGCAACCCAAGCTGATTTTAATAGCAGGGCACCGGACTCCTCAGCGTCTGTACCTTCCGCTACACAGCATCAATGAGTGTGTCACAATAAAGATATGCCACCAGATCTTCACAACTCCAATTCCTACCTCTGGAATATTCATAAGCTTGGGCATCAGCATGCCAACCTTCTACCTGTTCCCTCCCATTCATTGATCAGTCTTTGAATTCATTAGTTTTGCCAGATCGTAGCCCAAGGTGCAAAAGCAAGCAGGGCAGGGCTTCCCTCGGGGGGGGGGGGCATCCCTCTTGGGTGAGAGAGATCCAGGTTTTGGGGGGGGGATCATCACCATCATGTCCCACTGTTGCTCTTTCACATTAACTGCCCACCACACTATTTCTTCTTTAAGGAGGTTGGTTTTGTGTGTCCTTTCTATGTTCTTGTCAGAAGGTAGTGTGAAAATTATTTAGATAAATACATATGCAGAGAACCCAGGACTCAGAAAACCCAGGACTCTGGCCGTTACCTCACGTCCACTATTATGTTGCAGTAGAAAATGCTCTGAGTTGCGGATCTAAAAAATATTAGCCCACATCTGTCAAGCTTTAAGAAAAATAAAGTACAACCACGGCCCCTGAAGTACGACTCAGTTCACTAAAGTTGTACTTGGTCTCGGGTAGTTCTTTCCTTGTTGCTGTCCTGAGGCAGATTTTATGCTGATACAAGGTACAGTGGGCTAACATTTGTTCCACATCTTTTCTGTTATCACCCCTGTTAGGTTATTTCCCCTTATTTGTCCCCCCCCCATCCCGGACTGATTACATATATCAAAATGGCAGTTTCCCACTGTAACTGTTTTGACTATCATACGGAAAAACATATACACATGTAGAAAGGTCATCTCAGGAAACAGATACCATCACCACCATCACGGACACCTCCGTAATCTTTAAGCAACACTAAAATAGGGTAACATAATGCACCTACGTCGGTATCATCTTGGAACAATATTTCCCCTCTCTCTTTCTCTAAAATTTACACTCTACAGATTCTTATAAGGAAGCATGTTCTACAATATCATCATCCACTAACAACGATGTGGTTTAAAATAACATGTGACATTTGAGGTGAGCACAGAGATCCCTGAATCATGTCTTAGTGAGTCTTCTTACAGATACAAAGGTATGCTTTTTAATTATTTAATTATTTATTTTAAAATGTTCTTATGATAAACCACTGTAGTTGGTCAGGAGTATTTCTGCAATGTTACTGATTGAAGGCTGGTGCCAGGAAGGAATTGTTTGCCCAAAGCCATCCCATTCATTCATCCCTGGCTGAGGTGTGATTTGCACCAAGTTTGATCTAGCTCACCATTCATGCCTTGAACGGTGCTGTACTTGCTGGAACAACTGAGCAGCGCCCAGTTCCAGAGTTTTGGGTCACCCTTCCCTCTCCTCCAATGCATTCTCCTTCATCAAGACTTTAAAACTAGAGGGCAGGGCCACCCAGATGTCAAAGGAAACAGTACTGGAGACTGCTTTTGAACACATTTTGTCACTACTCATTTGAATTTCTAGTTTCTCTAGAAATGGATGTCTGTGCTGTCATGGATCTCCACATGAGAACTTTTATAGAATCCAGTAAGCAAGAATTCATAGGCCAGACAGGAGGACCTACTATCAAACTGAGATAGCCCACGTGTACAATCAGGTATGGCAAGAGCAATCTGACATTTAAATATGCCCAGGTGCCTTTGTAAGAACATTTAACTCTTTAGAAACCCAGCGGGAAGGATCATTCTTCTTTTTGGAAAAGTCATTTGCATACGCTTCCACTAGCCAGTTCTCTGTTTGAAAGACAGCTGATCATTTGCATAGCTTTATAGCATTTTTGTTTTTCATTTTGGTAAACCTCCATGCCTGTTCCCTGTGGTTTAGCCAGATGGGCTCCTCTTTAAAGAGACCTCACAATCAAAACATTTTTTAAAAAAGAAACCTTTGTGAAGTTTAATTGTTTTTTTCAAGTGGGCAGAAGAGATAATCAGCAGTATTTCTGTACCATGGCACTCTACAAGACGGCTAAGAAACCAGGGATAAGGGAAGACAATTTGAGGGTTTAGCAAACATGAAGATTGACAATGAAGGGGGCATGTTTGAGTTCAGAAGGCCTCCATTTGGTCAAAGAGACAAGAAATGAGATGACACTCCTTCCCTGTCCATCTACAGCAGCCATTCTCAAGGCGGGGGGGGTCATATGGTCCCCTGGCGGGGTGTGTAATAATAATAATAATAATAATAATAATAATAATAATAATAATAATA
>JAHTLZ010000327.1:1862544-1908497 GCA_023846285.1 Phrynocephalus versicolor | reverse complement strand
GTGTGTGTGTGTGTGTGTGTGTGTGTGTGTGTGTGTGTGTGTGTGTGAACTGTCTCTGAATTGATTGACCCATTGGAAGAAAACGGGGTGTTTCTCCCAACCTGGGAAAGTAGAGGAGATCATTCAGGGCCAAGCAAATGCCTGCCCAGGCATGCTGGAAAAAGCAACCAAAAGCTCTCGGAAGGAGCATTTTGCTTCTTCGTTTGCTGCTGCTCAGCTCCAGGAAAGGGGCGGGGGAACCAGTGTGCTTTTGATCTTCAAAGTGCCTAAGCAGGCCATAATTCACAGGACCTGATTCCCCACCACCACCCGACCCCACCCTGGTCCCAAAAGAAGCCCGAGCCGAACCTAGAGAGAGAAGAGAGAAGAGAAAGAAGAGAGAGGGTGGATGCCTGCCTGCCTGCCTGCCCGCCTGCCTTGCGTGGGCACAAGAGCAGTCAGGGGGAGACAGAGGAGAGGGGGTGGGGAGCGTGCGATTGGGCTTGCCACATATGTGGGTGACTCAGCGCTCACTTGCGATACTGATCTGTGTGCATGGGGAAACTTTGGGGCCCCGGAGAGGCGGCACGGGAGGAGACACGGCTTGCCCAAGGAGCCCAGCAGGAGACTCAGTGGCAGAGGGAGGAGGAGGAGGAGGAGGAGGAGGCGAGGTGGGCCCGGCTGCCTGGCAGGGCTCTTGCTCCACCAGGTTGTGGTGGCGATGCTTCCCCAAAGGATGGGCACCTCCTTAGAGGGGCAGGGGGAGCAGGCTGAGCCTCCAAAGGAGGTCTTCACTTGGTGGCGTCTGGGGAAAGCGGGTCGGCCTCTGTTGGTGGACATTAAGAATCGAATCGTGACAGATCCACCAAAGTGCTAGCTAGGCACAATGGGAACCCTGGCCCAAACTTTGGGCCAGAGAAGGCTGGATGAGCCCTTTGCCCTGATTTCAAGAAGGACCTCGGGAAGCAAACAAAGCAACACATTGGCTCTTGGTTTTTAACAGCTGGGATGGAGCTACAGGAAGATCCTGGAGGTGGGTAACGGTAGCCTTCCTGGTATTGTTGGACTACGAAGCCCATCGGCCCCAGCCAGCTGAAAGTTTTCCAGTCCAGCAACATCAGGCTGATCCCTGATCCTGATGAGATGTGCCCCTTAAGCATTTATGGTGAACTTGTCCTTAGGTTCATCTTCCCTGAAGGTGTCTCAGTGTAAGTTGGCGGCAACCCTTCCATCTAGTTCTGATGATGCTGGTGTGCTGTCAAGTCACCTCTGACTTGGAATGACTCTTTTCAGGGTTTCCCCAAGAACAGAAAGCTCAGAAGTAATTTCCCATTCCTGCCTCAGGTCTGTGGAGCTCGCCCTGGGCCACCCGGGCTGGCTCTACTCAAAGGATGCACCAATAAAAAATAAAATAAAAAAATACTCAAAGGATGCACCATAGAGAATCCAACTCACAACCTCTGACTGGGTTGCAGCCCCACCTCTCAAAGTTAGGGACCTCTGTTGCTCCTGCTGCTTGTTTGGTTGCATGAAGCCCATGGACCAGCCTGGGTAGGACAGCTGGCATGGGTATGGCAGAATCCCAAGGAGATTGGCTGGCTTCCCTCTTTGAGAGCAGGGTTTGGCCGGCCCTTCTGAAAGCCACAACAGGAGCTCCAAGGTCCAAGCGATATTTGTGGCAAGATGCCTCTGACTGTTGAAAAGCATTTTTAAAAACTATGTGCCTATACAGTATTGCTAACGATAAAGGACTGTGGGAATTGTAGTCCAGAACTACAGTGGCCAGAATCCCGGTGCCTATATAGTACAGTGGTACCTTGTATAAAGGAATTAATTTGTTCCAAATGAAATTATGTTAAGTAAATTTTCTTTTATACAATTTTCCCATAGGAATGCATTAAAAACAGAGTAATCCCTAAACACGACCATTTTTATGTTGTATCATGGATTCGCCCCATAGGCGATTCTGTTAAGCAAATTTCCCCTATCTCCAGAATTTTTTATGTTGTACAGATTTTATGTTATACAAACCATTTGTTATATGAGGATCCACTGTACTGCCAACAATAAAGGACTGTGGGAATTGTAGTCCAGAACGACAATTGCCAGAACTCTGTGGCTATACAGTATTGCCAACGATAAAGGACTGTGGGAATTGTAGTCCAGAACATCTCAGGAGCCGAAGGATCCCTACACCTGTACCAAATCAAATAACTGTCTGAAACATTCCTAGAAGCGAGGTGACAGCCCAATGGGTCGTGTGATCCAGCATGCCAGCCTTTTCTTTGAAGGGCTAAGTGGTGGCATGCAAGAACCCTTGGGGAGGGTCCTGCGGTAGGCTTCTTTTGCGGGTGACACCACACACACCCTGGCCCCCAAACCACAGCTCCCCAAAGCACCATGGTGTACCACAGTGATTGATTCACGGGGGTCTCCTGCTCTCAATGACCTTGTAGCTATTAATAGGGGTTCACCTGGTGGGTGGAGAGGCAGCCCAGGCAGGGCTCGGGACATGAGCCAGAACGCATGGCCTATGTTTTATGCAAATTATGCAAAGCTGCCTACTTGCAGGAACTTTATGCAAATCTGCCCTCCTGGAACTTTCAAGCTGGAATACGAGACAGGTTTGTTCCACTCTAGACTTTAAAACACCACCATGTCTGGAGGACCAGAGGGGGGGTTAAATTATCCTCTCTGTAACACAAAAGCCCATGACAAAAAGAGAGGGACAGATAAAAATACCCCAAATGCCTGTACGTCTGATTCAAATATTGATCCTTTCCATTCCTGACTCATGAGTGGGACCTGCTAGAACATTTAGAAAAGCATTCAGAGAAGCCCCTGGTTCACTAAAAAGCTTGGGGAAATTACATTCCAGACATCCATTCCCAGAGACTTCCAGCCAGCCTGGTGACTGGAAGGAACGTTGAGGAAAAGGATTTTTTCTGAAGTATCCAAGAAAACGCAGGCTGATACAGTGGTACCTTGTATAACAGACAGCTTGTATAACAGAAAATTTGTACAACATAAAAAATTCCGGAGATAGGGGAAATTTGCTTAACATAATTGCCTATGGGGAAAATCCGTACAACATAAAAATGGGATTACTCTGCTTTCAATGCATTCCTATGGGAATTTGTATAAAGGAAAATTTGCTTAACATAATTTCATTTGGAACGAATTAATTCCTTTATACAAGGTACCACTGTACTTTTATCAGGCCACTGGGCCACACTGACCCACATGCTGTGGATCACACATGCATCTGGGGTCCAGGGGTGTGTTGCTTCAGATTGACAGACTTCTCTGCACAAGGCTGGGTCGCTCACCAGCTTCAGCAGGCGCTGGCTGACAAAACGGGCTGCACTAGCCTTTAAAGCCTCTGGGATGTTGGTTTCCTGCAACAGACTAACACAAAAATGAGAGGGAGACTCGTACACTTTGGAACCACCTCCCCAGCGAACTGCGCCTTGCACAGTCCCTGCCAGCCTTCCGGAAAGCATTAAAGATCCTGCTGTTCCGGGAGGCATTTGGTGACTCTTAATTTCTTTTATGTGTCCGCCATCTGCCTGTTCTTTTTTTTTTATGCACCTTATTGTGTCTAATTGATTTTATTGTTGTTTATGCCGCTTTTAATTGTAATAATCTGTGTGTTGTGAACTGCCCGGAGTTCCTTCGGGAAGACGGGCGGTATATAAGCCTTGGAATAAATAAATAAATAAATAAATTTGAGATGGATACTCTACTGACGGCATCTAAAACCTCTGTCAGACAAAATCCATCATTGGAGTGTGCCATCTATTTTGACTTATGGCCAGCAATCCTCAGATTTTCTAGATAAGAGCATTGAAAAGTAGTTTCTAGAGATGGGCATGAATGATTTTTTTGTTCATTTCATTATTCGTTTTCTTACGTAACAAAATGAATAACAACCCGCCCCCTCGAAGGAAAACTAAATGAAAAATATTTGGTTTGTTTGTTTCATTTTTTGTTCCCCCACCGCTGCCGCTGACCAGCTGCCGCAGAAGGGGCTTCCAAAGCAGCAGCACCAATCAGCCATCCACGCTACAGCTGATTGGCGGTAGGGGAAAAAAAATAAATATATATATTTTAAAAAGTGCTGACCAGCCTGCAGTCCAGCTAGTTGGCACTAGGGAAATTTTAAAAAAATTGAAGCAAAATGAAGAATGAAACGAATCCTAATGAAATGAAACAAAATCCTAACAAATCCTAATGAAACAAAACAAACAAAAAAAGAAAGCAAAGCAAAGAAAAATGAAACGAAATGCCATTTTGGAGTTTCGCACCCATCTCTAGACTGGTTTACCATTCTCTTCTTCCAGAGGTACCCTCAGACTGTACAGTTGGCCCAAGGCCACCCAGGCTGGCATTTCTCCCAAGAGGCACAGTGGAACTCCTAGCCTCTGGCCCTGCAGCCAGAGAACCGTATCTGCTGCCTTTGCCCTCACATCTTGTTTAAGGTATCTGTGGTGAGAACTGATGGGTCACTGCTGGAGTAAGTAGCTCCTGGGTCTCACAAACCTTTTCATGCTTTTCATATGGAAACTGGCTTTTCCAGAACAAACGGTAGGGTCCTTTCTTTTCTTGTCCCCCTAACCCAGGCATGTCCAAAGTCAGGCCCAGGGGCCAAATGCGGCCCATTTTCAAATTCTGAGCGGCCCATGGCCTCTTCTCCCCACAGGCTCAGCCTGTCACGCATCCCCGCCTGCTGGCCTCTCCCTATACCAGATGGAGGCATCAGCTTGAAGTTTTATGGTTTACCTGCCCTCCCTGCCTCTGCCCCCCCCCCAGCCACCTGTCCAGCCTATCCACCCCCAGCTCCGTTACTGCAGCGTCCTCCCTGCCTCCTTGTATGTCCTAGAGGCTGTCCAAAGTCCAGCCCGGGGGCCAAATGTGGCTGAATGGTCGGCCCCCTCACATTTTCACCTTGCAAAATTTGGCCCTCCTTGCAAAAAGTTTGGACATCCCTGCCCTAACCTGTGCCTCTCATTTCTGAGAAAAACACACACACACTCAAAGACCCACAGTCTGGCTGTGCATCGCCACTGTGAACTTCCTCACCCCATCTCTGCTGAAGGATGCTCAATTGTCTTAAGTGCCTGTGGGACTGTGGGGTTTAGTGGATGGGTGCAGAGCGACACTCAGTGGCCACATGTGGAAGTGATGCAAACACATAGGCAATTAGATTTGGGTTCTTGGACATGGGTGGCCATTTCCCTTCCATATTATTAGCTTCACTGCATCCCTCGAGGCTAAACAAGGCGGTGCTTACTTTGGTTCAGAAATATGCAAACTGCAGGAAATACAGCACCATGTGCAATAGACATATAAGAAAAGCAACAGATTGGACTGGACATTTCTTATATTTAAAAAAGCTTTTATTTGGTTTATGCAGGATAAATAATTTGTTTTAAAAAATATCTTCAAGTTTTATATTTCTTTCATTTCTTGTGACAATCCTTTAAAAAGAAGAAAATGACAGCTCAAAATCTCTCTTGCTACCCCGGCCCCTCCAATGTCCGTGGAGAGTGACATATAAAAATAAGCTTGAGAAACAAATTCAAATAATTGTTTCAGATTGAAACACTGCTGGTTTCAGCCGCAGCGGTAAAAAATAAAGAAGGCACACTGTGGTGGAGGGACACAAAGGCATGGCACGAAAGTATTTCAGCCACTCCAGGAGAGGTCTGCAAGGTATGATTGCCTTCTCTTTAGACCTTCTGCCTGGTCCAAAGGCAGACATCAAGCAGATAACACTTCTCTCGCTGTGGCAATGTTCCTGCTTGTTAAAAGAGGTCACCGGGGAAAGACATAGTGTCTATCACCTGTTTTGGCTTCTAAAAGCCACCATGGCAAGTAGCAGTTTACCGGGCAATACCAATTCCCTTGAGATTCACAGTGGTTGTGAGGTTACTGCCTTCCTCTACTGCTGGTGATTATTTTCATTCCTGCCAAAGGCCAGAGCAAGCCAGAGTCTGTTTAATCAGCTACAGACATCTCCTTGTTCCTTTGGTCTGGTTAAATCATGGATACAGCAGAACCCTCTTATGTGCGGGCTCAGCATCCACTGAATCCCTTATCCACAGTCTAAACCTATTAAAAGAAAAATCCTAGAAATATATATTTCTAAAGATGAAGTTTCTAGAACTGGCCACTAGAGAACGCTAGCCACCATGCTATGCATAGTATTCACTATTAAAAGTGGTGACTATGAGCCTTTTCACACGACCCCTAAGATCCGCTGGCCACTTAAATTCGGACCAGAGATCTTAGGGGATTGTCGCTCTTCCTGTTTCCCCACCCCTCCGCACTTCCTGGCTGCTGGCTGCGTGAGGGGAGGGAGAAAAATAGAAAGGAAAAAAATGCAGGCTCACCTCCGTTCTGCCTCTCGCTCTTGCCGCGGCAACATTCCAGTCTCTTAAGTAGCTCTTAAAGGGGCGGGAGCCAAAAAAACAACAAACAGAAGCGAGGAGAGCCCGCACTCAGTATCGTTACACCACATCAAGGACTTTTCACCTCCAGAGAGCAGGTACTTGAAAGGTGCTCTGGGACGCGCTAAAGTGGGCGTGGTCGCACTTAATTTCCTGTAAACTCCGGAGCTGGTGAGGAAACATTTTTAAGCTCCGGAGCTGGGAGCCATTTGCCCCAGAGTTTAGGGGTCGTGTATAAACG
Source organism: Phrynocephalus versicolor (assembly GCA_023846285.1). NCBI lineage: Eukaryota > Metazoa > Chordata > Lepidosauria > Squamata > Agamidae > Phrynocephalus > Phrynocephalus versicolor. Next base: position 1,901,825 of record JAHTLZ010000327.1, on the reverse strand, counting down.
CCCTATAATTCACCTTTTTCAGCATCTCTGGAGGGCGGGATGATCCCCTGCAGATACGGGGGCTCTACTGTAGTTCTATTAAGGATTGTCATTTCACACCATCACGTTTCGGGAACTAAGAGAGAGAAATGCTCAGACATTATTTTCTGTTAAAAGGAGAAAATAAAGAAGGCACTGGGGTGCAGATCTCTAAACAGAGACACCACTTGGGCTCCTTCAAAAGCTCAGTGACACCCTGGAGCTCATGAGTGGTCTTCAACCATGGGATGACATGAGTTTTCAACAAGACTCGAGAACAAGTCCTTAAAAAATAGTGTGTGGCTGGTGTCTTCTCCCACTAAGGCAAACCCATTGAAAAGCAGGGCACTGCAGTGACCTTCCAGTCCAGAGAACCAATCCCTGGGAATCCAGAAGTTGACTCTTGGCAACTGGACCACGCTGCCATGACGCAATGTCTAGATAACCTCATCTGGATGACTGAGAATGTTCATAGACAATCAGGGTGAAGTGACGGGGCATTTTCCCACCCCGTTCTACCTAATTGAACATGGAGGCCTAGTCCTGGCCACATCGTGCTAAATCATGCCCCCCCCTCCCAGTAAATCCTAGCGGGAGCACAAGATGCAATTAATAAAATTGGGGATAAATGTAATTTTTGGCAGGGTGCTTGGTGTTACTGGAACTTCTGGCTCTTTGTAGGAGGGGAACCATAATGGTTCTGATACCTCCCTGCAAATTTTACATGAGTCAAAACCCAGCAGAGTTCTTTTCTCCCCACTTTTGCCTCTTGTGATGCCTTTTATATGAGCCCCCCATTTCTAGGGTCAGATCATCCATCTTGTGACGCTCTTTCCCCTCCATTTACAAGGAGTGAATCTGACCAGCAGTTTCAGATGATGATTCCAGTTGATGCACTTAGATCTAGATGTCACAGGTCCTGGGCCCACTGATCTGATGGACCATCAAGAAATCAAAGGCCAAGAGGAATCCTGGAACTCATCAGACATCCAAGCCATCCCCCCCCCTCTCTTTGAGGTCTCCAAGGAAGAGGTGCTATTCCCCTTCCATGGTTTTCGTTCTTCATTGAAGCAGCAACAGGTCACAGTTAGCTTTGGGTTGTCAAATACTTCACACTAGCACAAGAGCTGATGCCTTGGGGCAGCCCCCAAGATGTCGAGTGCACGCCTTCAGCCAAATGCTGAAAAAATGGAACACAGGCCTCACATCAACACGTCCCTTAGAAACACAGGAAGCTGTCTTAGCTCGAGACAGACCCTTGGTCCACCTAACCTTATATTGTCTGCTCTGACTGGCAGCAGCAGCTTTCCGTGCTTTTAGGTAGGATTCCTTTCCCTGTACAGGTCTCCAATCTAAATTACTAACCCAGCTTGGTTCTGCTTAGCTTTGGAAATAAGAGGTCTCTGTGTTTAGGAAGACCCCCCTCAGTTCTTTATCTTCTCATAAGGGTGTGAGCAAAGGGGTTCTGTGTCCACAAGTCTTGGGGGAGTAAATTCTTGGGCTGGCGAGGAGAAGAGCAGACCAAGACAAAGCCATCACGAAATGGAAGCCTGGGCGGCCTTCCTTCTCTAAGGCCCGCCCCTTCCTTCTCTTTTCTGGGCAGCCATCTTGGCAGCGCAACATGACGGGAAGCGCCCACGGCACCAAAATGGCCACCCGGGCGCCCTGCTAGGTCTCTTCATCCCACAGGCAGAGCTGCTTCTGCGGCACGTAGTAGTCAAAGCTGTAGCCCTTCTGGCAGCTGCGGATGCCGCACTTGTAGGACGACACTTTCCCGGCCGCATCCCGGCTCTTGCAGTACTTGAGCATGCAGGGGTACCACTCAATGCTGAGAGAGTAGCTGCAGATGCAGGGCTTCCAACGATCCCCGCACAGCCGGCAGCGCTGCAAGTCGGGCAGATCAGCCGACTGGGGCAGGACCTCAAACATGGAGCCGTCGACCCCTGGAAAAAAGATCAGAAAGACTGAGGTTCTTCCAAGGCTCCGAGCTCAAAACCTCCAAAACCAAAAAAAGCACCCCCACTGCCCCCTGCTGGCATCTGCAGGGTTCTCAATTGTGACAGAGAATCACATGGCTTTCCAGATTCGGTAGGGCGAATGCACCACCAGCGTGGCCAATGCAATGGGGTTGTGGGAACTGCAGCCTACAACATCTGAGGAGTAGCAAAGACTTCTCAAGAGGATGGGGAAAGCTCCTTTGGGGGGGGGTCTGGAAAAAAGGCGCCTGGGGGGGAATATGATTGAGACATACAAAATAATGCAGGGCATGAGTAAAGTGGATAGAGGGAAGCTCTTCTCCCTCTCACAAAATACCAGAACTAGGGGGCATACACTCAAATTGAGGGCTGGGAGAGTAAGAACAGACAAAAGACAATATTTTTTCACCTAGTGCGTTGTTAGTCTGTGGAACTCCCTGCCACAGGATGTGGTGATGGCATCTGGCCTGGATGCCTTCAAAAGGGGATTGGACAGATTCGTGGAGGAAAAGTCCATCACATGTTACAAACCATCTCCAGGCTTAAAACCGGGGTACTTCAAGAGCCATATGTAAGGGAGTGGTATCAGGAGACCGATATCTAGTCTCGTGCACTCCCAGATGCATTTGGTGGGGCCACTGAGAGATACAGGAAGCTGGACTAGATGCACCGTTGGCCTGATCCAGCATGGCTCTTCTTATGTTCTTAACTAAGGTCTGAATGGCAACCAGACATTTTTTCTCCCACTTGGCCCCAGGGCATGGCTGTAAGACTCCCATAAAAAAAGGTACCTCCTCAAAGAAAGGATATTGATCCTTTCAGAAGGAAACATAACCTGACCTTTTTCAGTGGAACAACAGCAAACAATCCATTTATTGTTTATTTATTATTATTTATTATTTATTTGTTATATTTCTATACCGCCCATCTTCCGGACGGAACTCTGGGCGGTTTACAATTACAATTTAGTCACCCTTCCACCATCTGGAGCTTTCCAAATACCTGTGAGAGCAACTCTTATCTTGATTCTCGGCCCTATGAACCAGCGAATGAATTGGGCGGGGATTAGATTAGGGAAAGCTGGCCTTTACTGGCCTGGAAGCCCACAGGGAGAGTTTCCCCGATGGAGGCTTTCAACCTACCTTTCTCTAGCCAGAACTTCACGTCTTCTTCCCGGGTGTAGATGGCCTCCTTGGCCTCCGAGCAGACGTTGTAGATGTGGGAGCTAAGCTGCGCCCCTTTGCTGAAATTGACCGCCACGTCCATGCTGAGGTGCTCGAGGGCCCTCACCTCCTCGGCCTGCCTCACCGTCCGTGGGTTTTTCTAGCGAGGAGGAAAAGAAGATTGGGGGGGGGGGGGCGAGAAGCTGTTGTGAGCCTCATGGGTTTGTCCAATGCTGGTCTCATTCTTGAGCCCCAATCAACACCCTACTCGTTTTGATTATCAGAAATGTATTTCTTTACAATATTTATATCCCACCCTAGATCGGAAGGTCCAAGATTCCAACAAGTAGCAACTTGAAACCATTGAAAACATATAAAACCATTGCATAGTTTGTATCTGGTTTGGATATTTTTTTTAAAAAAACTTTTGCATTCATTATTTGTCTCAATGTATTTTTCGTATTAGTTTAATTGACTGATATGTTTATTTGATTTTTAAATATAACAATTTATGTAGTTATTTATTATGCTATTGTTTATTTTGTTGTTTATTTTTATTTATTGTTTATTTTTACCCAGCGTGTTGTTAGTCTGTGGAACTCCCTGCCACAGGATGTGGTGATGGCATCTGGCCTGGATGCCTTCAAAAGGGGATTAGACAGATTCCTGGAGGAAATGTCCATCCCAGGTTACAAACCATGATGGAGATGTGTAATCTCCAGACTTAAAAAAAACAGGGTATTTCAATGGCCAGATGCAAGCGAGTGGTATCAGGGGACAGAGATCTAGTCTCGTGCGAGTCCCAGAGGCATTTGTTGGGGCCACTGTGAGATACAGGAAGCTGGACTAGATGGGCCTTTGGCCTGATCCAGCACGGCTCTTCTTATGTGAACCATCCAGAGTGGCCTTAGTTGTCAGATGGGCAGGATAGAAACTGAATGGATGGATGGATGGACGGATGGATGGATGGATGGATGGACGGATGGATGGATGGATGGATGGACGGACGGACGGACGGACGGACAAATGAAGAAACAGACAAACAAGTGGATGAACAATCAGACAAATCAACTGTGGAAAATTCTTGTCCTGTGGATAACTCGTAAATATCCAACGTTCCCTCCTCCTCCTCCTCACCTGTCTCAGTTTGGCCATGGACTCGCTGGGGATGATTTCGTTGCGGTGGAGCCGGGTGACAAAACAGAGGGCTTGGAACTGGCTCTGGCCTCTTTCCAGCTCCCCAAGGATCAAGGCCCGGAAGATTTTCACCTCCTGCAAACAAAACAAAACAAAACAAAACACAGAATCAGAAGATGTTGAGTCAGTTTCAGGGTTGCAAGACGTCTCAAAGATGGTCCATACACTCCTTTTTAATATTGTTTAAAATTATATAACACCCCCACAAAAGAAAAGACAATAAACATTCAAAAATAAGGTATAATCTTTTTCTTCTTTCTAGCATTTTCCCACAGTGAGGGGTCCACTTTTTGGATCCTGAAATGTCACTTGCCTGATCAATTGCAGCTCGATGACACTGGTAGGCAATTCACATGTCCTTATTGGCAGTGTCCTGCCATCTCTGTTTGGTCACCCACATGGCCACCGGCGAGCAGTTTTCGAAGTGGCACACAGTTTGGGTGACATTGAAAGGTGCTGCTCTGAGGACATGCCCATACAGTAGAGCTGGCTTTTTCTCATATTCTTTATTTATTATTGATACCACACCTAGTTGCTGTTAGGTAGCATCATTTGTGACGTGGTCAAGTAGGGGGTATCCAACATAAACTACAATACATTCCTTAACTTCACTATATTTGCACAAGATCCCCCCTTTTCTCTACTTCTATACTTTCTTGGTATGGAACAAAATGGGAGAAGTTACATTTTGGGTTGTCTATGAAGATTCTCAATCATCCAGGTGAGGTTATGTAGAATGTGAGTCGTGGCCACTGGACTTCTTTTCTTGAGGGATCGAAACATTTCGCTACTCACCCAAGCAGTGAAATGTTTCAATTTTTCAAGAAAAGAAGTCCAGTTGCCCAGACTCAACTTACGAATTTAATCAGTTCCAAATGCATATTCTTAAATTGAACTACTCTTAAGTCGGGGTACCTATCTAAAAAATTGAAAATATAAGTTAAAAAATTAAAAAATTGTAAGTCAAACAGACCATATCTAAAATTTGTAAGGCAGCAGTTAAAATGCCAACAGTTTTCCGTTCTTAAGTCAAGCTGCTCTTAAGTCAGGGTACCACTGTATATCACTCACCTCTAGCCTAGCTAGAGGTGCCATTACATTGGATCTGACATATATAACAGAATTTTCAAGGCATTTGAGAGAGTTATGGAGTGGTCTTCCCAGTTTCCATAGTTTACGGGGAATCTGAAGCCAAGGTTTCCTCTTAGTCCTAACCTGTCACACTAGTTCAGTGGTTTCCAGCCTCAGGGGCCCAGGTTTTCCTGGACTAAAACTCCCTTCACCATTAGCTGTGTTGGCTAGGCTTTTGTCTTCCTTGCTGATGGTTTTCTTTTGGCCCATTACAATAGAGGCTTGGTATATCGGCCCACATGAAGCTGATTTTTTTTAAAAAAGAACTTTTGGGGGGCGGGCGGGATCTAGACCATGCCACAGAAACACAGCCTCAAAAATGAGCCAGGCTCACAGCAGCCCCTCCTTCCTGACTGCCCTGAAAGATAATGCCATCTGAAAGAAGAGAAGGCTGAAGGAGCCATACTGCCTACACAGTCCATGTCTCCCTGAGTCTAATAGTGCTAAAAGTGGGCCCTCGAGTCCTTTCCTGCCATCAAAACACAACCACCATCCCAGCTGAACCGCAAACAGAACAAAAGAGAGGCAATGTCACTGTAGATGAGTATCTGGAAGTTGAGTCATGGCAACTGAACTTCTCTTTCTTGAGAGATAAAGAAAAAGCTGCTCATCCAAAAAGCTTCCTTAGTCTTGGATGAGCAGTGAAATGTTTCAGTCTCTCAAGAGAAAGACGTCCAGTTGCCATGACTTAACTTCCAGGTAAACTCATCCGGATGAGTGAGAATCTTCACAGACATGTAGATGAGTAGGCAATTGTATTATTCTTCCTCCAGTGTTTCCCTCCTCATCCTCGTCTACCACAAGAGCTTCTTCCTCATTTCTCAGAATGCAGGCCCTGGTTGCAGCTGCTCTACCTGCAAGGTCTGTACAACATTCCAGGAATCTGACTTAAAAGACGCAGGAAGGAAGCGGAAGCCACCCTGAACAGCTGGCTTTCTGACGAATGCTCTCCCTGGGATGACCCCTGGGTCTGCGGGTAAGCATTCCAAGCCTGACTCAGCATCTCCCCACCCATCCATGCAGCAGGGCAGCCTTAAAACAGAGGAAACCGCTGGACAGCTGACAGCACAGCTGCAAGCCAGGCCTGGGAGGGAGCTGGGATTTTGCAGAAGGCATGAACTCCACTGAAGCAGAAGAGCCTAGATGGGGAACTGAGACAGAGCCCAAGCACACCAGCTTTTCTCTGAGTGAAAACGCTCAGATAGGGAGGGGTGCCCTGCAGTCCCCTTCCAACCGACCGGAGCTCTTCCAAAAAAAGCAACAACCAAAAACAAACAGACAAACAAAAAAAACCTGTTCTGCAGAGATTGGCTGGCTGCATCATAACCTTTGGGCACCCAAGAAAATGGACAATGCAGTGTCCTCTTCTACCTTGTATGCAAAGAGGCATTGGACTCATGGTCGAACCTGCGGCAACGGTGGAGGGAGAAGGTGATCAATCACATCTAGGCAGGAAGCCCACCTGGGACACAGAGCAGGCTGCATGGGACAAACAGCAATGCTCCTCTACTCTTTTGCATATATTTTTAAGATTTCCATGGCACAAGAATCAATTAAGAAAAGGAGAGAGCGGAAAAGAGCGAAGAACTAGGGGACTACATAAGATATATCCATGATATGCCATTCCATGATGCTGCTGCTGCTGCTGCTGATGATCTAGGTAAAATATATGCCTTGTTGCTGCTCTGCAATGTGTATTTCTTGAGGCCATGGTCTAACATTGTGTCTAACAGCAGGGCTGGCCCGCACAGAACACCAGCACTTTGCAAATGCATCTGGGCCATCTCTGGTACAGATGCTCATTTCATGCAAGGGATAGACCTGGATGGCTGGACCTCATGATTGTTCTGCCTGGTTCCAGACTGCAGCCGAATCCAGACCAACACCTTCCTCCAGCCACTAGAAGATGACCACTTACAGCGGGCAAGACCTCCCAAAAGCTCATGGCTTTCAGGAACCACTGGCATCTTCCCCATGAATGTCAGAGTCATGAGAACTTTGGAAGCTCTTGGATTGGACCGAAGTCCTGTGCAGTCTCAGCAGCCTGTTTCCAACCATGGTCGGCCAGAGAATTCCCCCCAAACCAAAGGAGTAAATGCTGTGTCCACTGTTCAATGGTTGTACCTCTCAAATCTAAAATCTCTTTGCACGCCAATTCCCATAGCTCTTGCAGCAGACCCGGAGCCCCCACCCCACGTGCAGGCCCAGCCCTGCAGCTCCAAAGTGTATTTATTCACCTTTGCTGCAGCCCTGGCCACCTGCCACGGGCCTCTGGGCCTCTCAATCCCAAGCCTCTGCAGCTTGTTCTCAGCGGACCAGGGAAGGAATGACCAGACGACCTGGCAGGGCCATGGAGCCAGTTTAAATATTTGTCTCTCTCTCTCACACACACACACACTGTGTGTGTGTGTGTGTGTGTGTGTGAGAGAGAGAGAGAGAGAGAGAGAGAGAGAGAGAGAGAGAGAGAGAGAGAGAGAGATGCCGAGTGATTTCCAGGCTGCTGTACCCTCTCTCTAGCTGGCCTTTTGTGCAAAGGAATAGTGCAAGAGAAGCCTAGTGGTATGCAAAGAATGAGAGAGAAAAGGGGGTCGGTGGGTGGAGAAATGGAAGAATTACTACCAAGGGAAGGGATAGCTACTATGCAATGACTGAGATGCAGAGCTGTAGCTATCATGCTGGTTAGATGCCTGGAAGAACTGGAATGAAGGAAAAACAGCTCAATGGCTTAGAGACATCTGGCTACAGAGGCAGACGTTGGGAGTTCCGATTCCTCGCAGTGCTTCCTTGAGAAAGGGCTGGACTCAAGTCCCTTCCAGCTCTGCAGTTCAAATGTTAAAGGTTATGAATTCCTGCCAGTGGGGTCTCTCATGACAATCGTCCCAGCCAGCTGGGTTTTGTTGTTGCAGCTGATTGATGGGTGATATTTAGCCCCCTCTCCCATAGGATGATGGGTCAGGCTGTCTGGGGGGGGCATTTTCCATTCTGGCTAATACTTCAGGAAGGGTGGGGAGAGGGCAGGCAAAGAACAGGGGTGGGGGTGGGGAATGGCCCTCCACCAAAATATTTGTTGCAAGTCCTCTTCAGATTTGGAAAGAGATTTTGAGAGACAAGGCGAGGCAGGCAAAGGAGAAAGCATCTGACTTAAAGGTGAATAATACCACTCCTTCTTTGTGGGAAGGGCATTTTTTTTAGCAGGAAGAGGGGCTTTGGGGACAGACCCTCTGTGGTTCCAGCCCGGCTCTTGGCTCTGCCTTAATCTCTCTGTTGAGGGAGAAAGGATGGAGGGAACAGCGGCAGGGCAGACAGAGGTTTAGGCACACAGAGGCCATGGGGATTATGCAGGACCTTCACAGCTGATTTGATCTCAATGTTTGCAAGGACAGAACAGAACAGGACAAAGCTGCCAAGGCAACCCTCTCACTTTCAAGCACTCCAGCCTAAGTACTTGTTTCATATAAACAAAAAAAAGAGAATATTCTTATTAGATGAAAATATAGTAAAACTGTAAATTTTTGAGGCCCAGAATACTGCACTTGTTAAAATACAGTTGGAGGGAACAGCTCTAGTGACCTGCAACACTTGTGCCATTTTTGTCATCTTGCCAAAGCACATGGAGAATTACACTTGCAGCAAGTGCAAGCTGGTTGCACTACTAGAAGAGAAGGTCCAGCAGCTGGAGGCTCGCATATCTAACCAAAAACAAGTTAAGGAGCTTGAGCTGTTCTTCGACTGAGCAGAGCAGACTATTCTGAACAAAGAAGAGACACGGCACAGTTCTGAGGAAGAAGTCATTTCACTAACTCAGGAGGTAGATGCATGGAGGAATGTGACTCAAAGAGAGAGAAGGGCAAGGGATCACTCTGAGAGTCTGAAATTACAGAATCATTTTGAGGCTCTTTCCCTCATCACACCTCATGAGGAATGCACAGAGGAATAACTGGTTCCACCTGAGGATCTCTCCCTCATCACACTTGATGAGATACAGGAAGACAAAAAACAGGAACAAACTGAAGACCTCTCCCTTGATATAGTTGATAAGGTGCATGTAGATGAACAGACTGCAGGACAGAGGCTCCTTGTACTAGGTGATTCAGTTATTAGAAATACAGAGAAATGGATTTGTGATGTGCACAATAACCGTATGGTGACTTGCCTGCCAGATGCAAAGGTTGCAGACATCACGAGAAATCTAGATAGTTTGTTAGGGAGAACTGGGAAGGAGACAGTGGTCATGGTACATGTTGGTACTAATGATGTTGGGAAGGCAAAGTGGTCAGTCCTGGAAGCCAAATTCAGGTTGTTAGGAAGAAGACTGGAGTCTCTGACTTCCAAGGTAGTATTTTCAGAAGTGCTGCCTGCTCCTTATGCAGGATCCACCAGGCAGGCAGAGCTCAGAAGCCTCAATGTGTGGATGAGGTGATGGTGTCGAGAGGAGGGCTTCAGATTTGTCAGGAACTGGAGCACTTTTTGGGACAAGCCAAACCTGTTCAGGAGGGATGGGTTGCACTTGAACCATGATGGGACCAGATTGCTGGCACTCAACATCAACAAGGCTGCAGAGTAGCTTTTAAATTGATAATTGGGGGAAAACTGACAGGAGCTGGGCTGCATATGGAAAGTGTCTACTTGAGTAGTGAGAAGGATATAATAGTTACTGAGCAGAGCAAAGAGCAGGTCACTCACCAGCACTCCAGCAGAAGGATGCAAGAGGAAGTCTAATGATGCAACTGGACTCAAAAGACTGCATCAGAAAAGCATCTATAAATGCTTGTATGCAAATGCCACAAGCCTCCAGAACAAAACAGGGGAGCTGGAATATTTAGCAGTAGATAAAAATATTAATATTATTGGCATCACTGAAACCTGGTAGATGGATGATAACCAACGGGATACAGTTATTCCAGGCTATAATCTGTACAGGAAGGGGCAAATGGGAAGTCGTGTAGCCTTGTATGTCAAAGAAGGGATAACATTGTATGAACTGGAATATCCAGGTGATTTGGAGTCACCATTAGAATCTCTGTGGGTAAGAAATTCAGACAACAAGGATGGTCTAACTGTAGGCATATGCTATCGGACACCTTCACTGAGCTGTCCACCAGCACACCATGATCTCTTTCTTGATCCGTCACGGACAGCTCAGAGCCCATGAGTTGATAGATAAAGTTTGGATTTTTTGCCCCAATATGCATTACTTTACATTATGCTACATTGAAACGCATTTGCCATTTGGCAGTCCATTCCCCCAGTTTGGAGAAATCCTTCTGGAGCTCTTCACAATCTTCTCTGGTTTTTACCAAACAGAAAAGTTGGCCACCTCAGTGCTTATCCCTGTCTCCAGGTCTGTGGAACTTCCTGCCAGAAGAAGTGGTGACAGCTGTCAGCCTTGACAGCTTTAAGAACAGATTAGACAAGTTCATGGAGAACAAGGGTATCAATGGCTATCATGATGGATGACATAAGGACAACCTCTGGGTTGGAGAGATAAGCAGGAGATCTCTCAATGCTATTTGCAGGGAATCGTAAGCAGGTGAAGACATCTGGTTGGGACTATCCTGAAGCAAATGGTGAGCCACTGTGTGAGACAGAATGCTGGACTGTTCTTATGTTCTTATCCTCTTTGCCGTGAAGCCAAAACACCCACCTGAGTAAGACCTTGGGGTTGTTCAAGCAACCTCACCCTCGCCTGCTCTGAAACAACCCCATCAGCTAAGGGGAAAGACTTTCCATTTCTCCTCTGGATCTGTCACATTAAAATCCCAAGCTTTTTGAGTCAAACCAAGTGTTCTCTGATAGGTCACAATTCCCAGCGAACAGCCATTCGTTCTTTTATTCTCAAATGTTTTACACCATACCTGCCCAACAGGTAGACCGCGGGCTACCGGTAGCCCGCAAAGGGTTCAAAAGTAGCCCACCAGCCATCAATTTTTAAAAAAGTAAGGGGATAAGTTCTACACCCCTCCCTTCCCCATCCCAAGGACCACCACTGCCCCAGCAAAGTTCTGGGTCTGCCAGCCCACTGTCTCAGCAGAGCGGGGCAGTCTCAGGGGCCATGGCACATTGAAATCTGTTCCCTCCATAATGGATTAATTGGTTTTCAATGCATTCCTATTGGAGACTACTGCTCTACTTACAAAAGTTTTCACTTACGAGCATGTGCTCGGAACGGATAAAATTCATAAGTACAGGTTTTAGTGTAGTAGCCCTCAGGCACTTTGGGCTGGAAAAAGTAGACCTCAGCCTGTTCAAAGTTGAACAGCCCTGTTTTCCACCAACACAAGCCGCCATCAGTTATGACTGATGGTGACTAATTCTAATGGTCTCCAGGGACAGTGCATCCAGAAGTGGTTTACTGTTGCCTTCTTCTTGGGTGGCCGGGGGAGGGGAAGCCCTGGGACTGTGCAGTTTGCCCAAGGGCACCTAGGCTGGCTCTTCCCCCAGGAAGCACAGTGGACAATCAAACCCCCAATCAACACATCCTCACTGGTGAGACAGCCAGCAAAATAAAGGCAGAGAGGGGTAATGATCCTGAGAACTACCCTTTGCCATAACTCTTTGGACCAGTTTCCCAAAAACATCAATGTAAGATCCATCAGAGGGGTGGGGGTGGGTCGCTGTGGCGTGCTGCACCCTCTTCCTCTACTCACCTGGGTGCTGAACTGTTTCTGTTTATTTAACTCTCTACCAGGATACCATTGTAATCAAGGCTGAGCCACTTAGTCAGTGGGGAGTCTCTTTTGTGTTGGCAGGGCTGGGCTTTCTCCTATCTTTTATTTCACTTTCACTCTTCTGGCCAGCTTTGACCAAAAGTTCTGGGGCAGCCAATGAGATCCAGAGGAATCCCTTGGAAAAATAACAGTTTGTGAATCAAGCAGGGAGCTGTGTCAGCCATTGCAGTAATCCCTATGAAGCTGATTCCAGAGGCAGGGTGGCCAGGTAGTCCATACGGAGGGTGGCAAGATCTGTTATCAGTCATCCCAGAGTACTGGGCAGATAATGGGCTTAAGTTACAAGAAGCCCCATTTGGGATGAATATGAAGAAAAACATCTTCACTGTTACAGCAGTCGAACAACGGACCCAACAACCTTGGAAAGCACTCCAACGCTGGAGGCATCCAAGAGAAAATGGGACAACCCTCTGTCAGATCTGCTTCGATCTGGATTCTTACCCTTAAGCAGAGGGTTGGTCTAGATGGCCTTAGAGGCCCCTTCCAACTCGATGATTCTATTATTCCAGATGAAACTCCTCCTGACCCCCAGAGGTCTACAAAGTAACTTTAAGAGGCCACAGAATCCAGAACCCAGAAGAACCACCAGTGGATACTGGTAGTTGTAGTCTTAAAAATACAGTAATCCCCCCAAGCTCTTCTAACCTTCAGAATGGATGGAGCTTGATTGCCTAACAACTGTAATTCAATTTCATGACAGTTAGAGCTGTTCGGCAGTGAAATATGCTACCACAAAAGAGGGTGGTGGAGTCTCCTTCTTTGGAGGTTTTAAGCAGAGCCTAGATGGCCATCTGTTGGAAATACTGTGATGGGGGTTTCTACATGGCAGGGAGTTGGACTACATGGCCCTTGAGGTCTCTTCCAACTCTATGAGTCTATGAACATCTCTTGGAAGAGAATGCAGGGAGTGGGCTGCTGAGACCTTTAGTCTAGGTAAGGGGAACCACTTCTGAGTACCCTCTACCTGGAAAACCCTGTTTGTCAGTCTAAGTCAGAACTGCCTTGACAGAATAAGGTTATTGTTATCATTCTGCTGACCCCGACTCACAGCAGGTTTTTGAAGATTTCAGGATCATTATTATTTTCCTTAGCTCTCTCTGGCATTCCCCGATGGTCTCCCTTCCAGGTACGAGCCAGGCCGGATCATGCTTAGCTTCCAAAAGCAGTCCGTGTTTCAGGCAGTATGGCAGCATAAAATGGGAACACTGAAGAATCATGCGCATGTCTTTACAAGTCCCAGTGGCCGAAAAAACACAGGGTGCTCCTCCTCCTCTCTGCTCTTCCTTTGCTAATCCTGGCAGAAAGAACGAGGTGAGTGAACCCTGGCAGAGGTCTTGGCCAAGCCTACGAACGACACATTTCAAATTTCCATGAAATTTCCCAGCAAAGCAGCAAGTTCCAGTAGGACACCAGTGCCGCCGGCCAGTGGCTTTCCCCCACGGGCTCAGGGACTCTCTTTATTATCAGCATGTTGGGAAACCCTACGGTGATTCAGGGATACCGGTGATGGCATGGGAGGGGGGTTTGTTGACGGTAAGGGTGGGGTGGGAGGAAAGGACCAGTCTCCTGTTTCCAGACTGGGGGAGAACTATGTTGTACTTAAAAACAAGACCAATTCCAGAGTTCATCAACACAGAGAAAGGCTGGATAGTTCAGTGGTTTTAGGTCTCTGGCTGCAGAGCCAGTGGTCGGGAGTTCCATTGGGCCTCCTTGGCTGGAATCCATGATCCATACAGTCTCAAATAGTTCTAAGGACATTCTAAGATTTCCCCTGCCATTCACCATTTTAAAATGGCCAGACATAAGTAAGGCAGAAAAGGGAAGGGGTTTAAGAAAACCATCCTCAAAATTTAGCACCTTTGGAATCCAGGTTCTGAAGTTAAGAACGATTTTGGCAATGAAGGAACGGGTTTTGCACGCAAAGAACGACACTTTCCCCATCACCGCCGGAGATTGCTTCACTTGGCATTGCATGCGTGAGGTGTGGAGGGCTGGAGGCTTTTCAGTTAATTGATCAAGAGTCCAAGGTGGAAGAATACTGGCAAAAAGGAGCCAGAGATCAAGATAAGAGAATTAGATCGATCGCTTTCAAGTTCCCATTTGAACTTTCATTAAACTAAGGCAGCTGTGGTGATCCAAAGAAAAATAAGAAGCCATCCATGGGGTGGGAGAAAGTCCTTAAAAGCCACCGTTGGGAAATAGCTTTTGCCTGATAAAGGTGTTACCCAACTAAGGATCTTGGATTTTCTTTTTTCTCATGGATGTGTTCCAGCAATCATCTCTGTTCTCTTCCTGCAGCAAGATTGTTTATATCCCCATATTACATACATGGATGAGCACGATCCAGCAGTTCTTACCATTAAACAGCTCAAACAGCAAAGCTGACAAACAGGACTGCTTTCAGCAACAGACTTCAATAGACTCTAGAGAGGGAAAAAGCACTGAGCAGAGAGGTGGGGCTTCCTCTGAATTCAGAGGCAGAAAAGGAACTATGGTTACTGCTGGACCTATTGACAGTCACCCCCAGCCACAGCTTCTACAAGCAGCATGTGAGGTTGTAAAAACTCCAGCAGAAACAGCTTACTCAGAAACCAAAGACTAAAGGTTTTTGAATGTGTGTTGCTACAGAATCAATATCTGTCTTGCTTGTGCTCTGTTCGCTCTTACACTCAACAGCACACACAGATACAAGTATGTCAGGTATTTGTCCGATCGATAGGGGCCTCTCCTGGTGGCAAGAATGCAGCAACTCCCACATCTTCTGAGCCAAAAATGACCCTACTGCCTCTTTAAAAGATGCAATTAATTAAAATGCAACCCTGTGTCGCTCTGCATGGCTGCACCGCTGGATAACAAAAGCAATATCCTGAGAAACGTTGGCCCCGGTACGCCCTCCGACACAACCTTCTGGAAAACATAAACTTGCATAACTGTGTGATGAATTAACTAATGTTTAACATGGATAAGTTATTCCTGCAGCAGGTTCTGTTCTGGCAACTTCCAGTCCACCTTTCCATGTGCCCTGAATTGTTTCTTTCCTTCCTCGGGGTCAACATTTAAATGCTTCCTCCCTTATCTCTCTGGAACTGGCAGGGAAAGGATAATGGCAGGCCCCCAAACAGGCACCTTTACTCCCTGCTGGGACCGATGGCCTCTTTGTTTTTGGAGCCTGCCATTCAGAACAAATGGTTCAGTCAGGTCACTCTGGAATGGAACTGCCAGGGAAGAGAGGATGCAAGAGACAACTTAGCGCTACATCAAGTCAGGGGTCAGCCAAACACCTCTGGGGAACTCACCAAAACAGCATGAAGAGTGAAATGCTCTTAGCTCTGGATACTCAGAGACAGATTGTCCCTGGAAATGGAGGTTCTATGTGGCACAGTGGTTAAATGCCTGTACTGCAGGTAAAACTGTGCTCATGACCTGGGTTCAATCCCCGGTAGCAGGCTCAAGGTTCACTCAGCCTTCCATCCTTGGCAATGTGTGGCCTGCATTCTGTAATTAAAATTGTAAACCACCCAGAGACTACTTGTAGTAGTATGGGGCGGTATATAAGCAGAACACTTTTTGCTTTGTATTCATATCTCTAGCACAAACCACGAAACATTTTTGGGGCACAAAACTTTTTTTTGTTTTGTTATTCGTTATTTGTTTCATTTCCTAATGAAATGAAAAACAATGCGCCCTAAAAAAAAGAAAATGGAAATTTTCATTTCATTTTATTTTTCATTTTTTAATTATTTATTTTGACAAGTGCCAATCTTGGCGCTTGTGAAAAGAAATAATAAAAATCCACGTGGGGCTGCAAGCCAGCTGCTCGGCAGAAAAAAAAAATGCTGATCAGCCTCCCCATGGGTCAGCTGGTCAGTGGGAGTTAAAAAAATGCCAGACTCAACAGTGTAATTTTTTTTAAAAAAATCAGAAAATGAAACAAAACGATATATATGAAATGTTTTTTTTTTAAATTCATTTTGTAATATACGAAATGAAATGGCAAGAGAAAGAAAAATGAAACAAAATACCATTTTGGCGTTTCATGCCCATCTCTACATATTACCTAACTATCCATCCTGCCTTCCACTGACTAGTGTTTTCCAACCTTGTGTGTTTATGGACTGCACCATTTGTGCTGACTGAGGTTTCTTGGAATGGCAGTCCAAGCACACCTAGGTTACCCAAGGCTGGGCACTGAACATGCAGAGTTGTGTTACGCTAATTCAAGGCTATGGCCCGTTTAAGCCAGCACAGTCTCCTTTGACTAGCAGCTCCTCTTGAGACCTACAACCTCAGAAACTTGAACGCAGGCATGGAGCAACTCCAAGGGAGGCCTCTTGTCCAGAAATCAGTATCCGTGCTCTGGAAGAGATCTAGAAACCAAGCTCTAAGCGGGCCTGTTGGAGATCTTGGGGATGGTTAACCTGGAGAAGAGAAGACTGAGAACCTAGAAGGGCTCTCCTGCAGGGATATGGAACAAGCTCGTTTTCTGCTGATTCAGAGGTTATGACCTAAACCATTGGGTTCACATGACAAGAAAGGGGAGTCCAAATACTGTATAACTTTAGGAGGAATTTCCTGATAAGAAAAGCTACTGCAGAACTCACGGAAGAGCAGAGCTGGAAGGAACTCTATGGGTCATCACGTCCTGTCCAGTCACCAAGGCCCAGTGGGGAATTGAACTCCCAGTCTTTGGCTCTGCTGCCAGAGACCTTAACCACCAAACTATCTAGCACAGAATAACCTGGAAAGTGGTGTGTTGTCCTCTGGAAGTCTTTACATTAGATTTGGGTCAACATCTGCTCAAAGTGTTCTAGCTGTGGGCTTCCTGCCTCAACAGAACGTTGAAACAACTTCGTCTTCAGTGTTCTGACTGTATAATTTGGCAGTTCTGTCCAGGGCTAATCAGAGCGGCCGATATTGCCTAAAATCCCTTCTTTAGTCTCGGACATCTCCAGTTAAAGTGGAGGACCAGCCAGCTTGGTGCCACCTACCCCTTCCCCGATATCTGAGACTACAACACCTAGAAGCATCATCCCTGGTGAGACCCAGGAGTACATGACTTCTACCCTTAACAAGCGGAGATAATCAGGTTACAGACTTCTAAGAGGAGGTGCCAGGGATGGAACCGGGAGACTTCTACATACAAAGTGACTGCATTGTCTCTAAGCTCTAACCACCCTGCGTGAAAGATGCTAGGTAGCAATTATGGTTCATAGCCCCGGTCAAACCTCTTGCCCCCCCCCCACAAAGTTAAGCAATCATCCCCCACCCCCCAGTCCCATTCCCTTCCAAATGCTGTTAAATGCACTGAGCAGTTACATGCAACCACTTAAGATGTGTCATCGTGGTCACCAGGGAGCAGCCTTGCCTCCAAGCCTCAGGCCTGTGGTGCCTTGATGACTGCCAAGGGCTGATATGATGCTGTACCACACAGGCCCACGGGGACTGTATGCCTCCAACGCGATGTATAGGAACCCATTCTCAAATTAATTAATCAAGTAATTAAGTAAGTAATGCATGGCCATCGGGACTGAAAATAATAACTGATTGCAAGTACACTGTTAGCATCTGGAAAGATGCTATTACAATGTAATTATAACAAACTCACAACACTGTCATTGTGTATGTACAGCAATGTATACATTGTATCTTGAAATGTTTGTATTATTCTTTAAACATACTGAGCTTGCACAAAGCTGGGGGAAATGGCCAAGCTTTTCTAAGCGTCAAGACTAGGATCCATGCTTTGCCAGGATCCAGAGAAGTGGCCACAATCATCCCAGATCAGAGCACAGCCGCTTTACCCTAAAAGGTGCCTGGAGGTCTAAACCAGCACCTAGGAATTTAAAACACCACTGGAGACGCCAATCTGCTTTCCCAGGCACTTGACTTGCTCCATTCCCCCCTCCCCCAAATGAAGAAAGGAAAGAGTTGCAGAGTCAACCCAATGTAAACAGAAGTCAGAAACAGAGGGAGAGCAGGCAGATCGCACAAATTCCTTTGCTCTCCCTTCTCCAAATCAGATGCAACAAGGTTACATTGTTTTTACTCAGTAGTCCCTCTGCTTGCTCTCTTAGAAGGAGCAAAACCACCCTTTAAAAATGTATCCTAGATCTGCAGGGCGATCATCAAACATCCTCTGTAGTCCTAGCGCAGTGATGGCAAATCTTTTAGAGACGGAGTGCCCAAACTGCGATTCAAAACCCACTATTTTTTTTTCACAAAGTGCCTGTACAGCAATTTAACCTGAACACAGGAGGCTGTAAAGGGGCAATGTCAGGTGCACGCAGGCACAGCACCGAGTGCCACCTTTGGCACCCGTGCCATAGGTTCACCAACACTGCCCTCGGAAAAGGCATGTGATGAGCAAACAAGTACAGTGGTACCTTGTATAAAGGAATCAATTTGTTCCAAATGAAATTACATTAAGCAAATTTTCCTTTATACAAATTCACATAGGAATGCATTGAAAATGGAGTGATCCCAGTTTTATGTTGTACGGATTTTCCCCATAGGCGATTATGTTAAGCAAATTTCCCCTATCTCTGGAATTTTTTTATGTTGTACAGATGTTATGTTATACAAGCTGATTGTTATACAAGGGTCCACTGTACTGGGTTTGCAGGGTTGTTACCAAATCTTTGGTGTGACCAACCGGTACATGAGACTTGACAGTGCGTCTCACAACTCGAATTCCCATTCCTAGGACTGCGAGGCAGACAAACATGCAAAAGACTAACATGGTCCCACTTGCACTGCCAAAAAAAAAAAAGTCTCCCTTAGGCCTGCGATTGTTGTTGTGTCGTTATAGTCGTGACTGACTCTTTGTGTCCCCGTGTCCATGGAATTTTCTTGGCAGAAACTTGGCTTGCCAATTCCTACTCCAGGCGCCTACAGCACCTGGTATTCCCTGGTAGTCACCTATCCATGTACTATCCAGGCCCGACCCTGCTTAGCTTCCAAGACCAGATGAGATCCAGTGTGCTCAGCGCATTTAGGCAGCTTAAGTCTGGGATATTGCTTCTGCTTTTGAGTTAGGTCTGGGATACCCAACCCAATAGCAGAAGGAACATCTAAGCAAAAGTTTCCTTCCATTTCAACAGCTGGAACACAAACTGCTGTTCGGACACCAACTTTTGAAGGGATAATCGCAAGTCCAGTTGGTCAGTAACCACAGTATGGGCCAGCTTTAGCCCCTGGGTTGCCAGCTGCCATCTAGTGCGGGATCCAAAACACCAAGGTGGCTCAGGATCTCCTGACACATCAAGGTCACTCAAGATCTCAGTATCAACATTTCCCATCCTTAGAATGTTTTTTTCTTTCTTTCGGTTGATGTTCACACCCCACATCCTCTTGCTCCCCCCTCTCCCCACGGGATCTTTTGCAAAGTCCATTGCTTGCCTCCATCAGCACTTGGGCCTCCCAGATTAAAATCAAAGCAGGGTTTAGAACAAAAGCTCAATGCTCTGGAATTCAGCTGAGTTTCTTGGTGTGGGAGGGAGAGATGGGTGGAAATGAGGAACATCTGGAAATCATAAAACCCCCTCCCTGCCCCCCCCCCCCCCCCGCTTTTCCAAGAAAGAGCTTCCACTCCTTTATCTTTGCCTGAGAACAGAGTGCTGTTGTTTTCCTTTTCTGCTATATGGACTTGTTGAGACAATCCAACCAGAGGCCACTGGCTTTAAAAAGAAGTTGGACCACAGCTGTGTTTTCCAGTGTCCCAAGTTATGACAGTGCTCCTGAGCATGCAGAGACTGTATTTTCTTGACTGCCGAATTCAGGGCCAAACTGGATGGCCATGTAGGTGATTTATGACTGAGATCCATTGTGACATTTTTTTTAAAATAAGGGTGTGGTTAATAAAGAGAACCCTTGTGCATATGTATAGGGCTGAAATGATCAAACAGGATTCTCCATTCCCATGAAAGTGACTTCAGAAGGCCCGAGGGTGCTACAAGATTTGTAAAGGTAAAAAACAGGTTCGCCCTTAAGCCCTGCTGTACAGCTCCTGGTACACCGGATGGATTTATTCAAGAGTGATGATGTTCTTATGTTGAGGTGTGACTCTGCTGCTTCTGGTTCTAGCCAAAACGAACAATTGCACATCATCTGTTTTAAATCAAATTGTCAGATTCTTGTTCACGTGCCTTCAAGTTCTGCTATTGTGCTCCCAGAAAATACAGATGGGAAAACCACCGTTGAAGCCCCAGATCTGGAAAACTTAATTCAGTGGGCTGGAGAAAAGCAGTGACTTCCTTTATTGAGTCAATGCATCTCATGTTAGACATTTTCCCCTCATCCCCTTCTTTCTGAAACATTTTTATCTTTCCAAGGGAGCCTCGTTTTCCCATAACCCTTGCCAACTACTGAAGCTTCTTTGCACCACATCAAAAGTGCCACTTCTGAACAGAGAGCTCCAAGTGGGAGAGCAGAGGCTGGCTTTTGATCTGGCTGAAGCATCTAGTCCTGATTAATTCCCAAACCTCCCACACCTGTCCTTGGCCCAGCCAGCCACCCTAGGGAGGTTTTATTTGCTGAGCGTCATCATCCAGGCCCCAGGGTTTATAACTGGGAAGGGCATTACTTGGCAGAGTTAATCCTGCCCTTCTCCGGCGACCTTCCTGCTGTCCACCTTTTCCAAGAAGCCACACCCATCCTCCTTTTGGTGCCTCTGAGGATGCTGGAACTGCTCCAATCTCTTGAGGAAATGAAAGAGAAAGTTTGGGATTAAGCTAGCTTCTCTCTCTCTCTCTCTCACCCTCACCCCCATCTCTCTCTAGGGCACCACTTTCTTAATGAGACCTCGATAGCCATTCTGTGTTTTGGGCACAAGACTGATACCTGTATGTGACACAAAAGTACCCTCTTTTTTGGCCGATCGTAGAACAAAGGCCTGATCACTCTTTCTTTACAGATATTACTTTCTGGCATCATTTCTGCCTTGGCCTTGAGAATTGGTCAGAGTTCTCAAGTACCCACGATTCACACCTTCCACTGCACCTCTTAGCAAGCCCAGCAGGAAGCGAAGGCTCAGCCTGGTAATATACATATCAAGGGAATAAGGAATTTGTTCCAGACACTATGGCACCTTCTGGAAGGGGAAATCATTAAGGGAAGAAAAGGATGCCCCATCTTTATAGGAAAGCCAATGAGTTTGTCTTCCTCACGTTTTCAGCCAGTTAGATGTCAGATCTAAACTGTTTTTAAATATTATCCAATGAGGTTGTATACGTTAGGACTCTTGTCTGTTGTGGTATAAAACTATTTTACACTGTAAGCTTGGGGTCTTTCTCTGCCATTAAGAGAAGACCATAGCTGATTCCTATTAAATATATCAATAAAATTGGACCTTAGTCCAGCTGGTTGCGTCTCTTCCTGACCTCTTGCCAGAGAAAATATACAAGGTAAATCCATTCCTAGTATGGTCTCTCAAGCTTGGGAAGCACTTAGTTAAAAGAGGGTACCCAACATTTCAGACTGCAGCTGGAGGTTATCTGGCGGCCCAAGACATTGAGGACTACAAGTCCCACCATCCCCAGCCGATGTGGACACTGGGAGTTTGAGAATTCACACCCTTGCCTTAGTGTCATTCTCGGGGAACTTTGC
The DNA here is from genome assembly GCA_023846285.1 of Phrynocephalus versicolor. NCBI lineage: Eukaryota > Metazoa > Chordata > Lepidosauria > Squamata > Agamidae > Phrynocephalus > Phrynocephalus versicolor. Next base: position 1,880,009 of record JAHTLZ010000327.1, on the reverse strand, counting down.
CAAAAGGACAACGGGTCATCCATAATGATTGTGGAGCAGGCCGTGCCCCTGCCCTCTGGGGGATTCTGGGAGTTTGAGTCCAAAGGAGCCGTTTCCTCAAATTCTGGCCCGGTTTGCTCAAGAGCGTCCCAGCCTGTGTTTGCATTCCTCTGCTGGGCTTGAAACAAGAACTATTTCCTGTAGAACTGAAGGGAACGGTTCTCACATCTTGTACTAACCGGATGCCTCCCAGCTTTGAGGATGATTTGGGAACTGACAAAACGGTTTCCTCCCTGGGAGCCTTTCTCATCAGCTAGCCTCATTCCAGGAACGGCAAGGGGAAAAAAAAAACCCTCTACAGTATAAACACCCAGACCTCCCCACCCCATCCCGCCTGCCTCTCTCCCCATGAGAAGCTATCAGTGTCCGGCATTCCCAGGCTGGAGCGGCTTTGAAAGGCTCCGTTCCTCTCCCTCCCCCGCCTCCAATAATTAGGCCATGGAAAACACACGGGAGGCTCTCACCGCTGACAGGCGATGCCCCGACAGAAGCCAGTGGAGGAAATCTCCTGCTCTCACTCAAGCAGGACAGAACAATGGCTGTCCGCACCCTTCCGCGAACAGAAGGGCCAGTTGTTTGGCCCGGCTTCAGAAACCACACCGGCGGTTACGGCCCTCGGCAGGGAGGCTTTGAGGGAGGGACTGCTGGTCTGTGCCTTTGAGCAGATTCAATGTGTCAGATTGTCTCTTTTGGCATCCTTTCACAGTCGCTCGGAGTTGGGAGAGTCCCTCACAGTCATCTGTCTATCTAGACCAGTGTTGGCGAACCTATGGCACTCGGAGTCCTTTCTGTGGGCACCAGACCTCGATCCTTCACTGCCACATGTATTCAAGTTAAATTGGTGCATTGGCACTTTGCAAAACATGTGTGCGTTTTGAATCACAGTTTGGGCACTCAGTCTCTAAAAGGTTCACCATCACTGATCTAGACTGACCTCACCAATATGAAAACCCGTGGCTGGAGCATGTGCAGAATTCGATCCAATCTATTTTTAGATTGGAGAGTCTACCACCTGTTCTATTGCCAAAAGAGCCCCCACAAATAAGAAGTCCTAGAGGTTTTACTTTTAAGGAGCCTTGTGGTGCAGAGATTAAATGCATGTACTGCAGCTAGAACTTTGCTCACAACCTGGGGTTCAATTCCAGGAAGCTGGCTCAAGGTTCACTTAGCCTTCCATCCTTTTGAGGATGGTAAAATGAATACCCAGCTTGCTGGGAGGAGGGGTTGCAATGTGTAGCCTGCATAATTAAACCGTAAACCGCCCAGAGAGTGCTTGAAGCACTATGGGGTCATTAATTTGAGCCTTTCCTGGAGCACTTCAGATATCTCCTCTTCTTCAGAACAAACCTATCAAACTCAGCTGTGACTCACAAGGCTTATTTTCCACCCCTCTGGCCATCTTGACCACCCTCTTCTGGAGAGATTCCAACCTGTCAACATCCTTCTTGAATGGAGGGATCCAGAACAGGATGCGGTATTCAAGCTGAGGTCCAACCAAAGCAGAACAGTGTGGTATTATGAGATCTCTCAATTTCAACTTCTTACTCCTGGACTTGAGTTAGCATCCTAAGAAGAGTGTGCAATGGAAGCAGGCTTTTCTAATGCAGCTACATCCTGTAGGTGGCCCACTGATATTTCCAGGTACACTGCACTGGAATATGTAAGTTCCATTTCATCCTTCTACAGTTGACAAGAGAGGTATCATCCTCCTCTCCCGGGAATAAGGTCCAATACTCATGTAAAAGTATCTCAGCTACTTACTATCAGATCACGTTGCTGTGAGTTCCGCATGTTTCACTGTGTGGGAAAAAATCCTTTTCTTTCACTGCCACGAATCCCTTGTCAAGCAATGGCAAAGCCATCAGATCTTTACAGAGGTGCCTTTTTTTTCTTAATTGCCAAGCATTAAAAGGCATGAGGTGAAAAAAATGTGCATCCTGTACACTTCCCTTACTGCACTTAAGAAAATAAGGGATCAAAATGTAATTAAAAGAAAAGCCCCCACATTATGATTCTTGTTCCTCCAAGGAAAGTTAGCCATACATCATTCGTAGATTGAGGGGAAAAAACTTCTCCACATGATGCAACTGATCAAGACCCATCACACGCTGACAGTATAATGACACCCTAGTGGCACTCCCCATATGCTCAGATCTTAACAATTTGGGGGTGTTCGCTAAGGGAGGCACATCAAGCGGGGAAAGGAGCCGTGCTTTCCTTTCTGAGCATCAGCACCAGCCTTTCATGGCTGTGAGGGGACTGCAGCGGGTACAAAATGCGGCAGCCAGGCTGGTGGTGGGTGAGCGTCGCTTTGACCGCATCACCCCAGTCCTGGCCCAGCTGCATTGGTTGCCCGTTGCGTCCCGGATCAGATTCAAGGTCCTGGTTTTAGTTTATAAAACCCTCCACGGCTTGGGCCCGGACTACCTCGCAGAGCGGATCACCCAGCAACCAACCTTGGCCCGACCAGTTCGGCAGTCGCGAGCGCACTCACTTCGGGTCGCCACCCCCCGAGAGGCCAAGCGAACATCAACCCACACTCGGGCCTTTTCGGTGGCTGCTCCCTCCCTATGGAACAGCCTTCCCAGTGAAGTGCGCTCTGCAGAGTCCCTGCTGGCCTTTCGTAAAGCGGTAAAGACCTTCTTATTCCGAGAGGCCTTCGGTGACCTACCCAAGTAGTTCCCCCCCCTTTCCTCTCCCCCCCCCCGCCATCTGCTGAGGTTATTTTTAATGCTGGAAAACCATGAATGAGACGTCTCCTAAGGATGCCACATGATTTTATTAGTATGTTTATTGTCTGTCATTTCTATGTACTTGTGCTCTGTTTTACAGCTGTTGAAGATGGGCGGGGTATAAATTCAATAATAAATAAATAAATAAATAAAAATTGGCTCATCCAGAACACACCACCGTGATGGTAGCCAACAGGAAGTGTTCTACCTGTGGCTTGCCATGATCAGTCAAATATGTGGTGCCTCCAGGATCTTGGAACATGCCCTGAACTTCCAAATGTATCTGCTCCTTCCAAGACACATAAACATAAGAACATAAGAAGAGCCATGCTGGATCAGGCCAAAGGCCCATCTAGTCCAGCTTCCTGGATCTCACAGTGGCCCCACCAGATGCGTTTGGGAGCGCATGAGACTAAATATCTGTCTCCTGCTACCACTCCCCTGCATCTGGCCCTTGAAGGACCCCGGTTTTAAGCCTGGTGATCACACATCCCCATCATGGCTTGTAACCTGGGATGGACTTTTCCTCCAGGAATCTGTCCAATCCCCCTTTGAAGGCATCCAGGCCAGATGCCATGGTGTTTCCCAAGGGTTCCCTGTTAAGTCGGCCCAAAAAGCCTTGTGCACCCCTTACCCCTCTGTCACAAAATGTTTGTGCGTGAGAATTAGGAAAAAAAGGAAGTGATTGCTCCTGATTGCTACAAGCAGAAAACCTCTGGACCCGTGGCACAATCTGTAAATAAGGCAGGGCACGGTGTGAGCCTCACCTGGAAGCATCCACTAGAATTTCTGATGCACCTCCTTAATGCAATTCAGTCCTTCCCAGTCTTTCTCTTCAAGGGGTGGATTAGGCCTTTCCAAGCGCTCATTCCAAAGTGGACAAATGGGAGAGCCGAGTGCGAATCCTCCCTATGCAGCTCTACCTCTGAGGACGGGCATAACACACCATGCCCACCATGCTTGCTGAAGGGAAGGTGAGGTTGCAAGGTGGAAGCCAGCTTAACCTGGAGCCACATGGAACCCCCCCCCCCATGATCTTGGGGGTCTGACCCACCTCCCTAGGTCGTTGCAAAGGGGACGATAAGACATGTTACTGCTCCCTAGGGCTCAAGGGACATAAAAGCAACGCTGCTGGCATACTTTACTTTCACAACGACCTTGCAAGGTAGACCAGAGTCTCAGAAGGCGGGGCATTCCCCTTTTCAGGGGCTTGCCCTCGAGCTGGATTCGGGGCCATCGTTCTCAGTGGTTACCCCTCTTCTCAACGGCCGCTTCCCCCCCGCCCCCCAACCGAGGGCGCCCCCCTCCTTCCTCACCTGTCGGAAGTCGGCGGTGAGGGTGACGAGGGTCCCGTCGCCTTGGCGCAGCTCCAGGCTCACGCAGTCGGCGCCGCTGTCCGCCTGGAGGCTCTCCTCCGTCACCTGCCCGTCGGGGAGCCGGACACGGACGCGCAGCTCCGAGGGGGGCGCCGCCAGGCCGGGCAGAGGCAGCAGCAGCAGCAGCGGCGGCGGCGGCGCCGCCAGGCAGAGGAGCAGCCAGAGCCAGGGACGGGGCATCCTCATCCAGGGCACCACCGACCGGGGCCGGGCGGGAAGGCGCCGGAGGAGGAGGACCAGCCCAGGCACGAGGGCCTGATCCGGAGGACGCTCGGCGCCTCCGCTCCTCCGCCCTCTTCTTCGCCGGCAAAACTTTTTCCTCCTCCCCGGCCCCCCCCCCCCCAAAAAAAAGTGGTGAACTTTCCTTGCCGGAGCCGGGCAAGGCTGCCGCGTCGTCTTCCCTTCGCCAGCGGACCCGATCCGATCCGCTCTCGCCTCCCCGAGCAGCGCGCTCGAGGCTCCGCGCACCGCGTGGGCTGCGCGCTGGAGGCTCCGACCGAGGTCCGCCCCCCTTCCCCGGGCGCTGCTGGAGTCGTGGCCCGGGCTGGTGCTCCGGAGCCGGCCCGCCCCCTCCTCCTGCAACCCCTTTGTCCCTCCCAGAGAGTGCCGGGGGGTGGGTTGCCCTTCCCGGGCAGTTGGGCTCCGATCCTGGCGCCGAGCGGCTCCAACCGACCCCTCTCCCTCCCCACCCCCGCCGCTGGCTGGCTGGCTCGCTGGCTGGCTGGCTCGCCCTCGGCTCTCCTTTCTCTTTCCTGAGCCTCTTTCTTTGCGCTTTTTCATTCAATCGCCCCGTCACTTCCTTCACTCTCCTGCGCACCACAATCCGGAGGGACCTGCCTTAAAGAGACAGGCGGCTCTCGCGCCCGGCCTTCCTCCTCCTCCTCCTCCTTCCTCGAAAGAGATGGGGCACGTTTAGAGAAGGAATCCCCCTCCCCTCCCCAGCTGAATATCTCCCCGTTCATGTTGGACCGATGGGGGCAGGGAGAGAGTGGCGGGTGGGGTGGGGGGAGCTGGAAAGACAGACGGGAAAGTTGAATAAACTTATTTTTGTTGGCAAAGACCAGGTCGCACTACCGCGATCACCGTCCTATTCCTGCTCTTTGGAGTTATAAGGACGGGGATCTCCCTGGACCCTGCATTTTTAAATCGAGACTGTCAGAACAAAACTCCTTTCCTAAGACAGAAATTGGATTCACTTTTTTGTGTGGTAGAATGTTGTGCCCACAAGATAAAACGAAAATCAAAAGTATCCCCCAAAGTCTACAAAAATATAACCTTTTTCTCTTTCTTTCTTTCTTTCAAAAACTTGCACTCTCTCCTGGGGGGAAATGACCAATAAATTTATGCTCCTCTGAGTTTGACAGGTTGTTTTGGATAATCTGCTGGGAAGAGTGATATTGTTCCGGACCTGCCTGAAAATTGATAGGTGATTTGAGAGAGGGGTCAGGGAAGCCATTCATGTGAGTACTGAAACCCCACACACCTCAACAGAGGGGGGGGGGGCACCTCAGGCATAGTCTGTCTGCTACATATCAGGCTGTGATTTCAACAATCACCAGACAAATCAAAAATACTTCACACCTCCACCAGCAAGGCCATGGCTAACAGCTCATACTTTATGGGTGTTGGGAAGGTTGCGAAGGTGGGGCTTTCACACACCTTAGGCCAGTGTTGGCGAACCTATGACACGGGTGCCAAAGGTGGCACTCAGAGCCCTTTCTGTGGGCACCTAACATCGCCCCTTCACAACTACCTGTATTCAGGTTAAATTTCTGTATGGGCACATTGTGAAAAATTAGTGGGTTTTTGATTGTCCGCCTAATGAGCCTATTGGGACTATTGTCCATGGGCATATCTGGGGTGGGGGGCAGAAGGGTACATCTGCCCATGGTGCAGCAATCTGGGGGCGCCTGGAGGGGAAGGAGGAGGAGGAGGAGGAAGCCCTGTGCTCTCCCGACAGCAGTCCTCAGGCTTGGCAATGGGACCCACTCCGTTGCAGCCGCCTCCTCCACCGCATGCCAGGCAAGCAGCAAAGCAAGCAGGCAGGCGGGCGTGTGAGCGCAGTAGCTTTGTCACCCTCCTCCTCCTCGCCTTGCTCTGGGCCACCACGAGAGAGGTAAGGCCAGTCCACCTGCCCCACGCCCATAGGATTGCCCCCCCCCTTGCTGGGTGGATGCGATGGCTTTGGGGAGGGCCAGAGGGGCGCAAAAACAACTTTGTCCCCAGGTGCCCCCAAACCTGTGTAAGCCGCTGATTGTCCATTCAACGAGCCTCTTCAGGCCATTGTTCACTTTATGAACCTATTTCAGACCAGGGTCACATGAGGTCAAAGTGAGCTATAAAATGGAGGACTTGCAACTAGCTTTCCCCAGACTGATGGAGCTGTTTGGATGAACAGCGAAATGTTTCACTCTCTCAAGAAAAGAAGTCCAGTTGCCATGACTCAACTTCCAGATGAACTCACTTGGATGACTGAGAATCTTCACAAACAAGCTTGGGACTGTCTTGTCCTTCTAATATTTGGGCCAGGCCATAATTTCCCCATTTATCCTTATCCCACCCACGGGCAACCATCCAAATCCTCATCTCCTGCTGACTTTTGTTCCCATGAATACATTTTTAAGGAGGAAGAACAAAAAAGCAGGTGGAACCAGTCAGAGCCAGCAGCAACCTTCATGAGGGATGGGTTTTCCACTCGAGGAAGGAAGAGGCCTCTGGAAGAAAAAAACAGTTGATGCTACTCATAGGCACATGTTTTGTTTGCTCAGTGTCCCATGGTGAGTTCGGATGAAGGATCTGAAGGGAGCCATGAGCCTGTGAAACATGCTAGCCGGGCCGCAATGGGAGCCAAATGACCAGTTGCTAAGAGCCAATGTGGTGGAGTTGATTGGATTTGAGAGATCAAGATTCTTGTCCTCACTGAGCTGTGAAACTTCTTGGGTGGCTTTGGGCCAGGCACAGTCCCAAAGCCTGTGCTACCTCACAGGGCTGCTGTGGAGATAAATTGGGGAATAGAGACCTTAGTATCGCATTGTAGCTCAATGCTTCCACCTTTTCCTTGACGTTGTCCTGTCCTCCTTCTACTGTGCTGTGTCATTCTTGCCTCCCGTTGCCTTGTGTTGGCATTACTGGGGCTAATTGCAGCTTATTGAAGAGGTGCTAGAGTGCATCTTAGTTGAGGGCATGAGTTGACGTGCAACCAAGCCTCCGGCCCAGCACCTCATCAAGTAGCTGCAATTAGCTGCAACCAATCACACCTTTGGGTAAACATTGATGGGGAAACAGCTTGCATTCTGGACCACTTGTTGCATGGTCCATTGTGAGCTCTTTTCTGGTGAACGTACAACACACAGGAGATTGCACAGCAGCCCAACTCTGAAATATGGACCATTTTGTGTGATGGCATCAGATGGTCAGATTAAGGGAGATCACTCCCAACAAAACAGCCCTATCAGGTGTCATTGGACATGGCCAAGTCCTGCCATTTGGTCACACTCTAGAGTTTTTCTTCTGAGCAGATACCCACAGAACTTGTCAGCAGAAGTAGCAAAGTCCAGGAGCAGTATCACCATTTATACCGTATGCCATTGAAAGTGTGGTGTGTAAAAATTAAGTTTGCAAAACTCTCAATCTTAATTCCTTTCCCAGATTGAGTCCCAGAATCCCCCAACCAGAAGGAATTCTGGGACTCACAGTCCAACCTCTTCCCCCTCCTCTGCCATCTCCCCAAGGTTTGATGTGGAGCAACGAAAACAGCAGTACAGTTTGGGTGGGATTTCTTTTTTTTTGGGGGGGGGTTCTAACCTGTTGCTGCTTTGCATCTCTCTCCTCTCTCGGTGGACCACCTGTGCAGTTAGCAAGCTGCCCTTTAAGAATCACATGGTCTGAGCACCAAGAAAAATGGTCCATGTCATTTTCTTTTCATTTGCTCTGCTCCACCTGAGGTTCGATCTAACAACATGCTTTATGATGCCATGCAACCCGGTCTCTCTCTCTCTCTCTCTCTCTCTCTCTCTCTCTCTCTCGACCACCCTCCACCATCCAAAGCTGAGATCTTGAAAGAACTTATACCAAGTCAAAATAGAAACCTGCTTTCCTTCCATTCTCTCCCTCCCTAACCCACGCTAGTGTTGGTTTATTGGACAGCAAACACTTGCAGCATTCCAGAGAAATGTGCAGTGAAACCCTGAAAGAAAGAAAAATAAAGAGTCCAAAGTCCTCTGAAGCAGCGGCGGCAGCGCATGTACAGGGTATAAATAGCAGCTTTTTATTTGCATGTAATATGGCCGAATTCCAACTGCATTCTGAAAAATCCAGGAAGGCCAAGCTTTGCAGTTGTATAACTTGTCTGATGGTTGTAAGAATCCAGGCACTGGGGATTCAACGTCCATGGTTTGGATCGAGGGTGGAACTACTCCTTCTGTGCTTAAAACCATAGCCTTGCAGCACCATAGCCTCTCCAAGGAATGGTAAACCACACCTGCATATTCTCTGCCTTGGAAGATAGCTATAGATATACCCTGGAAAGGTTCTCCATAGACCAAAATCGACTTGATGGCATTCAGTTATTAATTCTTGGACTGCAGCAGAACTTCATTACAGTTAGAGTTGTTCGGCAGTGGAATATGCTGCCACAAAGGAGGGTGGTGGAGTCTCCTTCTTTGGAGGTTTTTAAGCAGAGGCTGGATGGCCATCTGTCGGGAGTCCTGTGATGGGGGTTTCTGCATGGCAGGAGGTTGGACTGGATGGCCCTTGAGGTCTCTTCCAACTCTAGGATTCTATGATTGTACACACTGATTTGGCGATCCTTCTCTCTTCCATCCCCAAGTATGATCACCAAAGCCGCAACTTCTTAAATCATCCTCGCTCCTATGTTTTTAACTGAAGATAATAAAACTGGCAAAGCATTTCCCCCTGTCTTCTCCCTGATTTTTGTCTTTGAATAAGAGGGTTTCTTCTTTGTCTTCAAGTGCCATGTCCTTGTAGAACGTTGGCGACCAGTAGCCTGAACTGGTTTCTATCTAAGACTATTCTAAACAGAGCAGCTGTGCTCACTGCGGACCATTGGCTTAAATTCTTGAGTCAGAATGTTCTATGCCCCTTATTCAAATGGACCAATTCTTTTTCTCTCAGCTTTCTTAAGGGTTCAGCTTTCACTTTCACACACAGTGATTGGAAGTACATGCGTGTGGAAGGTCTCGGTCTGCAGTGACACATCCTTACTCTTGATAATCTTTTCTAATTTCTTTATTGCTGCTCTTCTGAGCCTTGGGCAGTTTCTTCACGTCCTTCCTCGTTCCAAGATTATGTTCATATCGTGATAACGTTCGCGGTCACGTGGTCTTGTCCCAGTTCTGTCCCTGTTTCCGTTTACTCACGGGCGTGATTGATGGTATCGTGACAACTGTTACTTCATGTCCTTGTTTCATGACAATTTCTATACTTCCCTGTCTTTGGTTTCCCTTTTTTTTTGTCCAACCTTTCGTTTTTCGATATTTCGATTCTCCGTGACTTTGCCTTTTATGCGTTAAGTGGCAAAACTCCTGGTTTCATGCCTTCTTCCCTCTCTGCAATGCATTTTTTACACCATTGGGATTGTACTGGAGAATGCAACTTCACACTCCTGCCACTAAATGGAGAATACTTACGTTGCGTGACAAGCGTTAGTTCACGGTAGAGATGGGCATGACTCAAAAGAAATAATTTTTCGTTTTTCGTTGAGGGGGTCCGTTTCGGTTCGTTTTCGTTTTTCGGGGGGGGGGTTGCACATTTTTCGTTTTTGTTTTCGTTGCAAAATGAAACAAAAAAACAAAACAAAAATGAAAATTTTTCGTTTTCGTTAGCATTCTTTTCAATGCAATGTGTCTGCCGTAACGAAAACGAAAAACACGGCAAAATTTTTCGTTTCAGTTTCGTTTTCGTTTTGTTTTCTGGAAAATTTTTGTTTTCATTTTCGTTGCGTAACAAAACCAAAAAATGAAAACCAAAACGAAAATTTCGCTGAGTCGTGCCCATCTCTAGTTCACGGGCAATTGTCTCGAAACAAGAACCGAGACAAGAGAATTCCCGAGGCCAGGGAGAGGTATGGCTCATCACACTCTGTTCCCAGTTCAGGGGACATGGTCAGGATGAGATTCCGCTGTCACACAATGGACGTGGAGTAACCTTTTTATCATACTGGTCCCAAGCGGGACAGCGAACCGTGCTGAGAGGGACGGGAAGTAACCCTCTTGGTCTTCTTTAGATTTCTTGGCTGCACTCTCTACAAGAAAGGGATCCAGAATCTCTTACTATTTCAGCTTCTCCATTGTCAACGTTCAAGTTGAGTGGTCATGATTTTTGCTGCCTTGCTTTGGCACTTCCTCCTTTCAGCAAGAGTCATTTCATGTCCCTTCTATATGAATCTATTTTCCACCAAAGAGGAAAGAGAAGAAAGATGGGATAAAAGAATTCAATCAGAGATGGGAAAACAATTTTAATTTTAATTTTGTTTTCTTTTGAACTCTTAGGCTGAAATCCTGTCCTGCAACTTTACACTGTACGGCAAGGATGACCTCATCAGACGATGGAAATCTTTAATTTCATTTTATTTAAAGCTTCCTCTTCCCCTTTTAAGGTTCTGCGGCTCCCTAGAGATTTCTATTCTTCTGGCAAAGCTTTTGGGAACTTCAGCACAGCAGGGTAGAGTGGGGCTTTTGTATCAGAAAATTGTCGCTTATTGTCTCTATGTATACAACTAATTAAAAGCTGATTCTAATCTAAGCAATGCCATATGCAGTACCATTCAGTAAACATTAAATCCAACGGGTGCCAACTCCCCACAACATTCATAAATATGATCTTAGGACAGGATTGGTATAATGGAAGCAATCTGGAGCCACGTAGCTGTATCAAAAGAGCAATATAAAGCCAATTAAAGTGATTTATAAAACAGACGTTTTGAAAAGGAAGTGGGAATGGAAAATGACGCTGGGGAAAATGATGCCAACTCAAGGCTACATTAATTGATGGCTATAAAGCCTTCTTGGAATAGGTAGATGGAAAAAAGACGGTCAGAATTCAGGTTCCTTTTGAGGCGGGTGGGTGTTGAACTCAAACATGCAAGTGGGTGCAGGAAGCAATCACAGGAGGAACCAAGAAAGGAAGTCCCAAAGATTGGGTTTTAGGGGTACGATAAGAGGTGTGCTGGAGATACCCAGTGTGGTGTAGTGGATAGAGTGATGGACTTGGACTCAGCAGGCCTGGGTTCAAATCCCCGCTCAGTCATGAAAACTCACTGGGAGTCTGGCTCTGCCAAGCCACCCCTTAAATATCACACTTTACAATACTTTGAAGAGCCCTTTCAGGATTGTGGCAAATCAGTTCCAGCTTGATGGGACATTCCAACAGCAAAGTGGTAGGCAGCGACAAATAGACAAAGATTTGCCAGACAGGAGAAGCAAAATTCACAACAGAGTACAAAGGTGTGGAGTCTTACACCACTGGAGCCTCAACTATAGGTATTTGTACACGACCCCTAAACTCCGCTGCAAATGGCTCCAAGCTCTGGAGCTTAAAATTGTTTCCCCACCAGCTCTGGAGTTTACAGATAATTAAGTGCGTCCATGCCCACCTAAGCACGTCCCAGCACACTTTTCAGGTATCTACTCTCCGGAGGTGAAAATTCCTGATGCGGATATAACGTAGTGACTGCCGGGCTCTCCTTGCTTCTGTTTGTTCTTTTTTTGCCCCCTGCCCCTTTAAGAGATCTGAATGCAGTGCCAGGATGGCAGAACGGAGGTGAGCGGCATTCTTTTCTTCCTTTTTTTCTCCCTCCCCTCACGCAGCCAGCAGCTAGGAGTGCGGAGGGGGTGGGAACGCAGGAACAGCGACAAACCCCTAAGATCTCTGGTCCAAATTTAAGTGGCCAGTGGATCTTAGGGATTGTGTGAAAAGGCTCTATATTTTGAAAAAGGTAATGGCCACTACCGCATTTCCTTGAGCAGCCGCTTTTTGTTTTGCATCACCTTATCTCCCCTTGTGGTCACATGGTGGCTACAGCTGTTTGGCAGTCCGCACTTCGGCGGTTGCTTAGTGATCGGCTTCCCCGTCCACAGTTTGCTGAACCGCTTTATACTTCAATTTTCAGTAACCATAATGTGAAGGTGTAGCATCAGCAAAGTCGGCAAACATGTTTACATTGTGGCAGGCTTTTTTTGCGTTTTCTACGACAGGGAAATGGCAGAAACGGGGGGGGGGGGCGAAAAAATCGGTGTAGTATATCCGCAAATTCAACCAAATAGCTTTAAAGGGGGGTGCAGGAACTGATGTAAAAAAAGCCACCCCCCAGTGGTCGTCTCAAGAAAAACTGACACAGTGGCCAACAATGCCGGTGGGCAAGGGGGCTGTTCAGAAGCAGCAATTTGAAAAGTGGACAGTGATTTTTAAGGCGATTTGTCTTTAAGGAAAAGGCATTTAAAATCTGAAGTACGGTAGTGGTCATATGGATAAGTCAAAGACAGCAAAGTGAACCAGTCTGATATAGTTCCATTTGTGGGAGGCCCAGACTCAAGTGGAATGCCCTGATTTAATTCTAAAGACAAGCAAGCATACACACTTCTAGACATCTCAAGTACCTATGTGGCTAGATGGGGGCAGGACTGCTTCAGAAGTAATCTCTGAAGATGCTTTGTACACAAACCCCTGGTGCTTTCTGTCTGAAAGAGGGCAGGCTTTATGTGTGCTCTGTGCGCACTCCGGAGAAGACTCAATGTACTTCTGGAGAAAAATGGGCTGGTCAATACCATGAAAGTTGTAATCTTGTTCAAGTCCCGAGGGTGTGTGTGTTTGCACTGGGTTTATGTCTGTTATATTTGTTATACTTTTGTTATTTTATTATTTTATTATTTTGTTATTTTTCATCCTTATGTTATTTTGCTGTTTTATCTGTTCTTTTATAAATAAATAAAAAAACAAAAAAAACCCACATTTCATATATGTCAGTGCAGAAACAAAAAGGATGGAGGCAGGCACGGGCCAGAAAAACATGGTGATTTGCATTGGCTAGCCATGAACCACGAAACAACATGGACCTGCCAGAGAACTGAACTGGTTTGGTCTCCAGTTTACAGTTTGCACTGGGGGACTACCTGCTCCTGTCATGCAGCCCAATCCCAGAAAGGCACCACAAAGCAAATCACAAACTAGCCCCCTTCATGTTTTTTTCCTGATTTGTGGATTGCTTCATGACCGTCTCATTTTGGTTTTCCCAATATACAAACACAAACAAATGGGCTACAAATGGTATCAGAACTACCAGATCGGGTAACTTTTACAAACTTTGAGTTGGCTGATAAAATCAGTGGGGAAAGGGTACTAAAAACCACTAATGCAGTGGTAGTGAGCCTTTGGCACTCCTGATGTTTTGGGCCACAACTCCCACAGTTCTTTGTCATTGGCAATACAGGCTTGGAATTCTGGGAGTTGTGGCCCAAAACATCTGGAGGGCTGAAGGTTCACCACCACTGCACTAATACAAAGATAGGCAACATAATGTGAATCTTATGTCCAAATGATGAGAAGCAACAACTCCTATTCATTCATGATCAAAGCATGTGGGAAGTGCACATGAAGAGGGGGCATGATGATGCAGCCATAGCTTCCATGATCTCTTTTGTCACAAAAAAAGCCACATATTTTGGGGCTGGAGGAACAGCTTACGCGGAAAGAACATTCTCCTCTTCAGTGGGTTCCTTTTATGCAATGACTAACACCCTCATCATAACTTCTTCCCAAATATTTGGGGGAGTTTTAATCTCACCCCCCCACCTCTGAAAACCCTGCAACTTGAAACCCCATCTTTGGAGAAAGTTGGCAATTCACAATGAATTGGTTTTCACCCAAACGAAACAGGAATCAGAGTTGACGGTGAAGCCATTTCTTTGGATCTGTACAAGGTCTGCTGCATTCTCTGAGACTGGGGAGAAAACAGTTGCTTTGTACCTCAGTGTAAATGCTTACTGAAGAGCACTGCTTTCATTCAAGGGCTCCACATGTTGGCCGTCACATGGCTAAACGGCAATGAGCAGGAGGCGACCCATGCAGATTCAATTCTAAGCATTTCTTTATGGGCTGATCCCAGATCCTGCTTCCTAGATAAATATAGTCTTCTTGTAATTACACTTTGAGCCCAGGGCTGCTGCGAATCCAGCTGGCCGGCTGTGCATCTTCAGACAGGTTCGGCACGATCACTCATCTCCTTGATGCATTCTGATGCTTCTTACCCCCACCTCAAATCTGCCTGGGGTCCAACTTTGACACTTGTCTCGTCTCTCAGCTTCAGACAACAATACGCTCCACCCCACCTCTCTGCCCTTCCAGTTTCTTCTCTTTCTAGACCCAAGGACTTTGCTCGGGAGAGCTCTGGAAAACAGCCAAGAGGCAATGTGTATTTCATTACAAGCCACCACGTGGGCCGGGACGAGACTCACGGCTCTGGCGGTGGGCGGCTTCTGCTGCTGATGTGGCGTTTTGGGTTTTTTTGTTTTGTTTTTTGTTTTTGTGCCGGAGCGCAAAAGCCCTTCATAACTGTTTGGATGGCCTTGGTGCCAACGCTCCCTGTCAAGGGACTGATAAAGTACAAAAGCCATGAGCAGGAAACCAGCTTCCTAGGCCCCTTTGGCAGACGGCCAGGAACAGCAACGCATTCTGCAATAATATTTTCCACTTCCAGTTTTTTTTTCCATAGCCATTTATTAAAAGGAAAAAGTACATTCTCTTCCACCTTTTTTTTTGCTTCTCTACCATCATAGCTTCCTAAGGTTTTTTTTTTTGGGGGGGGGAAGAGTTCCATCTTTTGGACCCTCACATCGATAAGATGAGATGTGTGTTCGCACAACTAGAGATGGACATGAAACGGAAAAATGGTGTTTCGTTTCATTCCATTTCGTGACCCACCTCGCTTCGTTTCCATTTCTTTGAAACAATTTTTTCAATTGTTTCATTTTTCATTTTGTTTCTTTTTTCCTATGGAAAAACAAAAAAAAATTGAAGTGAATGAAGTGGAAATTTCCGTTTTGTTTTGTTTCATTTTTCTTTTATGGGTCCCTTCGTTGTTCGTTTTGTTCCCTAACAAAATGAATAACGAATAACAAAATGAATAAAAAATTTGTTTCGTGCCCATCTCTACTCACAACCCTTCTCTATCCCTTGTGATCTAAGAATATCTATCCTTCTCAATCCTTCTCTATCCCTTGTGAGTAGATTCTAGTGCAGTCTGGGGAAAAAACACTCCAACAACATTTGGGTTGTCCACGTCACCTCCTTCCATGGAGCTCTTCCTCACTGAAATATCAGGAAGAATGATTCAAACATCACAAAGACTGATTGACCTGGGCAAATGAAAAGGGAGCCCGTGTGGTCAAACCAAAATGAAATACAATATACAAGTGCCTAGGGCATTACCTTTAAAAAATAACCATACAATACACGAGCTTTTGCGGATCAAAAACAGCACTTCATTAGGCAATACCAGTGTGAAGACTTAAAAGTCCAAACAGTCAGAGCATGGCTGATTTTGCCACAAACGTTACTCCTAGGTGCAAAGTCCCCAAGTTCTTGGCACCAGGGATTTTGCCAGGCACGCCTTTAAGCAGTGGTTGCGGTTTTAAGGCAACTGTGGATTAGATGTCACACCCCAGTTCTTCAAACAAAGAAGGCTAGGCGATCTCCACACACCTGCACCTCCCATTTTCTTCTAAGTGGTCTATAAAGGTGTCACCTTGGGAGTGCCTTTGTAACCTGGAGAAAAGTATCAAGTTTGCCATCCTCCAATGTCCAAGGAGCAGTCAACGTGGGAGACAGAGCAAGCACCCTTTCTGCAGCTCCAGAAGGAAGGAAGGGCCACAGCTGATCATAGAATCATAGAATCATAGAGTTGGAAGAGACCTCAGGGGCCATCTAGTCCAACCCCCTGCCATGCAGGAACCCCCATCACAGGACTCCCGACAGATGGCCATCCAGCCTCTGCTTAAAAACCTTCAAAGAAGGAGACTCCACCACCCTTTGTGGCAGCATATTCCACTGCCAAACAGCTCTAACTGTCATGAAGTTCTCCCTGATGTTCAAATGGAATCTCTTTTCCTGGAGTTTGAAACCATTGCCCCATGTCCTAGTCTCTGAAGCCATGGAAAACAAACCTGTTCCCTCTTCAATATGGCATCCTTTCAAATATTTAAACAGAGCTATCATATCCCCTCTCAGACTTTGAAAGAAAATCCTAACCAAACATTAGGATGAGCTTAACCTAATGGTATGAGCTGACCGAGAAAGGAGCAGACTGCCTTAAAAAGTGGAGGCTCTGTCCTTCAATGGAGGCTTTTAAAGAGAAGTTGGAAAGCCACCTGGCAGCATCTGTTACTGTTTATTGCTGCATCAGCAAACAGATGGGAGGGCCCTGGGGGTTCCCTCCTAGCTCTACATTTCTCTGGTTCTCTGGCATTTACCTCATGACTGAGCTTAGGGACGTCCATTCTTCGTTGTGTTTATATTTATGTGTGTGCGCATTGTGTCGTTACAGTCATGACCGACTCTTCGTGACCCCATGTCCATGGGGTTTTCTTGGCAGGAATACTGGAGTGGTTTGCCAGTTCCTACTCCAGGTGCCTACAGCACCTGGTATTCTCTGGTGGTCGCCCATCCAAGTACTAACCAGGGCCGACCCTGCTTAGCTTCCGAAATCAGGCGAGACTGGGTGTGCTTAGTGTGTATTTAGATCTCTGGGTGCGGAGCCAGAGGTTGGGAGTTCGATTCCCCACTGGGCCACCTTGACAAAGGCTGGACTCAGTGGTCCATTGGGTCCCTTCCCATTCTGCAGTCCTCAAATGAGGGTGATGAGAAACATCCAAATTAAGGCTCAGCAATTTAGCAGGATGGATACCTCAGTGGTAAAGGTCTCTCTGGCTGTGGAGAGAGCCAGAGGTTGGGAGTTTGATTCCACCCCCAACCCCCCCAACTGGGCCTCCTTGACAGGGCCTGGACTCCACCAGCCCTTCCAGCTTTCCAGTGCTAAGATAAATAAGCTTCCTCTTCAGCACAAAGGGAAAGAAAGAGTAGGCAATCCTATTGTTTAGGGAAGCTTTTATTTTATTTTATTCTTACAGTAGCTCCCAGAATCCATAGGACAGGTTGTAGTCAAAAGTTCTGTATTTTCCCATAATATACTGCTCCTCCCTCCATCCATCCCTCCCTCCCACTTTCCTTCTTCCTTCCTTCCTTCCTTCCTTCCTCCATCTATCCAGTTTTCTTTCTTTCTTTCTTTCTTTCTTTCTTTCTTTCTTTC
>JAHTLZ010000327.1:1830938-1853907 GCA_023846285.1 Phrynocephalus versicolor | reverse complement strand
TGCGGTGGGGGGGGATCCAAAATGGTGACCGCAATATTTATTTTTAAATCATGGTCCAAAAACCCACCAAAGCACCACAGAAACATTTGAAAATTAGGTATTTTAAATGCCTGATTTTTTATAGTAGCAGCAGTGGGTTTTTCTTGCAACAAAACGTCTCCATTGATTTTATTTTATTTTATTTTTATTTTTATTTTTTTACACCTGCGCACACGCAATGATGGGCTGTCCATGGGATGGGACCATGCAAATTTTTGGAGCCATTCCACCAATCGCATGGCCAGGTTTTGCTGAGACTTCTGGATGTGCCAGAGAGGGCATAAAAAGCCCACCAACCCTAAGCCTAAGCCTAACCCTAACCCTAAGACATACACCAGTACACTGTCTTCTAGGTGGGTCAGAGGCACCCAGAGGTGCAGCCCACTAACCCACCCTAACCTTAACCATTACCCTAAGCCTAGCCCTTACCCTAACCCCAACCCTAAGCCAGATTCGTACGCAAGTACACTTCCCTTCTTAGTGGGTCAGAGTGGTGCATCGAAAGGTGCCTCCAACTCCAAACCCACTCCCTCCCTTGTAACCTGTACGCCAGTATGCCAGTATGCTTTCCTTCTTAGTGAGTCAGAGAAGCACCGAGAGAGGTGTCTCTGACACACTAACCCCCAACCCTGGCTAATATGGCTAATGAATGGCTATAATGTTCTTAGTGAGACAGTGAAGTGCCGACGAGGTTTCCTGTCACACTAACAACCCAACATAATTGGCAGCAGCTACGCATTACACTTCCCTTCCCTTCTGGGTCAACTCAGAGGGAGGCACCCAGAGAGGTGCCTCCCAGAGCCCACCCCTCCCCCTAAACCACTGTACAAACGACAGACGACAAATGGAAACGACAAATTTTTGAAAAATTTCATGACAACGGAAACGACCCGAAACGGGCCCTTCCCGACAAACGACAACTCCAAACGTAATTTTTTCTGGTCGTGCGCATCTCTATTAGGAACCTGAGACATGCAATGCCATGGGAATTCCTTTGGTCTCTGGCTCCCTCTGGTGGCTTGTTGTGGTAAAGGCACCCTAGAAATGTGTGCATGGACGCCTCTTTCTGAGGTTTTTATTCTTCATTTTCAATCAGTGGAAAAATTAATCAGCGGATAATGATCCAGCACATGGGAATCTCCTACTGTATATTAAATCTGGGCTAAAAAGGTTGGGGCAAGGATGGCATTCCTTCGGCACTCACAGCAACTGAGCTCAAATTTGGACCCTCAAACATTCTCAGAGTATAGCTCCCAGAAATCCTGGGTCGCACAGATATTGGTGAAGTCCCCTGGGAGTTCTAGTCCCAGAACATCTGGGGACCCCAGTTTGAGAACCACTGCTCTAGTGGATGAGACTGCGTGAAGCTCACCTTGGTTTGTTCCTGTTCTTATTGAAGAAACCTGCATGAACAAATGCACTCTAGTCCTCTACTCAGAAGACCATAAATTAGTGAGAGGAAAGAGGAGGCACTTGGAAAGTTAGCAGCAACCTTTGGATGAAGAGAGTCCCAAAGAGGAAAACACAGGTGAATTCTTTGGCAGCTGTTCTTCTCACTGCAGTGAGACCGGCCCCCTTATGCCTGGTTCATGCTCTATTCAGCTGCTGCAGCCAAGGTGCTTCAGGTGACGTGTTACTTCTTCCCAGCCGAGAGAGAATAATCTTCACCCTTATAAGGAATCAAAAGGTTCCAGAGTGCATCGAAGGCTGGAGGCAAATGAAGAGTGTCTGGGAAACAGCTCCCAGGAATTTCATTCTCGCTCTCTCACACACACAGAGATCACAAAGAATTTCTTAGCTTTTCATCACCATGTTTAGAAAGAATTTTAACTTGCCTTCTCATCCAGACCTCCCATCCTTTCAGTTACCTACCACACCTTCATCATCATCTCCCTCCTCTAATGGTCTGACGCAGCCTTGTCTGTGGCCTTCCCTATCCATTCATCCCCATCAATCCCAACCACCCTACTGTCCGTCAACAACTTTGGCTTGCCTTGCAGCTGAGCTCTTGCAAAGCTCACCTCAGTTCAAATCCCCCCTCTCCTTTCCCCCTCAAGTTTCGCCTTGCTGCCCTTTGTCTTTGGAAGAGGCAGTCAGGATATCCGGGGTTACTGCAGGCTCTAAGGCAGGCATGTCCAAACTTCCAGATGTTTTGGACCACAACACCCACAGTCCTTTGCCATTGGCAATGCAGGCTTGGAATTCTGGGAGTTGTGGTCCAAAACATCTGGAGGGCCAAAATTTGGACATGCCTGCTCTAAGGGTTGGGCACTGAAGCTCCAGATCTTCCCCTCTATTCCTTTCCAAAGCGATCAGTTCAGGGGCATCTCTCTTGCTGTTGCTGGTGGATATTATAAAACCCATGCAGTTGAACACACCACGTCCTCCTCAGCACCCCAACAGCTGTGAAGATGGAAGGAATGAAATCTTGGGCCCACCATTCCAGGGAAAAGACTGTCCCACCTCCGGACGAAGAGTGGGCCTGCGAGCAGCTGGGACCCACCACCTACAGATCCAGAGGCGGAGAGACCATCAGACCCCCCCACACCCAACCCCGGAGTGACCCCCTTGCTTCATCCACCTGGGGACGAGGAACTAACCACAGTCACCTGAACCAGAGGCCAGAGAGCAGCCCTGTCTTATCCTCAGCCAGCCGTGGTGAGATGTGGTGTGCCCAAGCATCTCTCTTCTCTTTCTCTCTCTCTAAAATCCCTCCTCTTACAACCCCCCACCCCAGGGAGCTACTGCTGAATAGTAAGCCTTTCGATCCAGGAAAATGTAGAGCCTCCAGCTGCAGGACTGGTTTATCTGGAATCTGAATTTGGTCTGGAACTTAACATTGTTTTATCCCTGAAGCAGCTGATTGAGTCCCATAACACTACTGAACTGGGTGCCCATTTGCTAAAAGTGATTTTGTTTCCTCAATTATATAGGTCAGAATGGAACCAATGGAATCATTCCCCAATTGGAGGGTTTATCTATAGAATTCCCTGCCTCTGTAGAAATGGCAATGGGACTGTTATTTGATTTTCACCTATTGACAAAGTTTCCAAAGCAATGCATACATTGTGCAGACTGAGGTTTTATACCCCAGTTTATTTCAACCTAAAAGGAAATAGAGGGCCTTCTTAGGAATGGCTGGTTATTGTCATATTTGGATCTCTGACTTTGCACAATTGGCTAAACCCTATTTGAGGGACTAAAGCAGACGGGTGAAAGGGTTGAGTCAAGTAAAGAGATGCAGAAGGCATTCCAGAACCCTTAAAGATCAAGCTTATCGAAGCTCTGGCTTGAGGTATACCTGACCCAGATGAAACGAAGCTGGTGGAGACCGGACAGCGTGCCCTAGGTACAAAGGCAGCTGCAAAGCCAAGCCGAGAAGCAAGTAAGCTGACTTTGGGGGCATTGCAAACTCTTTATGCTCTACATGCTGTTAGTGCAGTATTGGAGCAAAAGGGAGGCCACTGGATGTCCAATGCTAGAATTGTCCAGTACCAGGCTGCCTTACTGGACTATCCAGGACTGCATTTGGTAACATGTAATGTCTTAAACCCTGCCACCCTGCTCCCCATGGGAGATATTAATTCAAACAGTGTGCTTCTGGCACACAATGCATTGCAACAATTGATTCAGAGTGCACAAACCAGCCAGATCGAAGAAGGAACTACCCTAAATTGGCTATTTCCCTCTATCTAAATTCAGTTCATATAATTGGGTGCATTTTGTGGCCGAAATAATAATCTAACAAGCTGGACAAGGCGAGGGGAGCAGATCCACCTGAGAGGTGATCCTTCCGGACATCTTTTTTTATTTGAAAGGGGGGAAATGATGAGTCACAATGGAAATGAAAAACATCGAATTATAGAATTGGGCACTATCCTTTAACCCCCTTAAAGCCAGCCAGAGATGTAACTCAGGGAACCCTCCCTGGGTTGATGATTTATCCCCATCATGCTCATGGCTCATGAGAGGATGACTTGAAACAGTCATCCTCAGACCCCAGGGATGCCCCCCCCCAAGCTCACTTCCATTACCTGCACTATGGCCCTGGCTTCTGACCCCAGCCAACCTCAGCCCCTCTTCTCTCTTTCTCTTTCTCCTCTCTCTCTCTTCCATTCTTCCTCCCTCCCGTTCTCCTCCCTTTAGCCCATCTTCCCTGGGTACGCTTCAAACGTGTTCCTACTCTGTCCTATGGCTCCTATACCTATACAATCTTGGGCAAAGGGTCCATGGCACGGAAAGAAGAACATCATGGTGGCTCCACAAGACAATCGCACTCCCCAAAGCAGACTCCATCTTCCACCAGGATCCCAGCACGTTCTTCAGAGCTGCTTCCCGGATTAAGCCACAGCCCGGGGCTCTCTATTGTTCCACTTCCACACTCACCAAGGACTGTCTGGCAGCCCCAGGCTTATCTCATCAGCTCTCCAACCTCTCCATTGATTCCTATATTGACTCTCTCTGTCCCGCCCCCATTGACTTTTTAATTTCCCCAAGTTTACCTGGACTCAAGGACAATACATTGGTTCTCCTTTTCTTTGTCACACCCTGATAGCCCAATTAAGGGACAGATTAGGACAGGCACACCTGGGCAGATGCCCAGCCCCGCATCACTAGGACTGCCCAGGACCACCCCTGGACCAGCCTCCAGACTGCATCCATTGGACAATCCCCGAAGACTGCCCCCACCCACCCCCAGGGGTGGCGCCACCTTGGGGGGAGGGAAAGGGGAGGAAATAAAATATGTTGCACCATTGTCTTCGGGGCGGAACATCTCAGCACTGTCCTGGGTGGGGTGTTCGCCTACTGTTCTTTTTATTGGGCCCAATAAAAGCAGTATTTTTTCTGGATGTCTCTCCTGCTGGACTCTTTATTGGGACTAATTCTGAGGCCCAGAAGCAGCATACAGCAGGAATAGCCTGCTGCAGACTCAACAATTCCTTTTGCTGTAGGCATGTAGAAACCCCCAGAGGAAAAATAGCTACAAGTTCCCCAAATAGCCCACCCCCTTTTCTCTTTACATTTAAAATTCCAATAACCCACTCTGAGACATCTGTAGGAGAAAGAATTAAAGAAGTTTAAATATGTACAACTGTGAATGGATTGAAAGCAAACAAACAACCAGTTCTAACTGATTAAAGAGGAGGAATAAAGTCACAGAGCAGAGAGGCGGGACTTGCCTTGAATTCTGAGATGGGAAGGAACAATTGGTTAGTGCTGGGTAGATTGACAGTCACCCCAGCCCAAGGCAGCATGCGCGGTTGCAAAGACTCCGACGGTCCCATCAGCTTAATCCATTCAGTTCTATGATTCACTCCAGCCTGATTTCCCCAATCCCATTTGTTTTAGTTCCATACTATGAGAGGCCGGTTGCAATGCCAAACTCTAATGCCAGGCATGGCTGAGTGCCAGGTGAAAGGGGGAAAAAAGTGTGCTTGCCTCAGCACTTACCTGTGTTGCGGTAGGGTGGGAGAATGTTTGGTTCCCGTAGGGTGGAGAACCAGCATCTTGCCTCCAGGAACAGGGCTCTATGGGAAGGAGGATTAAGCGACTTGGCCAAGGATACCAGCGTGTGCAATAAAAGATTACTGTCGAATGACGCCCCTCTTTGCTCTTTCATCTTGCCGTGGACAGGTTAATCCTTCCAGCCAAGGGATGGCTTTCGTTGCTTCTCATGGATTCCAGGAAACAATGAAGGCCGTGAACAATTTAGGTGGGGGTGGTGGTTAAATATTAACTGATCAGTGGCAGAAGGAAAATTGAGGGTCCCGTTTTTCATATTTCAGCATGCACTCCCAAAGAAATAACCAGCTGAACATCTTTCCACCTTGGCTCGTCAGACCAAACCATGCCTCCTCGATTAGATCCTGAGCACTTTTCATGTCGCAATGAGAGCTGCAGGGATTCTAATGGGGCAGGGGGAGGAAGGCCACCACTTGGGTCTGTTAATTTTCATAGAGCCGTAGACAGTTGCAGCATGACACAAGTACTGGCTGACCTTATTCTATAGTTACTGCTCTTTAAGGGGAGCTGATAATAGGGATCAACACCAACATTTATGGCTTCCAGGGTGAGGACTTGTGGCCCTAAAGCTGTTGCTGAATGCCCATCCCAAGCCAACATCCTCCATCTGTTTGTGTGTGTGTGTGTGTGTGTGTGTGTGTGTGTGTGTGTGTGTGTGTGTGTGTGTGTGAGAGAGAGAGAGAGAGAGAGAGAGAGAGAGAGAGACAGAGACAGAGACAGAGACAGACTGATACTTCACGTCCATCTCATTGCTTTTCGCGGTCCCGCTTGGGACCGGTATGAAGTAATCTAACTGCAGTCCATTGTGGGACAAGGGGAGTTCGGCCTGACCACGCCCCCTGAACTGCGATTTAAGCAGGATGAGAGGTTCCCCTCCCTGGCGTCGGGAATCTGCTTGTCACGCTTCTTGTTCGAAGATGAGTGCCCGTGAGGTAAGGCTCGTCACGCAACGTGCCATTCTCCATCTAGTGGCAGGAGTGCGAAGTGCCATTTGCCAGTACATTCCCTATGGAGTCAGCAACACAGTGCAGAGAGATTAAAAGACAAATGCCTCAAACTTAGCTCTGTAATGCATTGAAGGCAAGGCTTCAGAGAATTGAAACATAGAAAAATGGAAGGTCGGGCTGAAAAAACTCAGAGAACGAAGGCATGGAATTTCACATCTCATCACGGAACGAGGACGTGCGGTAACAGTCATCCCAGTATCATCAATCATGCCTGTGTGTACACGGGAACAGGGACACAACCAGAAGAAGACCACATGACCATGACTGACATCAACACGCAACGACCTTCCTCCCGGGACAAGAATGGACATGAAGTAACAGTCAGTGACAGAGACAGACAGACAGACAGACAGACAGACAGAAGACACACACACACACACACACACACACACACAGAGAGAGAGAGAGAGAGAGAGAGAGAGAGAGAGAGAGAGTGAGTGTTGTGGTGGAAAAAATGTAGAAGACATCTTGTTGGAATTATAATTCCACATGCCCAGATATGACACATGATAAAATCATTTCCTTGTTTTTCTGATTCCTTGCAACTACTGCATTCCTGTTCTGTTGTTTCCACTGAATTCAACAGCATTCAAAAGGAACTAGGCATCCAGAGGTCCCATAGGAGCTTGTACTGACATCCAAGCTGGAGCCGATCTATAAAACAAAATACGGCTCATTCAGGCCAGGCCAGACCCAGCAGTTTGGGGTTCTCGAGCAGATGGGTAGCCAACCATCTGGAGAAACAATGGAGGGTGGACTGGAGAATCCATCATAGATCTAGGAGCTAACTGATTTTTCATTTTGGCCTGGGAGAGACACCAGCAGCTGCAGAGAAGAAAGATCATCGCCATTAAGCTGGAAGGGACCCTCCTAGAGGACTTACAATTTTTTTTAATCCCAAACCCAAAATGAAGTCCATGGGTCCTTTGTATCAACTGTTTTCTCTCTCCCCTCCTGCCCAGGCCAAAAGGGATTTGTATGTCTCATAGTGCCAAATAGGGCTGGGTAAGGGGGGGGATGGTATATGACCCATGTTTCTTTGTTTGAAGAACGGGGGTATGACTTAAGAAACAGCCTTTTACAACTGCCCTGCTTGCCTCCAACAAGATTCCCGTTCTAGCTACAACATCACCTAGCCATGGATTTTAAGAACATCATTGAACTAAGGACTTTAAAAGTAACCTCCTGGTGAAGAACATCTTTCACCATGCCTGAACTTCTGGGACCTGCTTTGAAAAAGGGTGATTGACTGCACTCGAAAGCTTGCAATGTTCCTTTTTTATTTTTAATAGTGGCCTATGAAGGTATCGCCTGTAACCTATTTTTGCAATTGGATCAGGAAGGGACCATCGGAATCATCCAGTCTCATGCGTGTCAAGGAGGCCCAGTTGGGAATTGAACTCCCGACCTCTGGCTCTGCAGCCGGATCCCTGAGATCAGAAACCGGGGCAAGATTTGGAGAGCTTCTGAACCTTTGTGGGGAGAGAATCCAGTTAAAGTGTTTGCTTGTTTGTTTGTTTGTTTGAATGAATGAATAAAGGCTTTGCTTGACTATAAGCACAGAAAAACAGCCAACTTCCAAAGAACGCCCATTCTGCACCAAGTGGGTTCCCAGCAGCTGGAGTCCTATTTATTTATTTCTACTCAGCTTCTTAGTTCACAAAGGAACTATTGTAGAAGCTACACACACACACACACACACACACACACACACACACACACAGAGAGAGAGAGAGAGAGAGAGAGAGAGAATTAAAAGCTTAAACAGGAAAAAGTTAAGGGGCAGGCAGGAAGCTGACACTTTTATGTCCCCCAACACGCAACAAAATGGCAGTCAGAACATCCAGCACAACCACCTTGAGGAGCCTCTGTGCTAGAACACTTTTAGACCTTTTCTTGAAGATCTTAAATTAGGGTGAGGAAGGGGGGATTATTTGAGTATTTTACCCCGCCTTTCTCCTTGGAAAAGGACCCAAGGTGGTTTACAGTAATGAGGGATAATATACAGCCCAATACAATTAAGACATGTTCAAGTATTTGAGAACAAGGAATTGAGGGACATCGTACAGCATTAATAGACAACGTTACATTCAAGCTACAAGGTTATAAGTGGTTATAAAACACAAAGTCTATTTTATCATATAGATTCATATAAAAGAAACATAATAAGTAGTCCATCATTCAGGGAAAGCTTGCCTGAAGAGAAAGGTCTTTGCCTGTTTCCGGAAGGACAACAGAGATGAGGCAGTCCTGGTCTCTAGTGGGAGGGAGTTCCAGAGTCTGGGCGCAGCAGTTGAGAAGGCCCTTTCATGGGTTCCCACAAGACGTACCTGTGAAGGTGGAGGGATGGAGAGGAAGGAGCCTCTCCTTTCGGAGAAGGGGTGCATTTACCCCCATTATAAATTCCCTTTTATGCAAATGTGGCAGGGGAATCCCGAGTTACTTTGCTATTCTAAGTGTTAAAAGGCTGGGAACCACTGCCTTGTCAGGATGTGTCCATTGACGCCCCTCCCTACTCGTGGATCTTGCCACCTGTTACCTGAAGGCTCTCGTTCTTTAACCAAAGTAAGACAATCACATCAAAGGAAATGAGGCCTTATTTGCTTTATTTTAGACAGAGCCAGCCTATGGGCGTGGTGTGATTCTGGAGAAGCTGCAGGCCCCTCCCGGGAAGACAAAGATGAGTCCATTTCGTCCACTGCCTCACCACCACCTCCAGAACCCAGGCAGGCATCCTAAATTGTTCCACAGTGAAATATGCATGCTGACTGTGGAACAATTTAGGGTGCTGTCCTAAAGTAGAAAATTTGCATACTCTGTTGCTAGTAGGCATCCATCTGGAATTGCCCGGCAAACTCCACATTCTGTTGACAAGGCCTGGTGTTTTATCTTCTTGGATTTGGATGGGTATTCCTATAAATGCTGGGGTATCTTAGAACAAAATGGCGGCTCCTGTAGCTGTCTTGGGAGAGAAAACGGCTTTTTGTTACACACCTGTGTCATTTTTCAGCCTGGAGGGGATGGGAAAGCTATGGGGGTCCCCGAGTTGACAAACAGCCTTACATCACGTCCCTCTCATCCCTCTTTGCTGTCCCGCTTGGGACCGGTCTGAAAAAAACTTATTTCACATCCATAGCATGACATTGGGAACTTGTCTCGACCACGCCCCCTGAACCGGGAACAGAGCGTGACGAGCCGTACCTGCTCCTGGGCTGGGGAATTCTCTTGTCACACTTTGTTCCTGGTTCCTGTTCCGAGACAAGGGACATGAAGTAACAGCATAAGCTGATCTATGGGTAGCCATATCATCTCCCAACCTTGCTTTGAAGGTGAACCTGCATGGACAAAGGAGCCAATGTTAGCCTGAGTCTGTCTATGTAGTTTACCCCAGGGTAACTGGAAAGCAAGCAAGCTGTGGTTTTCAACTTCTCCTTTTGTTTGCCCATTTCACCACGTTTGCACATTTCAAATGAAACTTTTGCATATTTCACAGAAGGTTGTTTAGGGGACATCTGAGATACCAGTGTGATTTTTAAAATTTATTTATTCAAAAGCAGAGCTTCTGGAAAAGCATCGGGTGAAACCTTGTGAGTCTGGAGGGGGAACGCTTGTGGGTTCACATGACTCGAATGATTTTCAGCCCAGCCTTATTCTGTGTACTTCATAACATCTGGTGAACATCTGGAGGTTGTCATCTGATTCTTTTACCCCTAGGGGGTGGAGAAGGAGGTGCACTCTCCCTTTAATACAAGGAAGAGAGAGAGAGAGAGACAGAGAGAGAGAGAGAGAGAGAGAGAGAGAGAGACAGAGAGAGAGAACATCTATATAAGATGACAGCCCAGCACCTGGAAGAATCTGCGACCATGCACAGTATCCTGCTCTGTGTTGCACAAATTCCTAAAAATCTTGCTGAAAAAAAAACTTTTGTGGGCATTTTACATACATTCGTTTGTAGAGGCACCCAACGTGCCTCTGAAGAGGGCAGAGGTGAAGGAAGAAGAGGAGGAGGAGGTAGCAGGACCAGGTAGGGAGGCAATGAGGGCAGCAGGCAGGTGGGCATCATTTTTTTCCCAGGCAAAAAGAAGCACTGATTGGAAAATGGCCACCTGTTTTGTGGCCATTTCACACACGCCCTTCTTAAATGCACACAGAAAGAAGTGTCAGTCTCTCACTTGGGGTGTCTTCTCCTTGGCTTGTTTGAGTGTACAGTGGATTGTCATCCATGTGTTTCCAAAAGGGCCAATTTCAGCTGAAGTAGCTTGCTTTGCATGGGACACTCAGCCAGTTGGTCATCTCCTTCACAAGTTTCAAGGTATGCAACAGCCATTTGCCTCCTCTGTCTCACATGGCCTGCTTCATTTGATACCAACTACTGCTGAGGGTAGCAGCCTAGATGCCCTAAGCACATCTGATTTTACTTGATTTCGGAAGCTAAGCAGGGTTGGCCCTGGTTAGTACTTGGATGGGAGACCACCAAGGAATACCAGGTGCTGTAGGCGCCTGGAGTAGGAACTGGCAAACCACTCCAGTAATCCTGTCTAGAAAACTTCATGGACAGGGAGTCACGAAGAGTTGGTCACAACTGTAATGACACAACACACACACTGCTAAGGATTCAGGAGACTGGGCTGGAAGACATCTCCATGCAGGGGCATGATAGAATGGGGACAATATGAGACAGTGATCCACCTCTGAAGATACATTTGAAGAAATGGTTGCAAATGGAGTTTGGCACGAACTAGAAAACCAGCAGATTATCGTGGTTAACCACCCTTGGATTCTTGGGGAAAAGTCAGATGACAGTTCCTTTTTTCCTGGTTCATGCCAGGAGGAGAACCTATCACCTCTGCCCCCTCGGTCCTCTGTCACTGCTCCAGTCACTTCCCTGTCACCTGGTCCTGTTTCCTCCTCCTCCTCCTCCTCCTCCACGTCCACCATCTTCAGAGAAAGCAAGCTGGTTTCCCTTCCTGGAGCTGGGCTAGCCTCCTCTGTGCATGTGCCTGATGATCAGCTGCGTCCATGCAGAGAGAAGCCATGCCTCTGAAGACGTCAAAGGTGGAGGAGGAAGAAGAGGAGGAGGAGGTGGCAGGACCAGGTAGAGAGGCGACAGGGGCAGCAGGCAGGTGGGTATCTGTTTTGCCTAGGCAAAACGAAGCTCCGATGGGGGGGGGGGAAGTTGGGTGCTTTTGTTCTATTACAGCAAATCAGGCTGCATGAATTGAATCACGAACCAGCATGGTCCATGAGGGTTTTTTTTTTCTGGTTTGCTGTTCGGTTCGTGACCATCGCTAGTTCTGAAACCATTAGTAAAAAAGCAGCCGATGCAGGCCCTTTAACTCTAAAAGGCAGTAGCACAACAGAGGGAGAATGTAGGCAGAGATGTAGAGTAGGGGCTGTGCAAAGGTCCACCTGGGGAATATCCTTATTTGACTTAAAAACAGAAAATAGGATTTTTCTTTGCCATCTAAGGGGCACTGCTCTACCACCCAGGAATTAATAAATTAATTCCACCAACACTGCTTCCCTTTCCAGCTAGTTGCCAAAGCTGGATCCGGACCGTCAGTCTCGGACATCCTTTCTGCATGAAGTTTGGCAGGCATCTCTTTGGGATTTTCCTGGCTTTTGTTTTGCCTGAGTGGACAGCTCTGAGTCTTTTACGCGTACCAAGACGGACACCTAGTGGCCATTATAAGGAATATCAACTGGTGCTGCACGTTTCTCTTTTCCGCCTGCTCACCCACACAGATACGTGTTTTCCTTCCCCAGGATATTTGTCCAACTTTCTGTCCTCCATGTAGTGTTGATTTCTCGTTGGTTTTAGAGATGGAACTCTTCTGGATAACTTATTGCAGAGTTTTGAATTTCTGGGAAAATATCTTTTTGCTACATAGTAGAAGTACAGAAACCCCCAGCAGAGAACAGCCCACCCATGCAGCCCACCCCTTTCTTATTAACTGAAGCTTAAAGTCTTAGTACCTCACTCTGAGACATTTGTAGGATAATGAATCACAATTGTTTCTTTACTTACCGCTGCATGAAATTACAGACGTGTGTAATTAATTAATTAATTAATTCATATACTGCCCATCTAGCTGCCAGGCCACTCTGGGAGGTTTACAACAATTCAACATAAAACAACAAAGACACTATACAATAAAAATATAATAAACTAGGCAGCAGAGCATGATATACATAGTAAGGTTCCCTGAGCTCCTTGCCCTCTGAAGATGGCAGCCACAGAGTCTGGCAAAACATCAGGAAGAAAAACTTCCAGAACATGGCCAAAGAACCTGAAAAACTCACAACAACTATAATCAGATATAAAGTTGTGTGTCAGCATACTGATGACACAAAACTCCATACCCCCTAACAACCTCACCCAACGGTCTCATATAGATATTAAAGAGTATTGGGGAGATGACCAATCCCTGTGGCACCCCATAATTGAGGGACCAAGGGGTGGAGTACATCTCCCCCCAGCTGTACTCTCTGGGGGTGGTCCACCAAGAAGAAACAGAACCACTGCAAAGCAGTGCCTCAGGTCCCCAACTTGGTGAGCCTCCCCAGGACGATACCATGTCTGATGGTATCGAAGGCCACTGAGAGGTTGATGAGGAACAGTAAGGATGATTTGCCCCTGTTGGCCTCCCTCAACAGGTCATCATGCAGGGCGACCAATGCCAATTTTGTACCATGGTGTGGCCTGAACTCTGAGTGGAATCGATCAAGGGCATTAGTCTCATCCACGAGTCCCCAAAGCTGATCTGCCACCACCCTCTCAACCACCTTGCTTATAAATGGAACATTGTAGTTGTCAATCTGGTCCACCGCCAAATTTGCTTTCTTCCAGATGGGCCTAATGAGTGTCTCCTTGAGGGCAGGGGGAACTCTGCCTTCTTGGAGAGACCCATTAATTATTTTGGTGTCCCATTCAGTAGACACCAGCTTGACTGCTTTTATAAGCCACGGCGGGCAAGGGTGAAGGGAGGAGGAGGTGGCATGACAGGAATCAAGGACCCTGCCCACTTCAAACGATGTCACCAGTTGAAAGGTGGACAAGATAACCGGGCATGGTGATGCACTGGACATCTAAGCTTGAGCCACTGTTTCTAACTGGAGATCTACCATACACATATTTAGCAACCAATTGTTCCCTCTCTGTCTCATATTTTGAAGGAGCCATGCCTCTCTAAGACTCTAGTCTCGTGCGCTCCCAGAGGCATTTGGTGGGGCCACTATGAGATACAGGAAGCTGGACTAGATGGGCCATTGGCCTGATCTATCATGGCTCTTCTTATGTTATGTTCTTATGACTTCTTTTCCTATTCTTCTTTTCAGTCCAAGGTCAGTTAGAGCTTGTTATGTAGAGTTATGTAGTAAATCAATCATATACCGTATTTTCCCATCTATAATATGCCCCCTATGTATAAAATGACCCCCACTTTTCCAACCCAAAATTACATTTTCACAATCATGTGGTTTTCTCCTTGCCTATTTCTGTGTCTTGGCTTAATTTTCGCCTAAGAATTTTAGACAAAAACATGCTCTTATACATGGAAAATAGTGTAGTTAAGATCCACATGTGACTTAGTTAATCTGTGTTCATGTATCCAATCATTATTTTTCTACAATCTGCTGTTTTTGATCTCTCCAGAACAGTTTGTCAATTGCATTTTTTATTCTTTCTCTTACCAGTGTCTCTGAATGAGTCATTGAAACTGTA
Source organism: Phrynocephalus versicolor (assembly GCA_023846285.1). NCBI lineage: Eukaryota > Metazoa > Chordata > Lepidosauria > Squamata > Agamidae > Phrynocephalus > Phrynocephalus versicolor. Next base: position 1,839,615 of record JAHTLZ010000327.1, on the reverse strand, counting down.
AGTGCCAGTTGATGCGAACAAGCAAAACAGGGTGGTCTATTGAGGAGAGGCTTGAAACTAATTCTGTTCTGTAAGTCCTTGAACTTTTTTTGCCCCTTAGCTAGGTAGGCTTTTATGCTGATATTGTTTCCCTCTGCCAAGTGTCATCGCCTGAGTCTCGAGAACTGTGGCTGTACTCTACCACAGGCTAGCATAAGAGCTAAGAGATCGTCTTTCATGGTAGGACATTCTCAGTCAAAATGTCACTCATTCCTCAACCTAAGGGGTGACTTGAAGCAATCTACCATGTCGTAGCCTCTCCAACCCTCTGTCATTAAGACACTGATAATCATGCTGACCTGCTTGACAAGGGTAATGCAAAAATTACTGGGACGTGTTTTAGAATCATACACTCTCTCTTTATCTGTCTACATGAAAACAAGTGTTGCCATTGTTCCTAGCCAGGTTTCAATTTGAGAGAGCTCCGTCTGTAAGTACTCTGGACTAGCATGCATCCAAATAAGGGTGCGCCGATCAGGGCCTTGTTTTCCATAAAAAAAGGTTTTGGAACTGCTGATCCAGATAGTTTCTGGATTTTCCCACCTCTCGCCTCTCCCCATGGAACTGTGGGTGTGATTTCCGCTGCTAGTTATTGCTCAATGTCCCTTGTCTTTTCTGAAGGATGGCAGGGCGTAACGTTAGAAGCCACTGACTTGCCAACCCGAGGCATGTCTGGGTAGCATGGCTGCGCACCTGGGCTTGATTTGGGCAGAAGAAGGGAGCACATGCCAACACCTGGCAAGTAGGTGGTGCAGGAGGCGCGCTAGGGATGAGTGCCGACACCCAGTACTCATAAAAAAAACCGTCACTCCCCTTTAGCAGCACAGATTCTCTCCAGCATGCTGTAATGAAATTGGGTTTTAAAAGCTTCCTGTTCCCAGCAAGGATCCTCCTGATCACAGCAATGTTTATGTAAACCTGTCAACAGGGGAGAGAGGAGCTTTCTTCCGTAAAGATTTTTCAACACCTCTTGGCAGGCGTGCTGTGGGTTGGCCTGTTCTCACTCGTAACTGACTTTATACGCCCCAAATGACATCATCAGAGCTGACGGGTGTGATTCCCTGAAAGGCTAGTTTGCTCCTGCGGGGGTCCAGAAATTATGACCCCCAAAATAGATGCACATGGCACAATTCACAGGGGGTTGGGCGAAAGGGAGATTTGAAATGGCAGAGAGGGATCAGAGGCGTAGCCAGGGTTTGGAACGCCTGGGGACAAAATTTGTTTTTGCGCCCTTCCTGCCACCCCCCCCCACTACCTTCCAGCAACGGGGGGCTGAACCCTGTGGGTGTGGGTGGGTGCTTGTGTGCACGTGGATGGACGGAGGGTGGATGGGAGTGTGTGTGTGTGCGCACTCAGTAGCATGCATGTGCCTTACACCTCTCCCACCAAGGCAAGGAGGAGGAGGAGGAGGAGGAGGAGGGCGCCACATCCACCATGCTCCTGCCTGCCTGCCTGCTTCGCTGCTTGTGTGGCCCATGGTGGCAGAGGGGGTGCCACCACGCCTTAGGGCAAAAGAGGTCTGCTGGGTGGTGGGAGGGTGCATGGTTTCCTCCTGCTGCTCCCCCTCCAGGTGCCCCTAGATTGCTGTGCCTGGGGCAGATGTACCCTTCTGCCCCCTCCAGATATGCCCCTGAGAGGGATGCAATGACCGTTTGGGTATGCACATGTGCACATATATGTGCATGCCTGATCACACACAAGTCACACTTAGAACTCAGTCCTCCACAAAGGGAATAGAGAACATCAACATCTGGTATCTTTGGTGCAAAAGAGGATTGCACCTTGTGGCAGAGTGCTTAAATGCCTGTACTGCAGCTAAAACTGTGCTCATGACTTGGGGTTCAATCCCAGGTAGCAGGCTCAGCCTTCTATCCTTTGGAGGTCAGTAAAATGAGTACCCAGCTTGTTGGAGGACAATGTCTATCCTGCATATTAAATTAAAAAATGTAAACCACCCAGAGACTACTTGAAGTGGTATGGGGCAGTATATAAGCAGAACACTTTGCTTTTTGCTTTTACCATTTCACAAACTGACTGAACCTCTTCTTGACCAAGGTTTTTGCGGTTGCGGCTGCTGCTGCTGCTGATTCTCCTGTGGGAGAGGGTTCCCAGCCTTATTCAGCCTTATCCCTAACCAAGGAGGCTGGAGAGGACTCACTCTGGGCAGGGGAGAGGGAAGGGGTAGGGTAGGGGTTGCCAGAGCTCAGATCACACGCTCCGCCTTGCCTCCATGTAGGCCATCCATCCCCCCAGGCTCACTTCGGGTGTACTCCCTGGGCGTCAGCCCGTCCCATGACGCTACATCAGGTTGAGTTGGGACTTGACAGAGCATTTAAGTTAATTGCAATTAACTGGATGAACTGTATCAGCTAATGTTCACACACACACATACACACACAGAGAGAGAGAGAGTTTACAGACATGGGCCAAAGCAAGCCAGCAACCAGCTATGTGCACAAAAATGCAAATATCTCAATTTCAAGGCCTTCATGCCAAAGAAACACTTTGCAACCCCTGGTGAGCCCTCAAAATTAAGGTTCATCTCCTCCACCACCACACATACAATACCCAGGTCCAGCCAATACAGTGATAAATAGGATCCCAAGGATGACTATAGAGAATTTGAGCAGGTTTATTAAATGGTGACCTCAGATCATGGAAGGAACAGGTTACAATCAATGTCATTTGTTGCCTGCAGTGAGTTACTTTTCTTCCTGTTTTAAAAATGCTGTCAAGATGTTGCACTTCAAAACAATGTAATGTGGGGCAAGGGGAACCAAGTTACTTGACTGTTGCAAAGAGTAACAGTTTAGTTCCATTTCATCATTACTTTTGAAAGCCTGGCCAGAGAGCCAGAGGTTGGGAGTTTGATTCCCTGCTGAGCCTCCTTGCCAGTGGGGGGTGGACTCCATGATCCACCGGGTCCCGTCCGGCTCTGCAGGTCTAAGATTTCTAAGGCGGGTGGATGGGGGCTTTTTCAGTTCTCTTTTTATCCTTAAAGTGTCTCCTCCTTAGAAATGAGCAATGGAATGGAATGCAGTGAGTAGCATGTGTGGATGCATTCAAAAGGGGATTGGACAGATTCCTGGAGGAAAAATCCATGACAGGTTACAAACCAAAATGGGGGATGTGTCATCTCCAGGCTTAAAACCAGGGTACTCCAAGGACCAGATGCAGAGGAGTGGTTGCAGGAGACAGATATCTAGTCTTGTGCACTCCCAGAGGCATTTGGTGGGGCCACTGTGAGATACAAGAAGCTGGACTAGATGGGCCTTTGGCCTGACCCAGCACGGCTCTTCTTATGTTCTTATGTTCTTATGGACTACTTTTTAAACACTGCAATGAGTAACATGAATGAATTTTACTTTTTTCAGGCTCTGCATATCCTACCTGTGCCACCCAAGCCATATCCTCCTATTTCCAGCATCCACCTGACCTGTACAGAAAATAATGGAAATTGACATTATTGATTGAATGAATGATTGATTGGCTGAAACTATTCTTACGCTGTCTTTCTCTCTCCTTTAAAAGGACCCAAGGTGTTTTGCAGCACAGATTTTGACCTAGTCTGACTTCCTCTTGGCTTTTGCTTTGACTGACAGCAGCCTTGTAAAGCAGCGTAAACCAACTAGATTGCCCCCAGCATGTGTTTGACCACAAATCCCATCAGCCTCACCCAGCATGGCCAGTTGATGATTGGAGGTTGTCCCAAAGATCTGAAAGAAGGTAAGTTGGGGACGGTTGCTCTAAGTTTGGGCTCAGGACCAAAGCACGATGGGCACCCTTCAGATCAAAGGTTTGGGGTGAGATGCAATTTCTGTTCACTCTCGAGCAACCCTTAGGCAGGGGGGGCTTGGTCCGTCTCCCTCCCACTGCATTCCCAAATTATGCTTCCTCCTCTTATACTCCCTAATACAGATGGGCACGAAATGCCAAAATGGAGTTTCATTTCATTTTTGTTTCTTTCCCCCCGTTTCATTTCATTTATTATGAAACTTTTTTTAAAAAAAATCATTTCATATTTCATTTCATTTTGTTTGTCATTTTTCAATTTTTTTTTTACACACTTGGGGCCTGGCCAGCTGGTCGGCAGTTTTTTCTTTTTTGTTTGCTTTTTGTAACTCCCGCCGACCAGCTGGTGTGTGGGGAGGCTGGTTGGCAGGTTTAAAAATAATACTTATTTCTCCTGCTGACCAGCTGGCATGCGGGATGCCAGTTGATTATCTTTTTCTCTCTCACTGACCAGCTAGCATGCAGGAGGCCTGTCAGCAGTCTTCTTCTTCTTCTTCTTCTTCTTCTTCTTCTTCTTCTCCCGCCAACCAGCTGGTATGCAGGGAAGCTGGTTGGTGGGGTTTTTTTATTTTTATTTTTCCCGCTGATCAGCTCTTGTCAAAATAAATAATAAAAAGGGAAAAATGAAACGGAATGAAATGAAAATTTCCATTTAGTTTCATTTTTTAAAAAGGGCACTTTGTTTTTTGTTTTGTTAGGAAATGAAACAAAAAATGAAAAATGAAATAAAAAAATCCATCTCTATCCCCTAATGCTGGAGTGTACTTCACAGTAATTGAAGTAAGAGAGAAAGGTCTCTGCCCCAGAGAGCTTACCATATAAATTTCAACTGAAGGTAAGATGGGTAAGGGAAAGAAGGAAGTTAAAAAAGGAATATGCATGTACAGTATATATAAAGACTAGTCACAGCAGTTAGGCTTAATTTCAGTTGGAAAGAAGAAAGCCAGGTCCTGAGCTGAAAGATTAAAGGGTCAGGCATGTTTTGAAGAAGGATTTCAAGGAACAGAGAGAAGATCTGAGCTGATATTTTGGAACTAAGTTCCAGACATAAAGGTGGGGAACAGCAAGTGCTCCGTTATTTAAGAGCAAGCGGAGACAGTCAATATGGTTTTGCCTAGTGAAATTCTCAACCTTTATCCATCTAGAGCAGTGGCTCCCAACATTCCTAATGCCACAACCTTTTAATACACTTCCTTATGTTGTGGTGCCCCCTTGCCCTGCTTGGAAGAGGCCACTGCTCCAGGTGCCATAAAGAACTTCCCTCTACAGGCACCCTCAGCCAATCGCAGTCTCTGGTGCCATTGACTGACATCCCCTCCAACCTATCAAGCTGTAACTCACTCTTTCCCCCCTTCCTCCCCCTCCTCCAAACCCAAGGCGTTTGTACCTTTTTTCCACTGGCTCATGGCGACCCCTGTGAAATGGTCATTCGACCCCCAAAGGGGTCCTGACCCCCAGGCTGGGAACCACTGATCTAGAGGGTTTTGGACTTCATTCCCCAGAAGACCCTGTTAGCAGTGGCCGATGATCAGGGAGGCTGGCAAGGGAAGTAAAAAGAGAAATCATTTGGGAGAGCCAATCGTTCATCTAAGGCCCCTCGGCTTTGGATCAGTGGTAACCAACCGTGGGTCCCCAGATGTTCTTAGGCGAGAGCTCCCAAGTGTTCTGGCTAGGATTTTTGGGAGGTCCCAGGTTGGAAGCCCCTGCTTCAGACGACCCAGGTGGTGCTGGATAGCCTAGCAATTTGGGCTCTCTGGCTGTCGAGCTAGTGGTTGGAAGTCCTACCCCCCCCCCCAACGTGCCTCCTTGACACGGACTGGACTTGATTATCTATATAAGATCCCTTCTAGCTCTGATTCAATGGTTATTACTATCCAAAGGTCATTATTATTCATTCCAGCTGCTGGTCCCGACAACTGCAGATCCTAAGCGGATCCATCTTTATGATTTGACCATAGAGATCTAGCAGCAAGGACAAGACATGCCGAATCCCTTAACTCCTCTCTGTCTGCAGCTGCTTCTGGGGTGGATCTCTTCCCACACTCCGCTAACCCTTGTCCAACCGCCTGATGCAAATGGTAGCAGATCTGGACCTGTTGACTAAGAGCAGGATCAGGTTGTTCCAGGATGCTTAGGTGTTTTTTTTTTTTAAAACCCAAGCTGGAACTGATTATGGGTGGTTTTCATCACTCAAGTTCTCCAGCATCTGGTGGAATCTAGATAAAGGATGAAGGTGCTACCCATCTCATTATGGGCTGCTTTTGCGGTTGAAGAAAGACAGTCGTTCAGTCAAAAGCAAGTGTCGGAAGGGTCCTGGGTTCCATTTCTGCCTATCAGAATAGAACGAGCACCATGACAGAGGGGCTGAAGTAGTGGTGGGAATTAAACAGGACCCTTATGGCCCCACTCTCTGTCTTTGTTTTAAATCAGTAATGAAATTGCTATCTGTTGGAGATCAAGCCAGCTCATGATCGTCTTCCAGGGGCCAGTTAGAAAAGACTGATTGTACAAAACCCCAGGGGATACGCATGTGTGATGTTGCAGCAGGAGTGCCAAGCCGGTTCAGAACCCCTGTTGGCAGAGGACTGCAATGGGCGATCATGAGTTGGTTCCACCCTTTTGCTTTCACCAACCTCACAGGGTGGTAGGGAGGAGGAGAACCAGAAATACCTCCCAGAGATCGCTGGAGGAAAGCTGAGACAGAAAGGAACTGAACAGGTAAACCGAAGAGGTGTTTGGTGTGACCTTGATGCCTGCCTGTTTGCATTACGTGCATTTGTGTTTCAGTAGAGGTTGCCACGTTGGTTTTAATTGTCTGTTTTTACTTCTATCACTAGCCCCAAGCTCTTATCTGGAAGGATGGAGTGTAAATGCTGGTGCTGCTGATGGCAATGCCACTGTCTATGAAGGTGACGATGCCCATCCAATCTTGTTGTCCTACAGCTTTCTTCCTATGGTTTCAACCAAAGACAACTGCAGATTTGATAGTATTGACTCATTTTCTCAGAGGGCCAGATAAGACCTGAAAGCTGTCTCCGCAGTCCCTCCCCCTGCCTGATCTCTCTCTCTCTCTCTCTCAATGCCCATCACTGTTCAACAAAAGCATTTGAAGGATAATGCTGTAAGGTAGCTGTCCTGGTGGTTGTGAGCTATGAATCCTGAGTGGTGCCTCTCGGTGTCTGTTTTGTGATGGACGAGCGGCTGCGTGAAAACAAGCCCTCTTACACAGGACAATGATAATCACCAGCTTCCGCCTGACTTCCCTCCGGTTTGGACATTGACGGCTGTCAATCTCTGGTAGGCATCAAGGCAGGTCCAGCTCAGAGGCAGCCTGGCATAGAGGTTTGATCGACAGGCTCAGGGTGGAAGTCACCCAAGGTTCAGCTGCTCCTCCAGCCATGAAGCGCACTGGGGCATCCATTGTCTTATGGCCTAAGAGTCCTCTTGGGGTTGTTGCATAACTAGTGTGGGAGTGAAGAGAAGAGAACCATGTACCCTGCCTTGGAAGAAAAGTGGAACATGGATAGCCCTATCTAGAGGTTGGCACGAAGTGAAAAACGGAGAAAGCAGGCTGGATCATGGTTCGTGGCTACCCATGAACCCCAAACTACAAACCAGCACAAATTCCCTGAAAAATGAACCAGTTCATGGATTGTTTTTTGGGTTCATGCTGCCCAACCACCCCACTTCCCACTGCTCCTGTTACCTACTTGGCCCTTCCACCATTGCCACTGTCAGAGGCAGTGGTTGGCTCTGGGAAGAAAATTTGGCCCACTCTCTCTGATGATGGTGGAGGAAGAGGTAAGGAGGCAAAAAGGGGCAATGAGAAGAGGGTAGCGGGCATTACAACATTTTTCTGTGTACAAGGCTATATTTTTAATAAAATTGTTAGACTAAATATTGAGGGTCATCTAATGCACAGGAATAAGCTGAGGAGAGAACTCTGCAGTTACAAACTGTAATTTTGGGTTGGAAAAGTGGGGGTGGTCTTATACCCAGGGGCATCTTATAGATGGGAAAATATGGTAGTGCTTCATTTTGTTTTGGTGAAACGGAATCCCCAACCTGGGTTGTGAACCAAACCATGAACCAGCCCAATTCACTGCTTTTTTCTGGTTTGCCCCCCGGTTCATGCCCATGTGTAAATCAAACCTGTGTCTTTGAATAAGATCTCCAGCTTACACAACTGCAAGCCAAAGAACACACAAAGCCCCGTATGTTCCATGCTGTGAATCCAGGTCCAATTCTGGAGGACAGATGTATGCTGGCTCTTGGCATATCTTCCTTCCACACCCACCCACCCCAAAAGAGAAGAAAAGAAAGCAGAATCAATCAAGCAGATGGAAGAGGGCACCAATTTGAATAACATTTCTATCAGCTGATGTATGGAGGCAGATGCACTTTAGGAAATACTCATTATAATTTAAATAGAAATATAATAATGTCTCTGCCCAGAAGGGGAAAGATTGAGAACAGGGAGCTTGTGAGCCTGCTGCTTGGTCTTTTGTGCAGGTGCTCCCTGTGGACAAGCATCCTCCAGGCCTTGTTCCACTGTTGCTGGTCCTCTTTATCATTAAAATGTGAATTAGAGTAGTCCCCCCTTCAAGCGGAGGATGTGTCCTTCACACACAGGAACATCCTTTACAAAGAGGGCCACAAAGCTCTCTCGAAAAGAAGGGGAGCTGTTTCTTCTGATATTTAGTCATCTCCCCACTTTCTTTCTTTCTTTCTTTCTTTCTTTCTTTCTTTCTTTCTTTCTTCTTCTTCTTCTTCTTCTTCTTCTTCTTCTTCTTCTTCTTCTTCTTCTTCTTCTTCTTCTTCTTCTTCTTCTTCTTCTTCTTCTTCT
>JAHTLZ010000327.1:1812326-1830709 GCA_023846285.1 Phrynocephalus versicolor | reverse complement strand
AGAGAGAGAGAGAGAGAGAGAGAGAGAGAGAGAGAGAGAGAGAGAGAGAGCTCCTGTTGCTTCATTTCACATTTTCATTTTTGGGATTTTTGTGCAGAAGGCAAGTCCATAGAAGCCGACCGAAGATTCATCTCACCCTGAAAGCTGTGGTAATGAAAAGGGAGCCGTTTGGCAAGCCTGGGCAAGTCCTGTGAGCAGAAAAAGGAACAGCTCATCCTTTGGTGTTTCTTGCAAGCCGAGAAGGTGCCTCTGAGAAGACAAGCCTGAGTCCCATCCCACCAACAGGACTGCTCTCACTTCTTTTCCTTTTGGGATCCAGTACCTTCCACACCGTAGAGCAGTGGTTCTCAACTTGTGGGTCCCCAGATGTTCCTGGACTGCAACTCCAATAAGTCTTCATCACTAGGTGAGCTGGCCAGGATTTCTGAGAGTTGTAGTCCAGGAACATCTGGGGACCCACAGGTTGAGAACCACAGACATAGAGGCTCAACAGGTGGTGCTTCCCTGGCAGTCAGACACAGTTTCTGGAAGAGCTTCATGAGAGCAATTGAAATGAAATGAAATGAAACAAGGCAGCAAAATGTCCCAGATTTCTCTTGTTCTATGCTCTGTACCTGGCTTGGGATGGTAGCACCTGAAACCTACTTTCCACATGTTGGTTTCAAGGTCCAGATGCAACATAGGAATGGTCTTTCAATAAATGAAACGGAACCTGAAGCAGAGAAGATGATGGTTGGTTTTCCCACTTTGAGTCTCCTGGCCAGAGTCTATTCCTTGTGATCTCTGGTCTGTGGAACCTCCTGCCAGAAGAAATGGTGACAGCTGTCAGCCTTGATAGCTTTAAGAAATGATTGGACAAGTTGATGGAGAACAAGGGTATCCATGGCTATCATTACGGATGCCTAAGGACAACCCCCGGGTTGGAGAGAGAGGCAGGATGTCTCTCAATGCCATTTGCAGGGAATCACAAACAGTTGAAGACATCTGCTTGTGAATACCCTGAAGCAAATGATGAGTCTCTGTGTGAGACAGAATGCTGGACTGGATGGGCTGTGGCCTGTTCCAATAAGGCAGTTCTTAAGTTCTTCTGATGATGAATAGCCTCAAGGTCCTTGAGCAGATTCCAGATTCCCGATATCTCTCTGGGCTAGATTGCCTTGCATTCAGAAGACCCCTTCAAGAGGAGAGTGGTCCTCTGGCAACCCTTGGCATGGAGGGCTGCACTCCTGAAAAGAGAACGCAAGATCCTAACCATAAAATCATAGAAGAAGGGATGGGCCGGAATCCAAATCAAAGCATGATCGGTTGGTCCCATTTTCTTTGAAAGGCCTCCAGCGTTGCAATGCTCATCACCTCCTAAGGCCATTGGTTCCATTGTTGTACTGCTCTAACAGTTGAGATGTTTTCCTTGATATTCAGCCTAAATCTGGAAAATCAGAGCTTGTAAAAGATGCATTTCTGCTGCCATTTAATTAACGATCAAAGGCGAGCAGTGGCTGGCAAATTCTAGGCATAGCTGTCCACAACAGTGATAGCCGCAACAATAATGACAATAACAACATGTTCCCAAGGTCTGAGCCTCTTCCCAAGGAAACAACTGCAGATCTTTGTTTTCCTTGCTATTTCTCTTTGTTTTCATATTATCAGTGAAGGGGTGTGACCAGAACACTTGTTGAGAAGCCCACCTCCTTGCTTGAACTGGGCAGGCAATCCACATGTGTCAAGTCCCACTACATTCAGCAACAAACTTCTCTCTTTCCAGTGGGTCTCTTTCTGTCAGCGGTGGTGCCCTCTCCCATCATGCCACCCTGGCCTTCTTCCCCTTCCTCCTCCCTGTGCCATGTTTAATGGTGCAAGCCTCTGACTTGCCCTGCCTTCAACCCGCCTCTTTGTTCTCAAGTGTACTTCGTACAGGCTCCCTGTCGGTCTCCAGATTACTGCAGCCACAGACCTCGATTTTCTGCTCAGAAAGGCCGAGGCCCTGAGGCTGCCACCTCGTCTGTGGTTGCTTAGGAATATGTCTTTGAACTGGAATGATATTTATTTATTTTGGAGGCAGTGAAGCAATCTGGCCCTTGATCTAGCTATGTGGCTCCTTCTCATGAGCACTGAATTTTGTCTGAAATGAATCTCAGCTCAAAATGGTGGTATTGCTGTAAAATAATTGCTGTATCACATTTTATGCTGCTGTCGCTCTGATTTACCGTTTAACTTCAAGCTGAGATCCTTAGCTTTTACAGCTTCATGTCTTCCCCCTCCCACCATCTACCTCTTACATTTCTCCATCTTGTTTTTCCAACATCACCTACAACTTTCTTCATTTATTCATTTATCATTCTCCCCCCCCACTCTCTCTCTGCCCCTCCCTCTCTCATTACACTTTTCTTCCTCATATCTGGTCCTCATATTTTATCTGCTAACTTCTCACTCTTGGTTCCTCCTTCCTTCTTTTCAAAAGAACAGAAAGAGACAGGGAAGGAAGGAAAAAATAATAAAAATCTGGCCTTGTGACTCAGTGGCTAAGCGTTCTCTTGTCTAAACTTGCTGTTGTCACAAGCCTCCCAACGGCTTCTCACAGTAGGAAATCTATCTGAATTAAACACTTTGTAACCTTCTGCATAGTGTGAGGACTCCATGGGTGAAGACCTTCGAGCCCTCCATGGTTGAAGACCCTCTTCTAAATGCAGCTGCATCACCTGCCCCCCCCCTTTTGCAGGCTGAACTGTGATGGCAGCCTTAGGAAACCCCCTCTTACTATCTCCCTTCCTTCCCACTGCTTTGAAAGATTTCCATTTCTATTTAGGGTGCTTTTAAACAACCTCTAAAATCTGCTGACAACTTAAATTTGGACTAGAGATCATGGGGTTTGTTTCTCTTCCTGTGTACCCACTCTTCTGCACTTAATTGCTCCTGTCTGGGGTGAGGGGAGGGAGAAAAAAAAGGGAGAAAAGAAGGCAGACTCACCTCCGCTCACCTCTGTTTGCCATCCAGAGCAGCCCCGTACGGATTCCTGTCTCTTAAAGGGGCAGCGGGGACAAAAAAACAGAAGGCGAGGGGAGCCCGGCACCCACAGCTTTACAATCCACATCGGAATTTTTTTTACCTCCGGAGACCAGGTACTTCTAAAGTGTGCTGGGGTGTGCTTAGGTGGGCATGGTCGTACTTTATTTTGTTTAAAGTTCGCAGCTGGTGGGAAAACAATTTTAAGCTCCGCATCTGGGAGCCCTTTGCTTTGGATTTTAGGGGTCATGTATAAGCAGCCTTAGACAGCTCTAGATTCCCTTTTTGGATGTGGGAAGTGTGGAGTGCTTGAACCCTTTTTGTCATTCAGGTGACTTCTGATTCTTGGAGATGTTGATTTTGGTTTGAGATTTACAAAGTGTAGTTTGCCCATTGACACAACCCAGTGAATTTCCCTGGGTGAGTGGAGATTTGAATCCTGGCCTCCTGAGCTGTACACTGACACTTGGTCCATTAATCTACACTGTCTTGATTTTTTTAAAGTGAAAATCACAGGTGGGGAAGGAATTTGGTTTCAGACATATTCTTATTGAGTTAGTAGTTACAGAACTTTTAAAGACGTAATGTATCCATCAATGGCTTGTCCCCCATGGATTTATTTTTAAAAAAAACAAAGAAAAAGGAAAGAAAAGTGTGGATAGTATTTATTTATTTATTTATTTATTTAACTTTTTTGGTTAAAACTATATTGGGGCTGTGGCATGGCGAGCACCGAGGAAGCAACCAGAGAGTTGCATATTATTTTCTTAACCAGCACTTAGAAGTGACAAGTAGCTACTAATGACCTACAACTGTTTTTTTTTTGGGGGGGGGGCGGTATTATAAAGATGTAGCCATATTCAAAGGGGGACAAAAAAAAACTTGTGACATTTTGGGAGGAACCGATTTATTTCATCATGAGGCTTCATGGATGAGAACGTACCTCTCCAGATGTTTGGAGTGGGGAATTCAAACCATAGGTTTGATGTGCCCAGTCGTCACATTTATCGCAGTGGAATAGGATACAGGAAATCATAATTGTTAACACTGGCCATAAAGTTTCAAAAGGCTGCTCAGCACAAACACTGTGGCAGTAGGTGAGGCAATTAAGGGATGCACACATCTAAGCTGCTAATTGTCAGCTGAGGCATGAAAACCATGAATCTTGCTGTTAGGAGATACTTCGCTTGTTAGGAAGCCAGAGAACCCCAGTGAAAATACTCACTTTGGGGAGTAGGTTTAGCACCTTGGATAGCTCCAAGAATGCTCAGATGAAAAACCTGGAGTGGGTTCCTCTCCTGGGCCAAATCAGGCTTTGCTAGCTTCTCCTGGGGCGATACCTGCACTAAGATCACCTGCCAATTCACAACATATGCAAGCTTTTGAACTGCCAAGAACCCCTCCTCAGGTGGCATAGTGAGAAATTAGGGAGGAGGGCTAAAGCAGAAGCCTAGTGGGTAGGTGTTTGACGTCAGAGGGAAGCCTAATTAAATTCAGCCCCATGATACAAAATATGGGTTTGATGACTTGCAAGGTTATTCTAGCCAGCGGAAAGAAGATAACGTGGAAGTTGGTAAAATGAGTACCCAGATTGCTGGGACAATGTTTAGCCTTCACAATTAAATTGTAAACCACCCAGAGAGTGCTTTAAGTGCTATGGGGGTGGTATATAAGCAGAATGAACAGAACAGAATAAAACAGGTTCTCCCTTCTTCGCAAATGGTAAAATAGTACCTTCCAATTTATGGACATCTAAGTGTGGCCCAAACACACGGGTTTCTCCTCCAGGCATCTAGCCTAACCGTCTCTGCTCTCTGCAGCCACAGTCATGTCCCTTCCTGTTACTTTGCAACAAATTGACCTATTTCACTGGTTGGCTGTAAAACGTATTTTATTGGGATTCATAGAGAACTATGGATCCCACAGGTTAATGACATTTCAGGGTGTTTTATAGCTGAGTCTCTATGACTCAGACCCTGAGTATAGGCAGTTGGTGTGGGAAAACCTGTGCACCTCCTGCTCATAAACCCCTGAGTGATTTCTTGAGGCCAGAACAGATGTGGAATGGGGAATCCTAGATTCTGATGTCATTTTTCAAAAGGGTCCAAGGAAAGCAATGAATCCGAACCTGTCACTGAGTGTGGGTGCTAAATTAATCGTTTTCTCTACTTAATGACACACTAGCTATATTTAAAGGTCCTGGATGACTGCATTTTAAAATATCATGTTAAGATAATTGAAGTGCTTGTCCACAACAATGTTTGCCTGGCTGACATGTCACCTTCCTGAAGCTGCTGGCAGACCTAGGCAGCAAAGGGAAAAAGATTTATACTGTATACCATCCTTGTTTTTCTCCTGCCAAATCCCAGTGAAGACTTTTGGAACTTTGAAGAGAACCACAGAGATGCCAGTTGGCCACGTGTCTTCTTTTAGGGGCACCATCCTCTGCTTGAATGGGGCGTGGTGGCTCAGTAGGCTAGAGCACTGCAAACTTTCAGTTACAAAGTCAGCAGCTCAGCAGTTTGAATCCCAGGTGCCACGCAGCAGAGTGAGGTCTTGCTGCTAACCCCAGTTCCTGCCAGCCTAGCAGTTCGAAAGCATGTAAATGCAAGTAGATAAATCGGTACTGCCATAAAAGCGGAAAGGTAAAACAGTGTTTCCTTGAAGCCATGCCGGCCACGTGGGAGAATGCAAGGCACTTAAAAACAGGGATTGAAGCCTGCAGCGCAGCCAAGATTAAGGGAACACTGGCACCTCTTACAATTGAAGCCAAGATCCCAAACACACAGAGGATGGCTGACCCAGTTTCAAACCAGCCTGGTGCAATTCAAGCCACAACATTCAGCTTCTAAAGTGTTTGGCACTAAAATGCTTTCTTTCAACATCACACAACTTCTGATCTTGCTTGTTACCCTTTTAGCATCTCATATCTCTAAGGAAACTGCCCCCTGCTGCTTTTATTTTATGACAAGCTGCTGTGGGGTGTGCTGGCTTAGCAGACTAGAATGCTGAAATGGTTGGCTGCAAAGTTGGCAGCTCGGCAGTTTGAATCCCAGGTGCCATGCAGCGGAGTGAGCTCCCGCTGTTAACCCCAGCTCCTGCCAACCTAGCAGTTTGAAAGCATGTAAATGCAAGTAGATAAATTGGTAGTGCCATAAAAAGCGGAAAGGTAAAACTAGTGTGGTCAATCATTTTCAACCATTGTTTCAATCTGAATCGCTTGAAGAGGATCTGCGAAACTTGGCTTCTCTGCTTTGCCCTCCTCATTCAGCCAAACCAGTTTGCATTTGGAAGGAAGCCAGGGGGTGTACTGTTAGCAAACTATATAAAATTATTTTGGATTTAGATGAAAATAGGGAAGGATCTGGATTAAAATTATTGTGGGAACAAGATTTCAAAAAAGAAATAAGAGAGGAAGATTGGGCTAAAATGTGAAGAATGAGAATACTTAGATCTATGTCTGTTAGAATAAAGGAAAATTTCTTTAAAATAAGTTTAAGATGGTATTTGACGCCAGTGAAATTGAATAAAATAAATGTAAATTTTTCTACGTTTTCCTGGAAATGTGATAATGAGATTGGTACCTTTTATCATTTATTGCGGGAATGTAAAACGATACAAAAATTTTGGAAATGTAATTTTAAAGAACTAAGTGACATACTAGAAATGACCATAAAGCCCAAGTCTGAAATTACTTTGTTATCAATATTTGTGGATCATAGTTATGATGTTAAAACTAAAGAGTTGATTACAAATTTGTTGACTGCGGCTAGATTAATAATTGCTAGAAATTGGAAATCTAAATATGAACTATGCTTAGAAGAATGGTATAATGAAATATGGAATATTGCTTTAAATGATAAATTGACATGTTCTTTAAAGGTTAAAAAATGAGAGTTAAAAAGAGATATTTTCTATGATATATGGGGTAGATTTATTGAATATGTGCTTGTACGAGATAAGGGCAAGGCTTCCGCGCAACAATCGATTTTGTTCTGGAGGGGAGGATGATGAATGTAAATATGAAGAGGAGTGCTGCTTGTTTCACTCCGCCCTCCAAGATCTTGTTGTTATTGGTGCCACACTGAGAGAGGTGAGTCAAGTTTCTGCTTGGAATTGGACCCTCTCCGTGGTGGCTCCATTGCTCTGCTATGATCACCATTGGAGAGTCAGCTGGCCTCCTCTCTCCAGACTCTCAACAGGTTAGTAAAAACTAACTTGTTTAAAGAAGGACATTCTTCCTTTTAGATAAGGATTGGACCCATACCTTAGTTTTTAATCTTAAAGGATAGTTATCACCATCATTTAGTCACTAGTTGGTTACCTAATTGGTTTCTTTTTTCTTTATTTGTTCCTGGAGGTGAGGGTACAATTGACTACTGTAGTGGACTTTCACTAGATGGAGCAGTATAAAAATGCCAAGAAGAAATGAACAAATGAGCGAGCGAATGAAAGAATGAACGAGTGAGCAACCAAGCAATCAAATGTGAACCCTGAGAACTGAGCAGATGATACTTGACAGCCTGTCTAGTCAAAAGAATCATAGAATTATAGAATCATAGAATCATAGAGTTGGAGGAGACCTCAAGGGCCATCTAGTCCAACCCCCTGCCATGCAGGAACCCACATCACAGGATGCCCAACAGATGACCATGCAGCCTCTGTTTAAAAACCTCCAAAGAAGGAGACTTCACCACCCTCCATGGCAGCATATTCCACTGCCAAACAGCTCTAACCGTCACGAAGTTCTTCCTAATGTTCAAATGGAATCTCTTTTCCTGTAGTTTGAAACCATTGCCCCGAGTCCTAGTCTCTGAAGCCATGGAAAACAAACCTGTTCCCTCTTCAATATGACATCCTTTCAAATATTTAGACATAGCTATTAGACATGGGCACAAACTGAAAAAATGGCAATTTGTTTTGGTTAGGTTCGTTTTAGGGTTTGGTTCATTTTGTTTTGTTTTTTATGATTTTTTTCCAAATATTTGTTTCATTGGTTTGTTTTGTTCATTATTTCTTTTTCCCTGCTTTGTGCGATTTCATCCATTTGACAGCGTGCGGGTGGGGAAAAAACATTTAAAAATAATAATTTAAAAAACACAGGCATTGACAACTGAACAAACTGGACTGGCAGCATCCTCATCCTCATCTCCACATCCTCATCATCTTCAGTCATCAACACCTTATCCTGACCAGGTGGCGGCAGCAGTGGAAGCGGTGGTGGGGCGATCCTGGCCCCTGTGGCAGGGGCTTTTAGAAGTGCTGGCTTGAGGCCAACACCTTTTTTTTTAAAGCACCAATTGCACAGCCCCTGGAGCTGGGTCAGTGCTGCTTTTATTTTTTATATTTTTTCTTTATTTTAGGACACCAACCCAGCCACCCCAGGGGCCAGGTCAGTGCTCCTTTTTGTTTTTTGTTTTTTATTTTAAAAATATTTTTCAAGTGCTGACTGCGCGGCCCCTGGGGCTGGGTCGGTACTGGTTTTATTTTTTATATTTTTTCTTTATTTTGGGGTGCCAACCTGGCCACTCCTGGGGCCGGGTTGGCGCTCCTTTTTAAAAATTTATTTATTTATTTTTATTTTATGTTTATTGTATGTTTTTTTACTGCTGACCATGTGGCCCATGCTACAGCTCTAGTGCAGGCCGGTTGGCTTTTTTTTCTTTTGCCAGCCATAGGCTGTTCTGCGGCCCGTGGGCCGGGTCTTGTGCTCACACCGGATCGGTTTGTTTGGTTTGTTTTTTTTTCAAGCGCCAACCGTGCGGCCCCTGGGACTGGGTGGCCCTGGATTTATTTATTCTTTCTTTATTTTAGGGTGCCAACCTGGCCACCCCTGGGGCCAGGTTGGCACACCTTTTTATATTTTTTTAAATGTTTTATTCATTATTTTTTAACTGCTGACCACGTGGCCTGCACTACAGCTGTAGCGTGGGCTGGTCAGCTGTTTTTTTATTTGTTGTCCCTCCCTGCAGCCAGGAAGACCAGACCTCCAGGAAGGACCAGCACCAGGTAGGAGACATCTCCAGCACCACCATTAATGAAACGAACCAAACTGAACCATTTTTTTGGTTTTTTGTTTCATTCTAAATCCACTCTGGGGTTCATTATTCATTTTGTTACATAACAAAATGAATAACGAATAATGAAATGAACTAAAAGTTCATTTCATGCCCATCTCTAATAGCTATCATATTCCCTCTCACCCTTCTTTTTGAAAGGCTAAACATTCCCAGCTCCCTAAGCTGTTCCTCATAAGACATTTCTTCCAGACCTTCAACCATCCTGGTCACCCTCCTCTGTACCCACTCAAGGTTGTCAACATCCTTTATAAATTGAGGTGCACAGAAATGGACACAGTACTGCATGTGGGGTCTGACCAGAGCAGAATAGAGTGGTACTATCACTTCCCTTGATCTAGACACTATGGTTCTGTTGACACAACCAAATGTCACATTGGCTTTCTTGGCTACCGTGTATTGGGTTACATTGACAGTACTGGGTTACATTGTGAATGAACATGGCACTAGCAACTCTTCACCTTCCTATTTAGACCTGGGATAAGTTAGTTTTATGGACTACATCTCCCAGAATACACCAACCATGGTAGTCTAGTTCCCTAACTTCCCACACTGTCAACTTGTCCTGAGAAACAGTCCAACCTGAGATGCTATGAGTCTGTTCCAGGCCTTCTTGTCCCCTGCTCCAGCAAGGAGGACAACAAGATTCAATTGCTATTGAGAACTTTCTGTGAATCTGCTAACACCAAGCCAGGAAGGATTAAATGGGTCATTGCCGTGGGAGCAAAGAATATGTCCATTCCAGAAAAGGCTGCACAATGAGTCCGTGTACAGCTGGCTGTGAAGAAGACTAATTTTCAACTGGTCCCAGAGATAAAAGAAGTTGAAAGGGAAACTTGCAGAATAAGCTTAGATGGAGACGGCTCCACAGCCGGTTACCCTTATGGGTCAGGAGGAGAACTGCAGACTTGATTCCCTTTGGTCCTGTAACATTCCGAAAGCCTTCATTATTTTCTTTCTGAAAAAGAATGAAGGAGATATCCCTGCTGACCTAATGCCATGCATTTAATTAAAAGGCTGTTCTATCTCTATGCACACAGAACATGAGAGGGCTGTGCCAAGTATAGCCCAATGCAAAGCCTTATCAACTACTGTGAAAAAGCAATGCCGAATAGCATGATGGGACAGAGTGAAACAATGGCCAAGCTGTATAAAAAGCTGTGGGGACCAAGGAGAGGCCAAGCAGTAATGGGTTTCAGGAGATTCAGAAAAGGGGACAGCACAGGCAGCTGAGAGAAGTGGGCTCCAGGACGTTGGATCTCAAGTGTATCCCATACTTCTTGGCAGGTGGTGATGCGGTTTGTAGGTTTAACATGCTTTGAATGCATTTTTCATGCATTTTGAGATGAAATATATTCACAGCAATTTCAGATGAGGCTTTGATCAAGCTGTTGTCCTACTTCATTCCCTGAATGTTATGGAGGCTTCAGGCATCATGATCTCTCCCCCTTCCCCTTGTCGTCCCCCCATAAAACTCATTAAGCAGATAAAGTTGGAATTGCTGAATAGCAAGCCCGGATTGATGACATTAGGAGATGTGGAGCATATTTTGAAAACAATACTTTCATATACTCTGAAAACTGCAAACAAGTAATTATATATATTTAAAATGAAATCATGGCATGTACTTGTTTCTTACCCATAAGAAATGTATGCATGTACAAGAGTTCCCTGTTGTCAAGATGACAGGATGTCTTACTCCTTCATGAATATTATTATTATGATCATCTGAACACCACCTGCTTAACTAAAAGCACCTCTGGTAAAAACAAAAATGCCATGTTCCCAAATGGGGGAAATTAGCAAGCCTGGCTAATTATGCTATCAGAACCATCCAAGGAGATGAGGTGCTTTCATAATAAATGGGCAAATACAATAAAAACTGAAATCTATTAATAAACCCAGTTCACAAGAGACAGAAGGCAGGCAATCGTTTTATGCAGGAACGGGCAAAACATAGTTCTGCTTTAATGGTTATTAATCATAATTAATCTGAAAAGCAAAGAGCAGTTTGTGAATACCAAAGGTTGATGTGCTGCTATTATTTAAACAGAAAAGTTCGTCTCTGTGTTGATTCAGATTATTGGCATGTCTGTCCAAGAACCACCAGCTCTGACCAACTCTCAAAGGATCAAAACTCAGAATAGTTGGAATCATTGCTAGGATGTTGCAAACTTGACCTCTACTTAAAATGCATGGTGGGTATTCCCCCCCCCCGTTAAATGCAGAATCTTAAGGGAGGGGGGCTCATCAGAAAATTTTACATTGGGATGAAACTCTTGCAAGCAGGGAAAATTCATGAGAAAGATCTTGGGCAAGTAGGAGCTTTCTCACACCAAAAGGTGTAGATCAGTAAGAGAAGCGGACCCCAAGCCCCTTTCTCTGGAAAGGACTCATTTCCTACAGGTAGTAGTGAGTGGTCCTTCCACTGTGGTCTCAGGCTGGTTGAATCTAGGAAGGAGTTACCCTGTGATGTTTCTAAATATTGGTGGTCTGGAACTGTCAGATATTAGTTAGTGAAACATATGTATTAGACAGGATGCTCTCTCTATATTTCATATGTATTTAATAGATTTAAAGATGGAGTCTGTAAAAGTGCAACATCACAGTGACTCAATGTATACTTTTTTCTAATGGAGTACAGATATTAAGAATTAATATAAATCATTGTAAATCATTGTTCATTGGGCCTTCCTTGAGTAAGGCACCCACTTTGTTTCTCTGTCATATATTTTGTCTATGCACTGTATGATATTATGCTATTATGCTGTTGAATTTTGTATAGATGTACTAATGTGACTTTTCCCTCTATGCTTTGTTGAACTTTGTATAAGTTCTGTGATGCTGTGATGTGATATATGTTTGTACAGTTTGTAATATAGCTGTTTGGTTTTAAGAAAACTCTGTCTCTGGCTAAGTATTTATTCAATAAGTATTGCTTCTAGAGATGGGCATGACCAGAAAATTTTTTTTTGAGTTGTCGTTTTTCGGGACGGGTCCGTTTCGGGTCGTTTCCGTTTGTCGCGAAATTTTTCAAAAATTTGTCGTTTCGTTTTTCGTTTTTTCATTTGTCGTTTCTACCCGCTTTTTGCGCGATTTTAAAGCATTTCCGGGGGCTGCCAGAGCTTTTTATGCCCTCTGTGGCTGCCAGACCTGCCCAGTCTGCAACCTGGGCATGCTATTGGTTCAAGTTTTCCAAGAATTTACATGATCCCATCACATGGCTTGCCTCCATGCTGTGGCTGGAGTGGCTGGCAACATCCATTTTGTCATCCTTATCGCGATGGGAGAAGACAAAACCAAACGTTTTAAGGACCCCAACACCCTGGTAGGTAATAATTTCAAATAATTCTCACATTATCGCTGCATTTTAATGGATGTCCAGGGCGTTTTAATACCCAAGAAATCAATATTAGGCATCTGGGAGCCATTTTGGGTCAATGTCCCCAACTCCCTTTAAAGGAAAAAAAAAATACAGCGATCTGAGAAAAGACATAAATGCACGTTTTAAGGACCCCCCCACCCCCCTGGTAGGTATTATCAGACAGTATAAATAATTATCGCTGCATTTTTATGGATGTCCAGGGCGTTTTTTAACATTTAAAAAACAGCTCATTTCATTGCGCACCACCAGTAACGGAAACGAAACTAATGACCACAATTTTCATGGGTCATTTCGTTTCGTTCAATTTCCAGCTCAATTTTCGTTTGTCATTTCGTTATGTAATGGAAACGACAAACGAAAATGGAAACGAAAATTTCACCGAGTCGTGCCCATGTCTAATTGCTTCTGCTGGCTGATCAAATAGCACATACTCTGACAGGAACAAAAACTTTAATAACCTTTGAAGTGAAGAGCTGGAAAGGACCTTATGGATCCTTGAGTCCAGGAGGCCAAGTGGGGAATCAAACTCCCAACCTCTGGCTCCGCAGCTAGAGACCTATGCCCTGAAGCTATCCATGAAAGACACACACCAGGTCAATTGCTTCCATTCAGAAGCAGTGCTTGCTCTTCCATGCACCCCATTGGGAGATAGTTTCCCAGGACATCAGCTTTTTCTTAGCTAACCACCCGGCATGGACTGACCTGGGCACTGTCAAATGGACACATAACAAACGTACAATGGACCCTTGTATAACAAACAGCTTGTATAACATAAAATCTGTACAACATAAAAAATTCCGGAGATAGGGGAAATTTGCTTAACAGAATCGCCTATGGGGAAAATCCGTACCACATAAAAATGGGATTACTCTGTTTTCAATGCATTCTTATGGGAAATTTGTATAAAGGAAAATTTGCTTAACGTAATTTCATTTGGAACGAATTAATTCCTTTATACAAGGTACCACTGTACTTATAAAAAAAAAACGAGAGGGATACTTGGGCTCCCACTGCGTAAGATGTGCTGATTGCAAGAATCCGTCACCACCCTTCACTCCCTCAACACGTAGTCTAGACACACCTTGAGTAAGAATAAGGTGACAGAAGGATTATGCCGTGCCAGGGGCTGCTTGAGGAATGACTCACTTGATCCTTCTTGTTCGTGCTTTCTTCTCTGCGTGTGTGTGCAGAAAAACGCAAGAAGAGGTGGACCTCAACAGAGCCTTGAGCAACTGAATTCCATTCCGGTTCTGACCCCCTCCGACCTCCGTCTTGTGTATATCCTGGTTAGGCTAAAAGGCCAAATATGATGACACATGCTGGGCTTCGCTCCTTCCCTCTTTGGGAGAGGGTTGAGGGCATCCGGATAATTGAGCCAACCTGACTTTCAAAAGGATTATGCAAAGCCGTGCAAGACTGATGTATGACAAGCTATAATGTTTGGGGTTGTTTTCTGTCTTTTTTAACTTCAGTGTGAGAGGCTGGCCTTCTGGCTGAGTGTTAACGCCTCTGCATACCCACATTTATGC
This sequence comes from Phrynocephalus versicolor, assembly GCA_023846285.1. NCBI lineage: Eukaryota > Metazoa > Chordata > Lepidosauria > Squamata > Agamidae > Phrynocephalus > Phrynocephalus versicolor. The sequence goes on along the minus strand of JAHTLZ010000327.1, from coordinate 1,816,718 downwards.
ACATGCCCTGGATAATCTCACATTTCCCCCCTGCCCATTCACAGCCTAGATCTGCTGCTGTTCTTTTAGCAGGCTATCTATCTATCTATCTATCTATCTATCTATCTATCTATCTATCTATCTATCTATCTATCTATCTATCTATCTATCTATCTATCTATCTATCTATCTATCTATCTATTTATTTATTTATTTATATATTTATCTATCCATACCCCACCTCCCTCCTTAAAAAGGACCCAAGACAGCTTAGTCCATTAAAAGAAGGTATTAAAGCTATCAACCATGAAGCTAATGGATACTAAAAAGGGATCCACATAGGGATGGGCATAAAATGAAAAACGAAATGCTGTTTCATCGTGTCGTGTCGTTAGGTAACGAAATTAAATGAAACGAAATGACACGAGGAAGCAGCATTTCATTACAGATGAAACTGTGGTTTTTTGTGTTGAAATGAACAATTTCGCTCCGTCTGTAACCTGATTGGGGAAATAATTTTTTTTTTTAAAAAGACCAGGTCTTTTTTTAAAAAACTTTTTTTTCTTCCTCCGAAGCCCCGTCTGCCAGCTGAGCAGTGCTGGGGTGGGAAAAAACTTTCCCCCCACCCCAGCGCTGATCACCTGGCAGGTGGGGCTTGGGGGGAGGGTAAAAAGGTTTTTTAAAAAAAGACCGGGGCTTTTTAAAAAAAACTTTATTTCCCTCCCCCCAAGCCCCACCTGCCACCTGCCAGTTTCCACACCACCACCACCCGTGAACCACTTCATTAGTGGTTTGTTTCGTACAATTTTTTTTTGGAAAAATTCATATGAAACAAAATGAAAAAAATGTGTGGGGGGAAGGAAACGAAACGAAATTAAACATAATATTTTCATTTCGTGTCCATCCCTAGTTACACAAATACAGTAAGCAGAAGCCATACCAAACACACATTCAAAGCAGTAAGGGACAACCATCCATTTAAAAGCCTCATACAGGCAGCCAGTCATTCAGGGAAAGACTGCCTGAAGAGAAAAGTCTTTGCTTATGAAGGGACAGCAGAGATGGGGCCAGCCAGTCCTCCAGTGGGAGGGAGTTCCAAAGTCTTGAAGAAGTGACAGAGAAGGCCCTCCCCTGTGTCCCCACCAAGTATACCTGTGAGGATGGTGTGTTTGAGAGAAATGCTTCTGATCTGAACACCTGAGCAGGTTCATTATGTGAGACATGGTCCTTAGGATAGCTTGGACCCAAGCTGTTTATAGGGTAGAACCAGCAGTTTTGAATTTGGACCAGATATGCATTAGTAGCCAGTGGAGCTGTGATAACCAGAAGGGTCATGTGATATCTCCAACCAGACTCAGTAAGCAACTAGGGCAGGTATGTCCAAACTTTGGCCCGCCTGATGTTTTAGACCACAACTTCCAGAATTCTAAGCTTAGATTGCCAATGGCAAAGGACTGAGGGAGTTGCAGTCCAAAACATCTGGAGGGCCGAAGTTTTGACATGCCTGAACTAGGGCTTCTTCACTGTGTGATCCTAGTCAGTCAAGGAACATATAATGTAGGTGATAATGGGTCATACCTTAGAGTCAATCTGATTTGATGAAACAGTTATCTTTCTGCCAATTTATACATAAGAACTGCAAAAAGGAATATGCTGGGAGCCTGAGCCATGGATAAGCCAGAGTTGTGAAAAGCTACTTTTTGAGACAGTTAATCTTAAACCACCATTGAATCTCAGCCACAAAGGACACATATGACTTAGCCAGCGTTCTCCTGCTTAGCTTGGGAATCTTCCTGAAGCATCCATCTTCCTTCTGGTGTGGGCAAATTCCTCATTCCTATTCATATTCACATCACCTAGTGTGGTCAATCATTTTCAAACATTGTTTCAATCTGAATAGCTGCAGAGGATCTGTGAAACCTGGCTTCTCTGCTTTGCCCTCCTCATTCAGCCAAACCAGTATGCACTTGGAAGGAAGCCAGGGGCCAATAGAAGATGCAAGCATACCCATGGGTTTGCAAACGGAGTGTCCTTGCATGCACAGTTTTGGTTTGCATATCTTATGACATTGTCAGATTTGCATTTTGCAGGGCCATGTGGGAACAGTGTGGGAAAAAGGCACTCCTGGGTTGGGTCAAATGAAGACGGTATAATTTTTTTTTGCACACTTTTGTATATATTAAAGGTCTTTGCTAATAGCTACAGAGCAATTGATATTCCAAGAGCTAAGAATGCAGGCCAGATTCTCATATCCCAGACAGTTGGGGGAGGATGGAAGACACTATTTTATTTCAATCCATGAAAAGCAGAGAAGCTGGAGTCTTTGACAGTCAGTAGCTAGAAGATGTCTTCAGAAGGGAAAAAATCTTGAATATATTAAATATTATAAAAATCTTGCCTTAAATATTATATATACTGCTAGGACACAGGTGGACCAAACTGGAGTGATTAGGCTTTGCTGCAGCAGGATCTGCAACCTATTGTATGTTTGTGTTCAGTTTTGGGGATCACACAGAGACTATGGATTGTTTCAGGGGTTTGATCTGCACCATAGCCCACGCCCCCCTTTCCTTTGAGCCTGCCCTCTCATGATCTTTTTAAGGTTTGCTTTCATGCCAGTGGACAGTTTGAAGTGTTTTGTGGTGCTAGGGAAAAGGGACAGTTTTGCAAAGTTCTTCACAAAATAAAAACACAGAGACACATTCTGTGGAAAGATATTTTTTTAAGAAAATAATTTTAAACCAAGCACAAACACTTATAATTCATATGTCTAGTCCCATAAACATTACACAAACTTGATCGCTCTTTGCCATGTTCCCTCTCCCCCAGCAAGCAACTAGTTCCAATTCCCTCTCATATTATACATTATTAAAGCATAGTGGAATAGTCTCTCTCTAGCCCATTTCTCATTCTCAGGCTAACCTTTTTATCCATTCTATGAACTTCTCCCAGTCCTTCAAGATTCTATTTTTCCCTTCAGTGTTACCTTCTTGCATTATTTGTATCCATTCATTTTGGGGGGAAATATTATTATAGCTGAAGTTAATAATAATAATAATAACTTTATTTTTATGCCGCCTATTCCATAATACACAGTCTTTTCAATTTCTCTTCACTTACCCTAAAAATATCTTCTCTCTCCACCGACCCTAAAAATATGTTCTGTTTTTCCCTGAATCCCTTTTTTGTTATTTACGTTAACCACTTTTATACTTTATTCCAACATTTTATTACCTTCTCACACTTCCATATCATATGCCCAAAGGTACCCTTTTCTTTCTTACAATGCCAGCAGTGGGGTGAGACTTTCTTGTCAATTCTACTCAGTTTCTGTGGGGTATAATACTATTTAGGCAAAACCTTCAACTGTATAGTAGAGATGGGCACGACCAGGAAAAAATTTTTTTTTGAGTTGTCGTTTTTTGGGACGGGTCCGTTTCGGCTCGTTTCCGTTTTTCGTGAAATTTCGCAAAAAATTATCGTTTCGTTTGTCGTTTTTTCGTCTGTCATTAGTACTGGTTTAGGGGGGGTAGTGGGTGCCTCCTCTGGCCGCTATGAAGGGAAAGCGAGCTCCTGGAGGCACCCGTGGGTGCCTCTTCTCCTCACCCGCTACAAAATAGCATGCATAGTCTTATGGATATGCATACCAAGTTGCAGACTTGCTTAGTGGACAGTGACACTGGACTGGCAGAGGCACCCCTCTTTGGGGTGCCTCCTCTTCATCAGTCAGTCAGAGAGAATGCGGGCTCTCACTGTGTCTCACTAAGAAGGGAAACGTACTTGCGTGTAGTGCAATGCGAGTACACAGATCTGGCTTTAGGATTAGGGTTAGCGCAAGGGCTAGGCTTAGGGTTACAGGTACGGTTAGGGTAAGTATTGCGGTGCACCTCTGGGTGCCTCTCTGACCCACTTAGAAGGACAGTGTACTGGCGTATGGGTTAGGGTTAGGGTTAGGGTTCGGGTTCGGGCTAGGGTTAGTGGGCTTTTTATGCCCGATTGGCACATCCCAGAAGTCTCAGTGGCCAAGTGGCCATGCAATTGGTGGAATGGCTCCAAAATTTTGCATGGTCCACTCCCATGGCCAGCCCATCATTGCGCAGGTGAAAAAAAAATAACATAAAATAAAATAAAATAAAATAAAATCAATGGAGAGGAGGACAGGAGACATTTTGTTGCAAGAAAAACCCACTGCTACTGTAAAAAATCTGGCAGTTTTAAAATAGCAATTTTCGCATGTTTCTGTGGTGCTTTGGTGTGTTTTTGGACCACGATTTCAAAAAAAAGATTGTGGTCGCCCGCCCCATTTTGGATCCCCCGCCTGCACCGCATGGCAGGCGAGTTGGCGAGACGACGAGGATGCCCCACCAGAGCAGCCCAGGACAGGAGGGGGGAAGGCCGGGGACCCCCCCCCCC
>JAHTLZ010000327.1:1790872-1812316 GCA_023846285.1 Phrynocephalus versicolor | reverse complement strand
CCCCCCCCCCCCCAAACCACCCATCTGGTAGGTTCACTCTCAGACAGGTAGCCAGGCATATTTTCGCCTGCTTTTTTGCCTGGGAATCGGGGTTTTTAAAACTTTTTTTCTGTGCCGCTTGAATGGCGGCGGCGAGCCGGCGAGGCGGCGACGTTGGCGGGACGACGAGGATGCCCGCCGGCCACCACTCCGCCAGAGCAGCCCAGGAAGGACAGGAGGAGAGGGGGGAAGGCCGGGGACCCCCCCCCCCAAACCACCTCTCTGGTAGGTGCACTCTCAGGCAGGCAGCCAGGCATATTTTCGCCTGCTTTTTTGGCCGGGAATCGGGGTTTTTAAAACTTTTTTCCTGTGCTGCTTGAATGGCGGCGGCGAGCTGGTGAGTCAGCGACGTTGGCGGGATGACGAGGATGCCCGCCGGCCGCCACTCAGCTGGAGCAGCCCAGGAAGGACAGGAGGAGAGGGGGGGAGGCCGGGGACCCCCCCAGAAACCACCCCTCGGTAGGTGCCCCCAGGCAGGCATATTTTCACCTGCTTTTATGGCCGGGAATCGGGTTTTTTTCTTTTTAAAACTTTTTTTCTGTGCTGCGCCACTTGGCATCGCACGATCGCCGGCGCCACGATGCCATGCACGACAACGACAAATCAGACCCAATTTATCTTTATCGGGTGAGGTTCGAGTTGGAGCGGAGTAATTGTCGTTACCGTTCCTCGTTACATAACGGAAACGACGAAGGGAAACGGAAACGAGGATTTCGCCAAGTTGTGCTCATCTCTACTGACCACAATTGATTAGATGGCCTTGAGAGAGGCAGGATAAAAGCACAGAGCATAGGCCAGTGATGGTGAAACTTTTAGAGGCCGAGAGCCCAAACTGCAATTCAAAACCCACTTTTTTTTTTTTTTTTGCAAAGTGCTAATTAGACATGGGCACGGAGCGGCGAAATTCTCGTTTCCATTTTTGGTTATCGTTATCGTTAGGTAACGGAAACGGTAACAATAATTACTCCGCTCTAGCTCGAACCTGACCCGAAAAAAGAAAAATTGGCTCGGGTTTATAGTTGTTGTTCATGGCATCGTGGTGATCGCGCGATGCCATTACCAAGCAGCACAGAAAAAAAAGTTTTAAAAAGTTTTTTAAAAAATCCGATTCCTGGCCAAAAAAGCAGGCGAAAATATGCCTGCCTGAGTGAGGGCACCTACCAGAGGGGTAGTTTCTGGGGGGGGGGGGTCCCCGGCCTTCTCCCCTCCTTTCCTGGGCTGTCTCATGCCATGCGGTGGGTGGGTGGGATCCAAAATGGCGACCGCAATATTTATTTTTAAATCATGGTCCAAAAGCCCATTAAAGCACAACAGAAATATGTGAAAATAAGGTATTTTAAATGCCTGAATTTTTATAGTAGCAGCAGTGGGTTTTTCTTGCAATAAAACGTCTCCATTGATTTTACTTTGTTTTATTTTCATTTTTATTTTTTTACACCTGTGCATGCGCAATGATGGGCTGGGCATGGGATGGGACCATGCAAAATCTTTGAGCCATTCCACCAATCGCATGGCCAGGTTTTGACTAACACTTCTGGATGTGCCAGAGGGCATAACAAGCCCACTAACCCTAACCCTAACCCTAACCCTAACCCTAACCCTAGCCCTAACCCATACGCCAGTACACTGTTCTTCTTAGTGGGTCAGAGGCACCTAGAGGTGCAGCCCACTAACCCTAACCCTAACTGTAACCCTAACCCTAAGCCTAACCCTTACCCTAACCCCAACCCTAACCCTAACCTGTACGCCAGTACACTTCCCTTCTTAGTGGGTGCCTCCCAGAGCCCAGAGAGGTGCCTCCCAGAGCCCACTTACCTTACCCCTACCCCTACCCCTAACCCTAACCTGTACGCCAGTACACTGTCCTTCTTAGTGGGTCAGAGGCACCCAGAGAGGTGCCTCCCAGAGCCCACTTACCCTAACCCTAACCCTAACCCTGCCGCCCGCCCCGCCCGCCGCCTAGGGTGCAAAAACATCTAGCGCCGGCCTGTCTAGTTGCGGGACGCCCCCATGCTCTGGGACGTCAAATCACGCTAAATCGCGGTGGAAACGACAAACGACAAACGACAAACGGAAACGACAAATTTTTGAAAATTATCGCGACAAACGGAAACGACCTGAAACGGACCCGTTCCGACAAACGACAACTCGAAATGTCATTTTTTCTGGTCGTGCCCATCTCTAGTGCCAATACAGTAATTTAACCTGTATACAGGTGGCTATGAAGGGGCAATGTCATGTGCCCACAGAAAGGGCTCTGAGTGCCACCTCTGGCACCTGTGCCATAGGTTCGCCATCACTGGCATAGGCCCAACAATCACTCTCTAGCACGCAATACAAAGGGCAGAGGTTGGATTTCTTTTTGTTGTTGGAATCAACCATCTCAAAAACATCTGGGAAGATTCCCAGTCATCCAGGTGAGTTTATCTGGAAACTGAGTCATGGCAACTGGACTTCATTCCGTGAGAGATTGAAACGTTTCACTACTCATCCAAGCAGCTTCTGTTTTGTCCAGAAGCAGCATGAGAGGAATGATGGGAACAAGCCAGATCACAAGGAAATTGTCCTGCAGCACATTTCCGATTTAAGACTTCCTTCTCCTTGGGGACATTTGGAGTCCTAAAGAGAATAAGCTCTCCCCTGCAACTCAGTATGAGTTAGATTCTTCTCAAAGTTCTGACACTATTTGCAGACATTTTGTACTCCTTAAGGTGCTAATCAGGGTTTAATGGGGGAAAAAGGAAAACAGACCAAAACACAACACTGCATATTTGTCTTGGTACATCTGAGAACACAGGGCTCCACCCTAAAACATTCTTTAATAGTCTCAGGTTTCCCCAAGGCTATTGTCTAAGAGAACATCCTAGCTCAAGAAATGGAAAGCCTAGGAGAGCGCAAGAAAAACAAAGCCCAGTATTCAAAGTTATGGATAACATTTGCTAGAGAAATTGCTTTTAAAATGTCTGGCTTGCATTTCTCAAAAACTAGAGGGTGCCCTGTTTTTTCTGGAAAAGCATTGGGACTAGAATGAATTGGTGAAGCAGCTCAATGCAATAAAGGAGAAACACCGGTGCCAATCATGTCCTCGAATTATTGAAACATCTGGGAATTTCTGGGGCATACATGGGCAAACCTCGATGAGGACATTTCTGGCATCATCAGATTTGTAGTTCCCCTTTTTACAAATGGAAAAAGGGTTTAGGTGAATTTTACCACTAGGTAAAATTGCTTCTTTTTAATCCAGCCCTGATTATTCCTAGTGAGTTTTGCTAAAATTTTCCCCACTTTCAAATGGAACACATGCTTTTTGCATCACCTCCCCCCCCAATTAGTCTCGTAACAGCCAAACTGAGGGTGGGAAGAAGGGAAGGGGGGTGGTCAAGGACGATGCTGCTTTGTTTGATATTCTGGGTGTTAAACCGTTTCTGGGACTTTGAAGCAGTCTTAACACCAGCCTGCCTCCTGATACCACCATCTGGTGTGTTCCATCTCAACCAAAGATTCTCAGTGCCTGATAGACAACATCCTCTATCAAGATTGCATTTCTGGTACAATGCTTCGATAAAGATAGCAGTTGCTATCGAAAGCTTAGCTTACATTTTTTTTGTTTGTTTTAGTAGTGACCAATAAAGGTATCACCTAGTCTAGGCATGTCTAAAGTTCAGCCCTCCTGATGTTTTGGACCACAACTCCCAGAATTCCAAGCCTGTATTTCCAATGGCAAAGGACTGTGGGAGTTGCGGTCCAAAACATCTGGAGGTCTGAAGTTTGAACATGCCTGGCCTAGTCTACTTATGGCTTAGGTATAGAATCATACAATGCCTGAGATTGAAGAGGCCTATAAGGCCACCGAATCCAGCTCCCAGGCCTCAAAGGAATCCAAATCAAAGCCAGAGCCAAAGGTTGCCAGTTCAATTCCCCATTGTGCCTCCTTAGACACAAGTATCAATAGGATCACTTCCAGCTCTGCAGTTCTAAGAAGATGATAACTATAAAATTTACACATTTGAGGGTTGTTAAAGTCCATGTCTCCAAAGAATAAGGTGCTCGAATGCCCCAAATCCCCTTATTCTCTCTTTCTAAGAAAAATTTTTGAAGGTTCTCTGGCAGTTTTAACCTCTTCAGATCCTGGCACTGGGACTTTTCATCCTCATTCTTGCTGTACGTTGCTGGCTTTCCGATTCTCCACATCAGTTTTTATGGCATATCCTCACAAGTCAGCCACTTAAACTGAAATAGGCACCATGCGTTTTATTCTCTCCAGCTAATCTGTCCGTGTCTCCAAAAAAGGTCATTCTACTCCTGGTGTCAACAGGCAACTATTTCTAAAGCAGGCAGCAGAACTGGTTGCTACTGCCTCTTAATGAAATTTTTCTTTGGGCCAAAAAAAAAAAAAAGTGACACATAAACAGCTCTTCATTCCCAAACCTGGTTAGACAAGAATGTTTCTGGGTGTGGACTGCCTTGTATAATTAACTGTGCAGCTGAGTTTTTTTAACAGCGCTCTCTTTCTCTCTCTGGCTCTGCCCGTATAATTCAGGTGTCTTTCTCCTCCACCCCATTTTCCAGGTGTGGCATTTAGATAGTGTCTTTTGTGTCTTCTTTTTCCATTAGCCGCCGGGACAACAGCCAGCAAGGTTGTGTACTTTAGCGGCGAGAAGGAGCGAGGCCGAGATTTGACCATTTCCTGACAGGAACGAGGTCGCCGTGGAGAAAAGGACAAGCCAAGCCAGAAGCAACACAGAAGGTATGGAGACACCAAGAGCCAACGGGACCACAGGAAAGCCAGATGACGTGAAGGCGTCGGTCTCTCCAAAGAAGGAAGGCGAGGATGGGAAGAAATCCATCAGCCCAAATCAGGGAGAGAAAGATGTAAATAAAAACAATGCCAGCCCTTCCCTGGAAACCGGCCAGCTCAAAAACTCCATTTATGCTGCAGGTGACTGGAAGAGACCCATCATCCAGTTTGTTGAATCGTCGGATGAGAAGAGGTCATCCTACTTCAATATGGATTCAGGAGAGGTTAAGAAGCCAACTTTTCCTAATGTACAGCTAGGGGAATCTCGGCGGTCCCAAATTTCCTTCCCAGAGAGAGGAGACCTGAGGAAATCCTTATTCAACATGGAGACCAAGAAACCCTTCATGAGCGAAGGGGAAGTGAAAAAGTCTCTGTATCCCAGCAGCCCCCTAGCCGACCTCAGGAAATCCACAATCTCTCTCGGAGAGTCGGGAGAGGCCAAGAGGACCAACTACAACAAGGTCAGCCGAGGGCCAAGTTCAAGACCCCGCACGTTGGAAGATGTCCTTTGCGACTCCTGCATTGATAACAAGCAGAAAGCCGTGAAGTCCTGCCTGGTGTGTCAAGCCAGCTTCTGCGAGCTTCACCTGAAGCCCCACTTGGAAGGGGCTGCTTTCAGAGACCACCAGCTCCTGGATCCCATCAAGGACTTTGAAGCTAGAAAATGCCCGGTCCATGGCAAGACAATGGAGCTCTTCTGCCAGACGGACCAGGTCTGCATCTGTTACCTCTGCATGTTCCAGGAGCACAAGAACCACACCACGGTGACGGTGGAGATCGAGAAGTCCGGCAAAGAGGTATTGTCCTGTTGTTTACTTGCCACAAATTATTGATTCTCCAGCAAACCCCTGGGCCCCATTTCCCATACATCTATCATGTGGTAGACACTTACTTTCTATCTCTGGTCTTGACCATGAGGTTGTCCATGCCCATCATTTGTTCAAGCAGCCTATGATGACACATCTGCCCTAGTTTCACACTCAAAACACTTTCATGAAGGAAAGGTGAAGTTTTATGGAAGGACTTGACTCATCCACAGGTCACACTGCCTCTTGACTTTAGAAGTGACCAAGGCAGAATGTGCCTGTGTCACATTAATTTCAAAAGCTTCGTTCTCCTCCACTGTGGCTGTGAAGAGGATGGAGAACCAGGAGCTGTGCCATTTTTAATCAAATCTTCTAGCTTCATTCCTTAAAGCTGTAAAACCTAAAACTCTAGTGTTAGGAGTATAGTACAGTGATGTGTTGGTTTGTACTGTGTCATGCCATTTCGTGTTGTGTTGGGTTGTGTAGTATCATGTCATAACACATCATCCTATCATATCATATTGCATATGGTATTAGCATTGATTTTATTTATCATTTTAATATATTTGTTTAATTCTTTTAAAATATTTGTATATGTATTGTTTTAACATTTTAAATATTGCCTTTTTAATATTGTGTGCTGCCCTAGGTCATTTTAAGGAAAAAGGTGGGGTAAAAATAAGTAAGTAAGTAAGTAAGCAAGCAAGCAAGTAAGTAAGTAAGTAAATAAATAAATAAATAGGGGTTTTTAAAATTCTTGTTGATTTTGGGTAATTTGAAAAAGTAGCATGTTTTTGACAGAGTTTAGGGAAGTTAAATTTCCAAATGGTGACAGTAATCTCCCCTAAAATATTAAGTTTTCTAAATTCTAGAGTTTTATATATACTCTCTTCTCTCTCTCTCTCTCTCTCTCTCTCTCTCTCTCTCTCTCTGTGTGTGTGTGTGTGTGTGTGTTGGATTGTAGCTTCCAGAAACCAGAATCTTCCAGCCAACTGTACCTTCTTGAGAGTTCTAGTCCAAAAAAGTTGTGTTCCCCTTCTCTGAGTGAGTGCTTTTTGTAGCAGCTGGAGAGGATTAAATGACTAGAGATGCCTGAAGCACTTAGAGGCAGTGAAGAGAGAATGAAGGTGACATGTATTGTTCTTCAGCTGAGACTGATTGTGGGGTGATGCTTTAAGAGAGTATTTTTGACACTAGTAGAGAGTAGCTGGATGGCTCTTTTAGTGGGCAATTTGCAAGGTACAGGTGTCTGACAGGACCAAAGGAGGTAGAGATTGAGAGACAGAGGTGGAGATGGATTTCCTGAAAGAGAGGGGGCAAAGATGATAGTGAGAATGTCTTGTCAAACATCTTTTATGTTTTAGGAAAGACGATCAAATGCAAGGAGGACAAAAACCATGTACCTCTAATAGTTTGGCAAAAGAGACACTTTTAGGATGTAGTTCAACTTCTTGTGCATTCACTGGAGACAACTCAGAGCACATTTTGAAAATGAGTTTATTTTCACGGAAGAAGGATGTTCCCCTTGGGGAAAAGTAGGGAAGAGAACAGTAATGTGGATAAATGCATAAATTTGAAGATTGTTCACTGAACCATATGAACAAGGAGCATCTGAAGGCCTGGTGGCAGAGTTGGAGAAGTTTGCTGACCTAATTCTCCTACTCACTCTCCATTAAGAGCCCTGCTGCCTAGTTGTCTTCAATTCTTGGCTTTGAAGCAAGTCCTGTATTCAGTCTTTAGCACCTGCAAGTAAAAGGACCACAGTCAGTACCCTAACCCCAACCCCAACCCTGACTCTTTTCCAACCTCATGCCACCTAGAAGGTTTGGACTTCAGCTCTTGTTATAGTTATAGTGTCTGCTTTCTTTCTTTCTTGAAAAAGATCCACAAATAAACAGAAGTGTAGTGTCTAGATCAAGGGAAGTGATAGTACCACTCTGTTCTCCTCTGGTCAGACCCCACCTGGAGTACTGAGTCTAGTTCTGTGCATCTCAATTTAAAAAGAATGTTGACAATCTTGAATGGATCCAGAGGAGGGTGACCAAGATGACTGAAGGTCTGGAAGAAATGTCTTATGAGGAGTGGCTTAGGGAGCTGTGGTTAGCCTTACAAAAAGAGGGTTGAGAGTGGACATGATAGCTATGTTTAAATATTTGAAAGGATGTCATATTGAAGAGGGGACAGGTTTGTTTTCCATGGCTTCAGAGACTAGGACTCGGAGCAATGTTTTCAAACTATAGGAAAAGAGAAACAATTTAAATATTAGGAATAACTTCATCATGACAGTTAGAGCTGTTCGGCAGTGGCATATACTGCCACAAAGGAGGGTGGTGGAGTCTCCTTCTTTGGAGATTTTTGCACAGAGGCTAGATGGCCATCTGTCAGGGGTACTTTGATGGGGGTTCCTGCATGGCAGGGGGTTGGACTGGATGGCCCTCAAGGTCTCTTCCAACTCTATGATTCTATGATTCTATGAATCCACCCCAGGTGAACCATGTGGCCAGCTTTCATCATTTTTGGACTGGAACTCCCCTGTTCCATCACTGTTTGCTCTCTTGGTCAAAGCAGGTGTGAGCTGTAGCCCAAGATCATCTGGAGGGACACATGTTGCTGACCCTTCAGCTGAAGAGTTCTAAACTCATTGACTTGTTGGATCAAAAAGAAAAAAGTCAATAGCACTTACAATTCTTCCATTGAGAGCTACTCTTCCTTAGTTCATGTTGTCGGTATAATTAAGGGTGTGTGTGGGAATGTTGTTTCATTAATTCTGTTGTAAAGCAATCCTAAGCCAGAAACCTTGTGGATATGTTGCAAATCACCCACAGAACTAGATCAAGTTGGCCCTTCTGCCTACCTGTTGTAAAGGTTGAGGCCATTTCCATTCACATCACGGGATTGATCTGAGAACAAATAAGAGGTCACGTGTAGACACTCTCTGAATCCTACTGTAAGTAAGGATGGTGTATAATACACCAGTGTTTAAAATATGGTAACACCATCATAACTCCATAAAGTTGCTAGATGAAATGGATGAGAGAGTGTAGAACAATGGTGGCCAAACTTCAGCCCTCCAGATGTTTTGGACCATAACTCCCAGAATTCCAAGCCTGTATTGCCAATGACAAAGGACTGTGGGAGTTGTGGTCCAAAACATCTGGAGGGCCAAAGTTTGGCCACCAGTGGTATAGAAGAAGATATCAGTAAGAATAGCTGGCATGAGAAGATGCCCCACATTGACTGTCCTCTTCTGTACCTCTCGAGCCAGAGGGGCAGTTTTGACTCAAATGTCAGGAGAGGTGGGCTCCGATCACGTTGCTTGGCCCTCTAACTCACTGGGTAACCGTGGACCATTCTTTGCCCATCTGACCTATTTCATAAGGTTGTTGTGAGGATAAAAAGGAAGAGAAGGGAGTCAAGTAGCCTCCAAAATCTCACTGGAGGAAACAGCAGATGGGAAGGAAGGAAAGAACGAAGGAAGGAAGGAAGGAAGATTTCTAAATTATACTGGAATCATAGGCATGATGAAGCCCAAGTATAGTATAGTGTTAGAGGCAGCATTATTAATCGTTCACAGCCATTTGCTCTTGGGCAAAGCATAAACTCTGTTGAAAACAATCTCTGGCTTGTTGTTACATGAGCCAGAGATTCTAGAAGATTGGAGCCTTATGCTCCACCCACAGTAAAAAAAGATATGGGCCAATAAAATATGGGCTGTGTAGGACATGGCAACTAGGTTCTCATTTTCCTGCATCAAAACAATTGTTGAATGTGTGGACAAATCTGAAAACACTGGGCAGGATAACGCCCTGACAAATGCATGGGGACTTCAGAAAATGTACATAAGTCTTTGGCATTAGGGATCTGACATATAGGGTGAGGAGTAGTATTATGCTTAGACAGTTGTTTACCCATTTGTAATTAGTTAATCAAGAAAGGAAGCACATCATTTTTTTTCACCCAGACTTCCAGATTTATTCCCAAGGGGTGAAGGCAACATTTCTGGCATGGGAAAGCACTAGAGAGCTTTTGTCAGATATGTAAAATGCAGAGACGCAGTAGAGTTTAAGGCAGCTTTGATTTGTGAATTAATTGCAGCCTGTTTTAAACCACAAATATGTTTCCTCACCTACTGGTAGAGGTAATTACAGCTCAGAGGGTGGAAAAGTTACTTTTATGCACTGTAATAATGTCAGTTAGAGGATTTGAAAAGTTATAGTTAACTGGCCCCCCCCAGCACTGTTATACAGTGGTACCTCTACTTACAAGTTTAATCCATTCTGAATGCATGTTCTTAAATCTAACAACTCTTAAGTAGAGGAGCCCTATCTAAAAATCAATCAATAAATAAAAAACTGAAAAAGATGTAACTAGAGCAGACTGCATCTAAAATTTGTAAGGCAGCAGTTAAAACGCCAACAGTTTTTCACTCTTAAGTAGAATTGCTCTTAAGTCGAGCCACTGTAAGTAGAGGCACCACTATACTTCTTTAAAAATATTTGGGAGACTAATAACTTGAAGAGTAGCATAAAATGGCAGGCACAACCCAGGATCTCATTTAAAATAACATTTTTAAATGAACAATCATCAAAGTAAAGTGTTCCCCCACTCCCTATCTTGGGTTTTGCTTTGAAGATGTAGGTGCTGGCAGTGATTCACCCAAAGCTTGTTGTGACTTGAAAGTTGTATGAAATTAACTGGAAATATATCAATGTGATTCACATTAGTCATGTAGATGCCAAATGGAATTTGGTTGCATTTTTGCTATCTGGATTACTTACTTACTTACTTACTTGATTGTTATACTGTCCATCTGGATACCAAGGCCAAATTGTTTCTCATTTGTCACAGGCTTATCATGAAAGTTAACAAGGGCGTTTCCATAAGGAAAGCACAACACAAGTTGGTAGAATGCAAGGCACTTAAAAACAGGGATTGAAGCCTGCAGCGCAGCCAAGATTAAGGGAACATTGGCACCTCTTAAAATTGAAGCCCAGATCCCAAACACACAGAGGATGGCTGACCCAGTTTCAAACCAGCCTGGTGCAATTCAAGCCACAACATTCAGCTTCTAAAGAGTTTGGCACTAAAATGCTTTCTTTCAACATCACACAACTTCTGATCTTGCTTGTTACCCTTTAAGCATCTCATATCTCTAAGGAAAACTGCCCCCTGCTGCTTTTATTTTATGACAAGCTGCTGTGGGGTGTGCTGGCTCAGCAGACTAGAATGCTGAAATGGTTGGCTGCAAAGTTGGCAGCTCGGCAGTTTGAATCCCAGGTGCCATGCAGCGGAGTGAGCTCCTGCTGTTAACCCCAGCTCCTGCCAACCTAGCAGTTTGAAAGCATGTAATTGCAAGTAGATAAACAGGTACTGGTGTAAAAAGTGGAAGGTAAGCAGTGTTTCGTACAGCCATGCCAGCCACATGGCCACGGGCTTGCACAACACTGGCTCTTTGGCTTGAAAACAGAGCACTGCCACTAGGGTAGTCAAGAGTAGCACACATGTGTGGGGGGAACCTTTACCTTTAAATTAAGCTGACTAGACAAGGACATCTAATGAGGATCTTGGCCTGAATATAGACTCAATCTAGATTGCTCTAGCTTTGGCCCCTTGAATAAAACCACTCCACTGCAGAGTCTTGGCCAGCACAGTCTTTCTGTGTGTGAAGAATGTGCACAAAGCCTCTAATCAACTTCTGAACATCTTGTGTGATTTGTTGCAAAATCTGGCCAATGACTAGCATTGGTGATGTGAATCAAAGTTACCGTCATTTTCTGCTGTGCAATAAACAAAGCATCACATCTATCACTCTGGTGGTTTCTACCACCAAACCTGCCATCCAAAAGACCTATTTTTGAAAGGTGATGGGAGCATGTAACCTCTATGCTTACTTGGGGGGGGGGGGGATAGCGGCAAATGTCAACTTGTATTCCTGTCTCTTGCGTGGCACAATTTGTGATATTGACTATTGGTGAGTCTGTCTACTGTGAGTTAAGTTTAGCAGCAAGAGGCAAGATCTCCCAAGACTTTCCGCTTGCCAAAGTGCAACCCTGTTTGTTGGCATCTAACGAGATTATACGAACTCTCCAGCTTCCTCATTCTGTTTCACTGAGAGAACATTTTAAGAAGCTACAAGGTGTCATATTAACAACCCAATTATCCCTGAAACTTCCTGGCTTCTGTTTCTGATTCTTTCTCTATATATTTTTTTTCGTTGTTTCTTTACCTTTTAGGTCTTCTTTTATGTTGCTGCACCATTTCCACTTTCCTTTCAAACCTGTCAAGCTTTCAACTTGACACTTTTAAGGATACAGATGGAAGAGGGGAAAAGTTTAAAAACATAGAGGGGGAGAAAGATTATTGAATAACATTCTCTTTTTCACATATAGTGAGAGCATTCAAACACACTTCCCCTCTCTTTGGTGAGACAGACAGGGGGGAGCTTTACAAACAGAATTTGGAAGAGTTTTCAGGGAGTTGCATACAGTATACGGTTTTTTTAAAAAAGAAATCCTTCTACAACCTGTTTTTGAAGGTTGTTTTCTTCCTGCCTTCTCCTTTAAAGAAAAAAAAAAGCACAAAAGCCTGACAAAGCATTAGAAATATCTGACACCCCTTTATCTGCTAATGACAAAGTTGTACTGGTCCAACCCTTGTCTCAAATCACATCTGACATTTGATTCCTTTCTACCTCCTCCCCCATCCTTTTATTTTTTTGTGAACTGTGTGTCTCTAATTTAAACAAAAGGTTTTGTGGATAAAAAATGATTCAAAGACCTTCTCTGGTCTTTGATAAGTGACACGCCAGAGAGAGCCTTGGGACTTCCCATAGATTTGCAGGAGATTTATTCCTAGAGAACAAATGAGACTTCAAGGATGTACCTTGAACAGAGTCTTATTATCCCTTATTGGTCAAAGAATTATTGCTATTATACAGGGTGCAAAGATCTAGTATCTGGTTGTCACCAAGGTCTTTAAAAAAAGTCCAGTGGATGACTCAGATAGCTGGTTTCTCTCCCTCTTTGTAATTCTTAAAGTGGGACATGATGCCTATTATGAGAGCTGGCTTGACGATTCTTAATTAGGGACTATTCTGGAGAAAACTAGGAGTGCAGAACAAGGTCAGGCAAGCCGCGGTCGCTCTTTCATTGGGAGATTGCATCAAAAGAAGGTGACAAAAGCCTATGCCAAATAAAACCAGTGCATCTTTCAGCCCCCTTGCTTATGGAAGAATGCAGCCATTATTTCCCTTCTCAAAGTCTGGGAGTGACTACTTACAAAGAACTAGGACATTGCAGCTCCTTTTGTGTTGAACTATGGCATAACTAAGGGCTTGGTCACACTGACTATACAAACTACAGTTGAATCAGTTTTATAAATCAATTCATAAATTCTAGGCTACATGACGACACACAAATGAAACTGAACTGTTGGAGCTGCAAAATGATTTAAGCCATAATGATCGTGCCTACCGATTTATATATCTAGTGAATTTACATTGATGTAAAAAAAAAATCAAGACTAGAATCAATGTACATTGGCAGTCTGACTGACCCCTAATTTAACAGCAGGTAATATCACAGCAGAGACATCACTTTGCCAACTAAGGTCTGGATAGTCAAAGCTTTGGTTTTTCCAGTAGTGATGTATGGAAGTGAAAGCTGGACTATAAAGAAGGCTGATTACCGCAGAATCAATGCTTTTGAGCTGTGGTGCTGGAGGAGAGTCTTGAGAGTCCCCATGGACTGCAAGGAAATCAAACCTATCCATCCTGAAAGAAATCAACTCCGAATGTTCACTGAAAGGACAGATTTTGAAGCTGAGGCTCCAAAACTTTGGCTACCTCATGAGGAGAAAGGACTCCTTGGAAAAGTCCCTGATGTTGGGAAAGCTTGAAGGCAAAAGGAAAAGGGGACGGCAGAGAATGAGATGGTTGGACGGTGTCATCGATGCAACCAATATGGATTTGACAAAACTGGGGGAGGCAATGGAAGATAGGAAGGCCTGGCGAGCTCTGGTCCATGGGGTCACAAAGAGTCGGACATGACTGAATAACTGAACAATAGCAACAAATATCATTCCCTTTGTGCTGTATTATGGCACATAGCCTCACTAAATGGTGGAGTAGAAATATCACAATGTTCATGTTCTGGCCCTTGCCTGGATTTGTAGACTCTGCTGCCTCATATTCTGTTCTGAGTGCTGATGCAGCAACAGAGTGGATTGGAGGTGTATGTTTCCCACAGCTGCTTAGAGCTAGTTGTGAAGCTCACTGAGTGACCAAGAGCCAGGAACTTTCCCTTTTAGACAAACATACCACCTAGATTTACCACAGGGGTGAAATTAACATAATTCTCATCTATGCTGCTTGATGGAAGGGCGGGATGCAATTGTGACAGTGATGATTAAACACCATGATGCGTCATAGTTCTGAATGCACCATAAACTGCCATGGCATAGCTCTGCCCCAAGGAACTTGACAACACCTTTGCAGTGGGAAGGAAATGCCGAATGGTGGCATTATGCACTTTGCTTTGGCTCCACTTCCTGGCAAAATGTGTGTGTGTGCTTGTATTTAACATGAAAAGTGGCACCATATAAGTGCAGAAGGGTAGCAGTTAAAGGAGAGATAATTGCGGATTCCAGAAACAAATGGGCTGCTTTGGGCAAGAATGCAGTCTTCATGTTTGCCTTAAAACAGGAAGTTATTAGGTCCTACGTAGACAAATCCCCATAAGATCTGGCTGTCCAGGTAGTCTGCTCAAGGAGGAAAATTCCCTGATCCCAGCATGGTATAGCCTTTTTTTCAGATCTATATAGAAGTTTAACACAGGGGGTTGGCAACTAGTTTCCTTGCTTCCACTATGTCATTAAACTACAACACCCCATCATTCTTCACCATTGGCTAGGCTGGCTAGGACTGATGGGAGGTGTAGTCCAAAAACACCTGGAGGGCCAGAGGTTTGGGCATGCTGGTTTAATGGAACGGTGTGTGACTGGCTGGATAGCTCAGCCACTGAGGTCTCTGCAGAGTCAAAGGTTGAGAGTTCAATTCCCTACTGCAGTGGTGGCGAACCTTTGGCACACCAGATGCTTTGGACCACAACTCCCAGAATACAAAACCCGTATTGCCAAGGACAAAGGGCTGTGGGAGTTGTGGTCCAAAACATCTGGAGTGCCAAAGGTTCACCGCCACTGCCCTACTGTGTCTCCCATGAGAAGAGCCGGCCTGTGAGACCTTGGGTAAGATGCACAGACCCAGGGCAACCTCAAAGCCAGGGAATGCATTTTGCCAGAAGTCACAATCAGCTTGACAACATATAGCTATTGTTTTGTACATGTGTGTGTGTGTGTGTGTGTGTGTGTGTGTGTGTGTGAGTGAGTGAGTGTGTGTGTGTGTGTGTGTGTGCGAGAGAGAGAGAGAGAGAGATGACTGTGATTAGAGATTATATTGTTGCAGGGTGATTGTGATTAGTTTAACAGGAATTTCGTCAACTGAAGTGGTGCAGTTGATGAGGTGAGAGTGTGACATGATTGGAACACCTTGCATTAGTGAGAAAGGACACCTTAGATTGTTTGCCTTCACCTTGCTATACTCTATGTAGAGTTATAGGCATTCAGGTAACTCATTTGCCACAGAAGTGTCAAAAAACCAAAACTTGAATGTTTCACTCAAGGCTTTCAGATATTTTGATGTGGGAAAGCCAAGGACATTTGATTAAAACCTGCCCCACTGACCTAGAAGGGTGACACTTAATTGATATCTTATGCCCAATGGTGTTGCAATGTTACCTGACCTGCTAGGTGGCAGGAGAGAAAGTGATGTAAACAGAGCAATCAAACAGCTCTTGCAGTGCATCGGGTAGTGTGAGAGAAGAAAAAACATTGAATTATATCAGGTGAGAGAGAATGAATAGATCCCAGAAAAGGCATAGATGATGTTTGACGTTTCACCTTGTGGACTATGTCACTTTTTGTGGATTCCCAAAACATTCTATGATCAAGAGAGAAATAGAGCCAGTGGCATAAACCTGTTCTTTCATGGAAGGCACACCACTGACGGAAAAAAAAAAACAACCCCCACATCATTGCCCCCCCCCCCCCCCGCTTCCTGACTCTCAAAAGATCACAGGCTCAGGAGGAAACCGATGAAAACATGTACAAAATGGATCATCTCACACTTGCAAAGAATTCCAGCTATCTTGGCATCCACCCAGATGCCGGCCAACCCAAAGAGACAAGTTTTACAAGGCTTATGAATGACGATTGTAGTTCAGGTCCTGACTAGTCCTCAGAAGAAGGGAGTGGCCGGCAACTATCATTTATAATTGTGTGTGCTTGACAGTAGACCGTCTCTGTAGAGGCCCGGTAATCTAATGGAATGGTGTGCAATGTGTGGTATGTTCTTGGTGGATTGCCCCGACCACAGTAGGACACGAGAAGAAGGTGGGTGAGCATCCACCCGTGCCTTTCAAAACATCTGTCTAAAGTTCCAACAGGCAATAATGATGACATGAATTTGCTGAAGAAATGCAACAATGCTATATTGAAATAAAAGCTGATTGGGGTACCCTCCCCCGCCCCCATGTGTATGGTGATATATAAGTAACCCGCTTGGTGGGTTTGGCCATCTTTTGGCTTTTTCCTAACCTTGCTCCTAATCTTGGATTCCTAACCTTTGGGTCTGCAGGTGTTCATAGACTATGAACCCAGAACTCCTGGCCAGCAAAGCTGGTGGTGAAAGTGTCTGGGGTTGGTAGTATATCTGGGGAACCCAAAGTTTGAAAAAGCTGCACACTGAGTGATTATCTCAGATCTATTTTTTCCTGTATTAATTTGATATTCCTTTTTTGTTTTTTGAGGATGGTCAGTATTGGGATGACATCCCCAATATAGTGGCTATCAGCTTGTCTGAAGAGATGGAAGACAGCTGTAGGGATTTCTAAATCCTATCTAGGCTTGTTTGATTCAGTTTATTGTGTCCTGAAAGGATCTCTTAAAACAGTCTTTTGATTTACTGTGACCATCCTGTTCTATAACCCAAGAGCTCATCACACTAGCCTGTGGCACTCTGCTTGTATGAGTACCACAGATTTATAAAGGACTGGCAATATGAAACAGGTTACAAATATACCAATGTTCATGTCTGGCACCAGTAAATTCATGGTATCAGCTTCAGTGGATATAATCTTTTTGGCCTCTTGGAGGAAAGAGACATCAGAACAGAGTCGGGTGATTTGCCACATTGCCTAACAGCCTCCCCTCGTAATTCAAGATCCAAAGCTCGTGTTCTTCTCACTGCAGAAGTTACTTTCAGCCCATGCTCTTGCAAGTAGTTGGAAGGCATTTGGGTGAGTGCCCAGAATGTCTATAGCGGATCAAGTTCCTTGAATCTGTCTTTCATCATGCTGATTGGTGGTCACTGAGGGCTCTTGATTTGCACTCCCATCAGCATAATGTGTTTAATTAGTTGAAACCTTGGGTATGTTTAATTAATTAAAAGTACTTCCAACGTTGCCAGCTCTCTGACATAAGTCACTCTCAGGGAACACCGTGCAAGCATGCCATTATATCAACCTTCTCTTGATAGGGCAATAGCTGGATATATTTTGATGACTTACTTTTGTTCCTTTGAATAATATCTGGGGCTATTCCCTACATCCAGTTCCTGAACTTGGTGAGACTGGGCATTTCTGGGAATCGTGGGACTGAGAAAACACTCAACAGTCCTGCCATCTTGGATTCTATAGGTGTCAGGCAGTGCTTGGGTGTATTTTACTTTGGACAAAAACCTCTAAGAATCCTCCAGCTGTCTAGGTAGGAAAATGTTCATTTATTTATTTTTATTTATGAGTATTTTTACCCCGCCTTTCTTCTTAGAAAAGGACCCAAGGTGGCTTACAGTAATGAGGGACAATATACAGTCCAGTACAATTAAGACATATTCAAGTTTAAGAACAGGGAATTGAAGGATATTTTACAGCATTAGAAGACAACATTAACACTAAAAGAGAATGCAAACAGTTAAGAAAAGAGTATAAATACCATGTAATCATGTATGGTAGACTATCTAAATGTTATAAGGGATAGGAACTAACAATTGATAACATAGTGTCAAGGTAATCACACGAGGAGAGATACAAGCACAAGTCTGTGTGGCCATGTATGGTAGTCCATTCAGGGAAAGCTTACCTGAAGAGAAAGGTCTTAGCCTGTTTCTGGAAAGACAGCAGGGATGGGGGCAGTCCTGGCCTCTAGTGGGAGAGAGTTCCAGAGTTTTGGTGCAGCAGTCAAGAAGGCCCTTTCAAGTGTTCACACAAGATGTACCTGTGAGGATGGCAGGATGGAGAGAAGGGCCTCTCCTTTTGACCTTAGCACCCGAGACAGTTCATACTGTGAGACTGAGGTAGCTAGGACCCAGGTCTTACAGTGCTTTGTAGGTTAAGGGCATCACTTTGAATTGTGCCCGATAGCTGACTGGCAGCCAGTGGAGCTGCTTTAATATGGGTGTAACGTGATTGATGTACCCTGCCCCAGTCAGCAATCTAGCTGCTGCATTTTGGAACCACTGAAGCTTCCTAAGACTTTTCGTCAGAAATTGGGACTGTATCCCACAAAGAAAGATAACTTTCCAGACTGGCTTAAGATGTGGAAGTCAAGAGGGCACACCATGAGATCACGCTGGGATATGAGGACTCCAGAACAAGCCAGGAACCCAAAGGACTTCAGTTCACCAGGGAGTGAGTCATTCTAAATGCAGAGGCTTTAGACCAGATGGGTGAAGTGGTACCTTCCTGATGCTGTTGGACTGCAGGTTCCGTTGGCCTTATCCAGTAGCACCACTGGTGAGGACCATTATATGTTATTCTCCATTAACATCTGGGAAGGCCTCCTGGATGGGTGATAGCCCCTCCTGAACAGCAGAGCCTGGCATCTAGAGCCATTTCATTACATGATAAATATTTGGTGCTGTGCTCCCCAGCCATCAGTCCCCAAATGATGTTGGACAGCAACACTCAGAAATCTTGGCCAGCCCAGCTATGGGAGTTTTAGTCCAAGAACATCTGGAGGCCAAAGGTTGGGAACCAAGGATTCAGAAACTAAACCAGAAGTGGGAAAACTTTGACTCTTTAGGTCTTTTGGACTAAAAACAGCAACCCCATAATCATTTACCACTCACCATAAAAGTCCAAACCATCTGGAGAGCCAAGATTCACCAGCCTGGTCCAAGCAGAATCTCCAGTTTGTATTTCTTTGAGTCAATAAAAAGAGCAGTCACGCAAAGAACCAATGGAGTCCTAGATTTTACTGCCTTGGCAGTTCCTGACATGCAGCCTAGAAAGCCAGATAGAATATAGGAGTGTTCTTTCCCCAACCCATAATCAAAAGCAGTGGTGGGAGACTGTGGCCCTCTGGATGGTGTTCCAACTGTCCCAAATAGTGTCCAAGATGAAGCTCATGTAGCAAAAATAGGGGGAAACATACTGTCTTAGTTACAGCAGTAAAGTTCCAAAATATCTACAATTACTGTATTTACATTATTTACAATTTGAACCGCTACCATGATGGCAGACAGACTTTCCTCCAAACAGGAGAGACAAGGTGATTTCTGAAGCTACGATGCTCGTCACTGCAATTCTTTGTAGCCCCCAGATGCTGCCTCTCTTCACCCCCCCTCCAAGGGGGACTTACCCTTCAGGTCCTGTTGATCTGCAGAAATTCATTCTGATAAGCTGGAGAGCTTATCAAGGCGTCTCACTGTGGCAAAACTGGAACCGGAACCAACCGGAACTGGAACTGTCCCAAACAGTGTTTACAGTGTAATGGGAGCTTTATTCCCCAAATATCTGGAGAGCCACATCAACCTCATCTCTGAACACCACTGGACAAATGCATGAAAATGTCCGAAAGGAATGAGGTACACACACTGAATGGCCATCAGACTCCGAATCAACACACTCCAATGCCATTCAGTGAAGTTTGCTTTCTTCCAGGTTGTTGCATGCATGATTTTTGACACTCATGAAGTAGCAGACCCTCCTGGAAGTTTGCTAGGCCATGAAAAGCATTTTAAGGGAGAGATCCTGGAAAATATTATTTTTCTGGACTACAACTCCAAGTGTCACTGGACATCTAGGATGGCCTTGGTTCCAAAATAACTTCCCCCATGGTTTATGTCGGGTTTGCCTGTTGGCCTCGCCAGTCAGAATGATCACTTCTCATTCAGGCCAAGGCCAAGAAGAGTTTTCAGTGCTGCAATTTCTTGGCTCAGGAGTGTATTCAAAGTAGGCAACACATAAAACTGCTCAACAGCACTCTGGAATACTTCAGAGCCTAGTGTTCAAGACGGATTGAATGTGCTCCTGGCATGGTATGGAAAGTGAGGATTGCAAGGGGACAGCCCCAAGAGGAGGCTCCCAGGCCTTTAAAAGATGCTGGGCAGAAAAGAGAAAAGCTAAGGCAGTGTCTTTCAAGGTAAAGCACAGTGACAAAGGATGCTGCACCTCTGTGTTTTGTTCCTGCTCTCCCAACCAAGCAGCTGTTCAAAGCATGGAGAATCCTCTTTGGTTGAAGAATGGGAATCACTCTATGCTCAGTGCCACAGATCTAGTGCTCACAGCACTGAAAACACTTCTTGGCCCTGTACTGAATGAGAAGTGATCATTCTGACTGACAAGGCAAAGGAGCAAATCCTTCATAGACCAAGGGAAAGAGGAAGTGGCTAAAATGTTTATTTTACAGAGGCCAGAAATGGTACATCCTAGAAACTATATGCCACAGCCAGCATATGCGTTGTAACCCTGAGAAGTTACCTTTGTTGGAGTTTTTACAACCTCGCCTGCTGCCTTTAGTAGGTTTCGCTGCGAGGGACCTTTCTGGGCTTCGGTGACTGTCAATCTATCCAGCAGTACAATCATAGAATCGTAGAGTTGGAAGAGACCTCAAGGGCCATCTAGTCCAACCTCCTGCCAAGCAGGAACCCCCATGACAGTACTCCCAACAGATGGTCAACCAGCCTCTGCTTAAAAACCTCCAAAGAAGGAGACTCTGCCACCCTTTGTGGCAGCATGTTCCACTACCAAACAGCTCTACCATCAGGAAGTTCTTCCTAATTTTCAATCTCTTTCTTCCTGCAGCTTGAAACCCTTGCTCCGAGCCCTAGTCTCTGAAGCCATGAAAAACAAGCCAGCCCCCCTCTTCAATATGACATCCTTTCAAATATTTAAACATGGCTATCATATCCCCTCTCAGCCTTCTTTTTCTAAGGCTAAACACTCACAACCCCCTAAGCTGCTCCTTGTAATCCAATTCTTCCAGACCTTTAACCATCCTGGTCACCCTCCTCTAGACCCATTCAAGGTTGTAAACAACCCTTTAAAATTGTTGGCAGCAAACTAACGGTTTCCTCCTGCACCTGAATTCAGAGAGGGCCCCCTTCTCTGATCTGTGCTTTCCCCTCTTCTTAGGAGCCTGTTCTTGAAAGCAGTCAGCTCTGTCAGTTTGTTTCATGTGAGCAAATGCAATTAATAAAACCTTCATTCTTTCTACTACTGATGCCAGAAAAGTAGATTAGAAATCTAATGAATGACAAGTTACTACAGCCTTAAAACCATTTTTCTAACCATGACTGACTAGAGCTGTGGTGTTGCCAAACAGTTTCTTTGTAAGGAAGTCATTCCACCTTGTTTCAGTCTTTTGAGAACAAGGAACCCCCAAATGCATCTGCTTGGTTGGTTTGACCCCTTCCCTAATTTAATAATAATAATAATAATAATAATAATAATAATAATAATAATAATA
>JAHTLZ010000327.1:1756922-1782813 GCA_023846285.1 Phrynocephalus versicolor | reverse complement strand
CAACAACAACAACAACAACAACAACAACAACAACAACAACAACAACAGTAATTGAAGCACAATCTCCCAGTTTTGATCGTGTTGCTTTTCTACAAATCCCATGAGTGTCTCTTCCTTGTTTTATGTCAGTTTGTAATAATCCGTGTTTTCTTCGCATACTGAGAGGGGTATCCTTTTTTTTGACATCTTTTCTTGCAGGAACAGAGGGATGGTGGGTTTAACAAGGTGGAGGTTTCAGTCCAGGCTGAGTGTGTGCTGGTCCCTTTTGTCTTCCTGTGTGTTTTTACTCGTGGAGCTGTTATTATTGTTGTTTTGGCTTATATACCACCCCATACAATTATGTGCATTTTAGTCTCCCAGTGGGTCGAGTACACCTTTTACTGGCTTCTGAAAGCAACTGAGGCAACTCAAAGCCAGCTACCCAAATCTGTTATGATTACACCCAGGTCAAGAGCAGATGCTTGACTGCAGCACTGCTGCACACATGACGGGACTCCTCAATGAAACGCTGGCGCAGGCCTTGTGACATGGGACGACTTCATGGTTTCCCTTCTCTCCTTCCTGCAGACTGAGCTCTCCCTGCAGAAAGAGCAGCTGCAGCTCAAGATCATAGAGCTGGAAGATGAAGTGGATAAATGGCACAAAGAGAGAGATCGCATCAAGGTGAGAACCTCCTCCATAACCATCTCCTCCTTCAGAGGATTGCCCCCCTCCTCCGACTCTTCTTGTTCTTCTTCTTGTTCTTGTTCTTCTTGTTCTTGTTCTTCTTGTTCTTGTTCTTGTTCTTGTTCTTCTTCTTCTTCTTCTTCTTCTTCTTCACCACCACCACCACCACCACCACCTCCTGTAAGGGTTTGCTTGCTTCCTTCCTCCTTTCATGAGCCCATGTCCTCTGCCTTCCTCTTTGTGATCCTCCCCTTCTCTTCTCCTGTGTGGATCTGCCAGGGTCTCACCCTCCTCACCCCTGGCTCGGTTTGCTTTTAGAGTCTCTCTTCCTTGGGGCCTCATTGACCTTGTGGTCTGGAGAAATGGCTCCTGTGGAACGAAGCTGGCAGAGAGCCCAGAATGCACAACCTGGCTTCCCTCACCAGTGACAATTCTAAGCATCTGTTTTCTGTGTTGCTTTTGCCTAAAGATGTTGCTTTCTCACACCTGCCAGAGCTCAGCCCTGAATAACCGAGGGAGCCTGTTGCAAAAATCAAGCCCAGAAGAACATGCCGAGGCTGAACAGAAAGAACCCATTTTGCAGTCAACAACCCCTGCTTGTCCCTGTGGTTGTTTTAGGTGTTTTACACTTTGTAAAGTACATTGTAGCTCAGTTCTATGGAACAGCTACCTAGGCTTTTAACTGTCATCAGTGATTGGAGCCAGCAGCAGCATAGATTGCTGGCCAGTGGCGTAGCAAGGTTTTGGGGCGCCTGGGGACAAAGTTGTTTTTGTGCCCCCTCCAGCCCTCCCCAACCCCACCTTCTCCACCCAGCAAGGGAGGGGGCAATTCTACGGGTCTGGGGTGGGCGTGGGGTACACGGATGCGCAGATGGGCATGTGTGTGTGCACACACGTGCACGTTAGCACATGCACACCTTGCCTCTCCCACAGTGGTGACAAAAAGTTGGAAGAGGAGGAGAAGGGCGCCACAGCCACCGCAGTCACCTGCCTGCTTGCCTGCTTGCTTTGCTGCTCAACTGGCATGCGGTGGCGGGAGGGCACAGGGCTTCCTCCTCCCCCTCCCCCTCCAGGTGCCCCCAGATTTCTGCACTTGGGGCAGATGTACCCTTCTCCCCCCCCCATATGCCCCTGTTGCTGGCCAGCTGCTGTGAATCTCTGGAGGTCAAATCTGGCCTGGAGGACAGAATGTCCCTGCCCTCCAATACAATATATTGTTTCAAGGATACCCCTGGTGTCCAGAATGTAGGCAACAACATTGAAATTATCAGCCCCCTATTGCAATATGCCGTTCTCAGAACCACTGGATAGCTCAGTGGTTTAGGGCTCTGACTTCAGAGCCAGAGTTTGGGAGTTCAATTCTTTACTGTGCCCCCATGACAGGGGCTGGACTCCATGATCCTGAGCATCCTTTCCCGTGCTGCAATTCTATAATTCTGGAACTGCTAGATAGATTGGTGGCTTAGGAATCCCTTCCAGCTCTGCAGTGTTAATACTCTGAGTCAGTCACATACTAAGAACAATGCAGCACTTGCTGGGCTCACTGTATGCATGAATACGCATGAAGAAATGAGTTTGCACCCTTGTACATGGAAAACCGGTACAAGACAGAAGTACAAGTTATGGCCGGTTATGATCTTTGGTTTCTGCATTGATTTCTTTGCAGGACCAGCCAGGCAATAAAGGAGTGTTTTGCTGGATGATCTTTCCAAAAGAGAGTATTTGTTCCTGTTCTCTCTCTCTCTCTCTCCCCCCCTGCCCCTCCCTGTCTGTAGAACTTCACGACCAATGAGAAAGCGACCGTGGACCAGCATTTTAAAGAGCTGATCCGTGACCTGGAGAAGCAGCGGGAGGAAGTGAAGGCTGGCTTGGACCACAGGGAGAAGGTGGCCGTGGACAACATCAAGGAAATCGTGGAGGAGCTGGAAGACAGGGCCAAGCTGCTGCAGGAAGACAAAGAGACCAGGGACCAGATTGGCCAGATCAGTGACTCGGTGCTCTTCTTGCAGGTGAGGAAGTGATGGGGCTTATATCTCCCCCTGGAGCAGGTGATCTGAGAGCAAGGTACCTGCATGATTCCCAAGCTCATTCATTACCAGTGTCATTGCCATGTGCCTCACTCTCTACTCTGCAGTCAGAACCCTGCAAATACATGTATTAGGGATGAGCATGAAATGATTTTTTTAAAAAAATTAATTTTGTATTTTGTATTTCGTATTTCATTTTGCGTTTTTAATTTTTTAAAATTTCTTTTTATACTATTGGGAACGTAGTCGTGTTTTTTCACGCTCCCGCCAATGAGCTGGCCCACAGGGAGTCTGGTCAGCACTGTTTGTTTTTATCCCTAGTGTCGACCAGCTGGCCATCACTTTTTGTTTTGTACCCATGGCCGCGAGCCATTTTACAGAGGGAACAAAATGGTTCATTATAACAACAACAACAACAACAACAACAAAAGACTATTTCATTTTGTCTGTAACAAAATGCTGCTTCATCGTTTCATTTCGTTTCATTTCATTACATTTTGTTACATAATGAAACGATGAAATAGCATTTCATTTTTTGTTTTGTGCCCATCCCTAATATGTATATATCTGTAGCTCCAACAAAAACTAAATTTTGTGACCTGTTACAATATGCCAGTGTGCTTCTATTTAGATGAACACCCCCCCCCCCACCAAGAATGGAGAATGAAGATGCTTCCACAGTCTTGCCCTTGGCCAAACTGTGGATGTTCTGTTTAACCTTCTCAAGAATCCCCAGCCTCCAGCCACATGCCTTAAATCTTATTCTCATCACCATTGTGTTCATTGACTTGCACCCACCACCTTTTCCCTTTTTAACTGTGTTCCAGTTCTAAAAATGAAAAAACAAACAAACAAATGAATCAGGAAGCTTCTACTTGGAACTCATCTCCAGAAGCAAAGAATGGAAGAGACACCCATCAGGAATGCAGTGGAGTGATGTTTATTATTAAAACATCCAACACATTTTTTGGCCTGTTAGTCTGTGGAACTCCCTGCCACAGGATGTGGTGATGGCATCTGGCCTGGATGCTTTCAAAAGGGGATTGGACAGATTCCTGGAGGAAAAGTCCATCACAAGTTACAAACCATGATAGAGATGTATCATCTCCAGGCTTAAAACTGTGGTACTTCAAGGACCAGATGCAGGGGAGTGGGATCAGGAGACAGATATCTAGTCTTGTGCACTCCCAGACACATCTGGTGGGGCCACTGTGAGATACAGAAAGCTGGACTAGATGGGCCTTTGGCCTGATCCGGCATGGCTCTTCTTATGTTCTTATGTAACCTCTCCTAAACACCCCTGGCAATAATTATTATACTTTTTTTTGCCCTGAAGTTGTACTGGAGAGCCCCTTGGAGGGAAATTTCTGTAGGCTCTTGATTTATCTGCTGAAGAAAAATTACAAATGTTAACAGGGCAAAATGTACTGGAGATTCAAGTGAAAAACATTGTGGAATAGCAACTTGAGGCATGTTATATTCCACATAGATATTTTCATTGTCCTCTCCCCCCCTTTGAAGTCAGGGCAAAACATACAGGGTCCCAGGATTTGCCTAGAATCCTCCTTATCTTCACTAAGATGGCTGAAAATGTTCCTTTAGGAGACACCTTTCTCTTTCTTTCTCCTCTTGCTTTTTGTTGTTGCTTCTGCTGCTGTTACAGTTGCTACTATTGCTTCTTCCCCTTGGCAGGAGTTTGGTGCTATGATGAGGAGCTACACCATTCCACCATCTCTGCCTACCTACAGCATCCTGCTGGAGGGGGAGAACATGAGCCCCGCCATGGGCCTACTGAGAGATGACCTCCTGAACGTATGCATGAGACATGTTGAGAAGATCTGCAAGGCAGACCTGAGCAGGAATTTCATTGAGAGGAACCACATGGAGAATGGTAGGTAGGACCAAGGGTAAGCCCACCTCTCTGCCCTTACATGTCCTCTTCTTGCTGGGTTTGGTTCATGACATTACAATCTCCTGAAGTACGTTGGAGAAAGGCCCGTAGTTGATTTACTCATAAGATTCATCTCTTTGTTTTTTGAATGGGTTAGCCTATAATGAACCAAAATGGTGAAAGATCACAATATCTTGAGGGCAGGTTCCTGTCCATTTGGATATCCGATGATGCTTCCTCAGCCCACATTCTGAGCTATAATGGATGGCTACACATTTCTTTGTGGTATTGCCAGTTCTGTAACATTACATTTCCAAGGTTTTGTTTATGGGTGTCTATTTTGTAACTGGAACTTTTTACCAGCTGCATAGCCTACTTCAGCTGCTCAAAGAGCCGTGCTGGAAGCTTTTTCAGTAGGAGTGTTGCTTGGTCTTCAGGTCCCAGATTTCTTTAATTCCATAGCTAGTGGCTACAGTGGCTAGAAGGTTCCATGGGTTCTGGTCCAAAAAACCTGACCTTTCCAACCACGTATATAAATATACAGATTCCTAAGAGCCCAAGGTCATACAGATCTGAAGAAATGGGGATATATCTCCATGAAAGTTCAAACACATCTTGTTGCTTTTTGGAAATCCTTTTCCTCCCACTTCTGGTGTAAATCATTCCTGCCTGCATTGGAAAACAGCTCAAGGGAAGCAGACAACTTCAAGAAACCACCCACTGTGCTCCCAGAGGGCATGGGAGGCCTTCTTAGGTAAAAGCGAGAAATTGGGATGAGCACTGCAAAGCTGCAGGGCAGTGATGTGCTAACTCACTGGGACCCCAGGAGTTGTGGTCCATCCAGATTGGCAGCAATACTTACATATGTATGCAGACTATAAAGTCATTGCCTCTCCTGCGGCTCCAGTGCTTCTTTGGAAACCAGAGACAAGACTTCATCAGAAGGAGTAAAAATGAAACAAAGCAAAGCAATGCAAAAATCTTGGCAGCAACCCATCATGAGAACAACATCAAGGCCTTCATAGCTGTTCAGCTTTAGTCCTGAGGATGCAAAACATTTTGTCCAGGATGTAGGACTGACAAGGAAGGAGAAACGATGGCTGTTGCCTTTCCATTTGTGAATGGATGGTGAGGCAGTAGAGTGTTGTTGTTGTTCAGTCGTTCAGTCATGTCCGACTCTTTGTGACCCCATGGACCAGAGCTCGCCAGGCCTTCCTATCTTCCACTGCCTCCCAGAGTTTTGTCAAATCCATATTGGTTGCATCGATGACACCGTCCAACCATCTCATTCTCTGCCATCCCCTTTTCCTTTTGCCTTCAATCTTTCCCAACATCAGGGACTTTTCGAAGGACTCCTCCCTCCTCATGAGGTGGCCAAAGTACTGGAGCCTCAGCTTCAAAATCTGTCCTTCCAGGGAACATTCAGGGTTGATTTCTTTCAGGATGAATAGGTTTGATTTCCTTGCAGTCCAGGGGACTCTCAAGACTCTCCTTCAGCACTACAGCTCAAAAGCATCAATTCTGTGGCGATCTGCCTTCTTTATAGTGCAGCTTTCACTTCCATGCATCACTACTGGAAAAGGCAGTAGAGTAAGAGTCTTTTATCACAGAACAAAGTCTTTGAAGTGGCTCTTCATGAAGGTGGAAACTCCAGATCATTATCATTTCATTAAGATCTCATCAAACCTGCCTGTTTGTTTCTTGGCAAAGAGGCTTAGACCTCTTGGTAGGCTTCAAATGCTGCAGACGTGTTGAGGCACCTGAGTGTGATGTACCAGTTATGAAGAAACAGACCTCAGATGGAACAAGAGCCAACACGTCAAAGGATATGTCCTAGTTTCCTAAGCCAGGGTTTCTGCATCTCCAAAGCTTAAAACTGAATAGCACCAAACTCTAGTTTCTTCCTGTGTACAAATCCATCCCCACTAACAAACCATGGTTTGTCAAACTGTGATTGCATGGCAAAAACATAAAGGGTTGCAGTTTTTGTGGAATGCTCCAGTGTGACCTATTTTCCACTCATTCTGATCCTGATCTATGCCCAAGCTGGACTTGTTGGGTCTCAAAGTAGGGCTACTCTTTTGTCAGAGATGGGCTGGAGTGATTCCCCAGTACACAAAAGAGCTAATTTACAGAAGATTTCTCCCTGCAGAACAACCTTTTCTGGTATGATCAGTTCTGTGCCTTTCACTCCTTAGCCAACCTTCCAAAGACCACAAAGATCTCCCTCTCAATCTTTTTAGGAAGTCCTGTGGTCTGGTGAAGAAAAAAAAGTGCTTCTCCAACCCTCAAGCCTTCCCCTGCTTTCTCTGTAATTGATGCCTTATTTTGAGAGTGCTACGATACAATTTTCACAGCTGGGCACCTCTATGGGCAGCTGCAAAGAGTGTTATTAAGTGGCCGGTTCCTTCAAGATGAGTCAGAACAACCAAAGTAACGCATGAGTAGAGGTTCTCTGCTGGGATGATAATCATTGTTGGCAGGTGGACACAAAATATAGGTTAACTCATAGAGTGGTGGCTTCTGTTAAACATGGCTTTCTCCCAATCAGCAGGACTTCTGCATGGTGGACTTATTAGACCACATAGGATACAATCTTGTGGACACCAGCATTTGAAGAACTGATCTGCTCTATCTTTTCTGATTTGATAACAGAAACAATGAGGGCAGCCCTAGAGAGGACAGACCTTTGCTTCTTTTCATGACCCACTGGACACATTCTTCTCACCCATTCCAAGGATCTTGATGAAAGCTTTCTCCACTCCTTCATCTCCTGAATAAACCACCCTAGCTGAAAACTTTAGACTTCCGCCTGCAGCTGGTATTCCATCTTGGCTTTAAGGACACGACTTGTCATGATGGATCTGGTCAACATTCAGTCTAGGTCTTAACGTTCTGTTTCCCACAAGGACCAATACAGGAAACCTCACAAATCAGAGCATGTAGTTAAATACTGTCTCCGAACACGGGAGACCCCAAGTTAGGTGTCATGGGTGATGACAGGGTTTGATCCAATTGCTTGCAAGTTAAATGGAAGAGATGATGTTTGCCTTAAAGATATGCGACTTCTTCACTGCCACCTGAACTCAGGAGGGATTTAGAATGCACTCAAACTAGTAAAGGCTAGTGGCTGGGGTTGATCTTTGCCAAAGTCTTAGAAGTCAACTCCATGGGCCATTTATCCCACTCTCTGGTCTGTAGCAAGGATAAATGGGTGCCTTTTAAAGATGGCAATCAGATGACATCTTTGCTAGAGTGCACCAGATCTGTCCCTAGAGTGTTCTTACTTTTCTGGCCTCCGTCTAGGGGTTTCTGCTTCCCTGGGATGAGCCAGAATGCTCTGTTTTGAATCAGTTCCAGTGCGTAGCTTGCTGGAACCAATCCAAAGAAAGCCTTCTTCCTTCTATTTACCATTGTCGTGAAGTGGCTTAATAAGCAAGCCACTTCAGCATCTTGACAAATTAATCTACTCAGCAGAGGCTAAGGGAATGAAAATAAAATCATTTTTGACAGTATGTAGACTACCTTTGATGAGCTACATCAATTATATTGCCCCACTTTAAAGGGCCAGTAAATAAATTGCATACTGTGAAAATCTATGGTGGTGGCTTTGCCTGCAGGGAGTTTCTCAACTGGCCCTTTAAGAGAAGGGAAATATTTTTTAAGTAACTGATGCAATTCAGCAGCAATAGTTATCTGCAGTAACATTTTCCCACTTCCCCTGCCCTCTGCTGAATAGGGGAAGTGATCAATTTGCCAATGTCCTGAAGTGGCTTGTTTATTAAGCCAGTTTGTGATGTCGGCAGGAGCCATTTCTCTACGAATAGGTGGGCTTGGCGAGATCATTTAATCATTGTTCCTAAGAGCCCCACTTTAGCTTACTGCCCACTACTACGGTAGCCGTGCTCTTAGTCTGGCTTGTCAATGAGCTGTCTAAAGTGCTAAAACTATATTGGGAAGAAAACTTGCAAACATTGTAAAGTGTAGAGAAAAATCCAGAGTGGATCCATTTTGCCACGGACACCCAACAACATAAAGGCCTTCAAAACTGATCAGCTTTAGTCCTGAGGATGCAATACATTTTGTCCAGGATGTGGGACTGACAAGGATGGAGAAACGATGGAGGACAAGGATGGAGAAAATCCAGAGTGGGTCCATTTTGCCACGGACACCCAAACCACTACCCTTCACTTAGTCAATCACCTTATTCTATGGTTCTGAAGACCACATTCATACATGCAGTTTTCCCCATAGTGTTGACATTATCCGGTTGTAAACATGCAAGTTGTACCTGAAAGAACCTTGTGGGGCTTTGTCTTTACAGCTGAGCCCAGGAAAGGGTAAGAAGTTGGTCCAGAAGCAGGCATGTCCAAACTCCGGCCCTCCAGATGTTTTGGGCCACAACTCCCACAGTCCTTTGCTATTGGAAATACAGGCTTGGAATTCTGGGAGTTGTTGTCCAAAACATCAGGAGGGCCAACATTTGGACATGCCTAGTCCAGAGTCTCACACCAGCATTCTATGCTTCCAGAATGGAGTCCTTAACCATTTTCTTTCTTGCATCATCGTCCTTA
This sequence comes from Phrynocephalus versicolor, assembly GCA_023846285.1. NCBI lineage: Eukaryota > Metazoa > Chordata > Lepidosauria > Squamata > Agamidae > Phrynocephalus > Phrynocephalus versicolor. Next base: position 1,773,655 of record JAHTLZ010000327.1, on the reverse strand, counting down.
ATTTCCTCACATTCTAATGTGATGACTGCAACTGTTTCTCCCCACTGTTGTTTCTTTTCAGGAGACAACCGTTTCATGATGAACAACTACTCTGAATGGAATCAGCCAGATAGCCTGAAGAGGTTTTCCATGTTCTTGACTCCAAAAGGTACAGTGCAGACTTGAGTGAGAATGACTCAGGTGGGATAACAGCTGGCCTTTAACCCAAACCAGCCCACAAATGTCAAAGCTCTCAATGGAAGTGAAAGAATAAATCTCATTGTCTTGCCTGTCTTGTTCTTCTACAAGGATCAACACCCCTACATTCATGCAGTTGCTGGCCTGCTCCCCAACCATTACACATTGGGCTGAAGTTGGAAAAGACCCAATGTATCTCAGCCTTTAATAAGAGTGAAGGAAAATATATTCTTGAAGGCTTTCACAGCCGGGATCTGATAGGTGTTGTGAGTTTTTCAGGCTGTTTGGCTGTGTTCTGGAAGTTTTTCTTCCTGACGTTTCGCCAGAGTCTGTGGCCAGCATCTTCAGAAGGCAAGGAGCTCAGGGAACTACGAGTTCTTACCCCAGAGCACAGAGAGAACTCCTAGTTCCCCTGAGCTCCTTGCCCTCTGAAGATGCTGGCCACAGAGTCTGGCGAAACATCAGGAAGAAAAACTGCCAGAACACAGCCAAACAGTCCAAAAAACTCACAGCAGCTATCAGTTAAGGAAAAAATTTGGTTGGTTCAAAAGTGGCCTGCAAGCAACCTAGCGTTTTTCACTTTTGAATCAAGAGAGCATTTGCACTTATCTGAACTTTGCAACGCAGACATTACCATTTTTTATAAAAAAAATGCATACAAAGCATTTTTAGTGCAAAAACCAGAACTTGGAACAGTTACTTCTGTGGGGTTCAATCAAGCTGCTAGATCTCCAAACTAGAAGAACATCCAAACAGAGAAAATAAATGGTGGTGGACCTGTCAGCTAAACTTAATAAGTGTGAGCAAAAATGTAATAAATATCCAAACTAATTAAGGCAGCCTTAATCAAGGTTCCAAGAGTAGGAATTTAGCCACTGTTCTTCATATCTGTACTAGGGCTGGGGGTATATAGAGATATTTAAAAATGGTGATTCATCATAATTCATGATTTGTCAGGGCTGGTGGATTGTTGAAATGATGAACTGACAAATTTCCAGTGACAAATCAATGAGTCAATTTCCCTCCCATTTAAAATGCTCTAAAAAGCTCACCCCTGGATCTGGAAACCTCAGATTTTCAGAGATGCTTCCTCTGCCTCTGTACGTACAAACGTACAGAGAGGCTTCTCCCATATAACCTTTACAATCCCTCCAAGTTTGGTATCAGACATCTTGTACACTCACAAAGGGGTCCCTCTTATGAAAGTGCCCGTTAGCAACTGGGTTGTACAAACGTGAAGAATCAAGAGATGCTTCCCTCCAAATCTGTTACTTTAGGCTCAGGGGGTGGGATTTTATAGCCCAATAAACTAAGAAAATCAAAATTTGCTATGAATTCATGAATTTGTGTTCATCTAGTGCAGGGCTGTTCAACTTTGAGCAGGCCAGGGTCTGCTTTTTCTGGTCCAAAGTGCCTGAGGGCTACTACACTAGAACCTCTACTTACGAATTTTATCTGTTCCGAGCACATGCTCATAAGTAAAAACTTTTGTAAGTAGAGCAGCAGTTTCCCATAGGAATGCATTGAACATCCATTAATCCATTCTGGAAGGAACAGATTTCAATGTGCCATGGCCCTTGAAGTGCCCCGCTCGGCTAAGACAGTGGGCTTGTAGACCCAGAACTTTGCTGGGGCAGTGGTGGTCCTTGGGATGGGGGAGGGAGGGGTGGAGAACTTATCCCCTTACTTTTTGTATTGATGGCTGGTGGGCTACTTTTGAACCCTTCGCGGGCTACCAGTAGCCCATGGTCTACCTGTTGGGCAGGCCTGATCTAGTGGACTTTATTTATGATTAATACAAATTGATGAATTTTGATGAATAGGTCAAATTCATAAGAAAACATGATTCATTTTTCAATTCATCTCCATCTCCAATCTCATCTCATCAAGACTTGGATTCATCAGTCAACAACACCGTGGCTTTCAAGCCTCGACTTTGGTCCAACATTTGGATCGCAGGGGTAATGATAGCGTGGAGTTGAAAAAGTTGATCCACACTTTGATCAAAGGTGTGTGTGGGGGGGTTGTGAAGAGATGAGCCATCTGATATGATGAGCATGTGGCAGTGAGAGAAGAATGAAAGCAATATCACAACCACTTGAACATTTAATAAGATGGTCATTTTTAAAAATTAACTTATTTCCAAGCAAGATGCAAAATGAAAGAATCTTCTCTGCAAAGGTTGAATAAATGAGTTTTCCCTGAACTCTTCCTTATCTTTACTAGGTACATTTTGTTCCAAAGCAGAGATAAAGAAGTCTGCTCTCCCTAACCTCTCTGGAGGCCTATTTTGGTGCAAAGACCAGGCTATAAATATTTTAAATAAGGTGCCTGTATTTCTTTGGATATTTCAATTTCCTTCTATTCTCCACCAAGGAGCATCTTAACCTGCTCCCGGCCTCTCTTTTCCTCTGCCTGATTCTCAAGAGGCCCAAGATATATTCTACAGGAGATAATAGGTCTGAGACATGAACCATGAGTGAGTAAATGAATGTAACTAACAGCCACTCAGGGAGAGTTTTGGGTCATTCAGCTCAAAACTCCCTCCGGCACAGTAAGAGCGAATGAGAGAACATTGTGTTCACATCCTCTCTGGACTGACTGTCTTCTTCAGCTACTCAAGTCGGTTATCTGATTCCCGGCTTCCCACCTAGCGGCCGAGGGATTCCTTGGGTGGTAGCGTGAGGTGGGTCCTCAGCCTTTCTACTGTGGTGGATGCCAACTCATGCCCAAACTGGATTCTCTCGTTCTAGGTGGCAACTACAACACCAGAGCGTGGGAATTTTCCGCCCTGCAGACGGCCGCGGAGGAGTCGCTGACTACAGGCAACTCTGCCTTCTCCCTGAAAGGTACTGTCAGGGCCTTGGGTAGGAAGAGGGAGGGCTCCTCATTCCACCTCAAGCCACTCACTTCTTTCCCTAGATCCCATTCCTTCAATCTATATCAGTGGTTCCCAACCTGTGGGTCCCCAGATGTTCCTAGACTGCAACTCCCAGAAGCTTCCACCATTTGCTGTGCTGGAAGGGGTTTCTGGGAGTTGCAGTCCAGGAACATCTGGGGACCTTCAGGTTGAGAACCACTGATCTGTATGGTCCAGTCTTACATTTGTTCCAGCACTTGGACAGTGGGGGCAGAGATGGATTGGGGGTTGTAAAGGTGGCCCACTGGTTGAAACTGCTCTCATCCATACATTGATCAAAGGTCACAGCTTGGTTGCAGAGCATCCGTTGTACTTGCAGAAGTCCCACAGTATAAATTTTGCTATCTCCAGGTTTTTTTTATGTAAAGGGTTCGATGGAGAAGATCATCTCTCTGTGGAAGGGTGGAACAATATGGGGTAGGTGTGGGATGACAGGAGTCAGGATTCAAAAAAGAGGAACCAAACTTGGAAAAGTGACTTCCTTTTATCTGGCTGGGGGATTTTAGGAGGTTTAGCCCAAAGCAGCCATTTAAAAGCTATCATCTGGGCTGGATTTTTAAAAAAACACCAATATGAACCTGAGAGCTTTACATCTAAAGATCTGGAAGACGAGCATAATAAATAAGAAATATCCATAACAAGTCCAGCAATGTGATGTTCAGGTAGAACATATGTATATAAAAAACAGCCTACCTAAATAAAAATGTAATTACATTTTTATTCTTGAATCAATTGAGGATACCTGTTGTTCCTGGGTAATGAGTATGGCTCAATTCTGTCCCACAACATCACAGGAGGCTCAGTTGTTTGCCCACTCAGTGAGCTGCTCTGCTTGTTGTCTTCCTGTCCTTCTCATGATGTGTGTTGAGTTTTATCTTTTTTTTTGCACCCTTATTAAATTGACAGAAGCCTTGATCTTTAGAAGAAAAGGCATGCTGTCACTTTGCAGTCTTCATGGTTGAACATCCTGAAAAACAACATTTCTTGACTTGTAGATCCCCTGATGCATTTCATCACATACTGCAGGAATTGTAATTTAACACATTTGAGGGGCACCATATTAGGGGAGGTGGCCTTAATGCATTGTTGCAACCTAGAGCTTTAGAAAAATTACTTTTTGGACTCAAGATTCCAGAATCTTCTGGGGCAGTTTTGCAATCAGAGTCCAAGAAGTAACTTTTCTAAGTTTAGGCCAAAAAAAAAGGGGGGGCTCTAAAATAAATAAATAAATAAATAAATAAATAAATAAATAGGTTCTTCACATGGAACTCAAGTGAATGAAGGCTCAGGCAATGGACCAATCAACAAATTAAAGAGAACATGTACTCAAAAGGGGCTATCTTTAAGTGCCCCATATGCCTGATCGTGGCCACAAAAGTTTGACATGTTTCTGGAGTTTGTAGCTCAGCTTGCTTTGTTTTAGATTGGTCTTCTTCATGACCTCATAGGCTTTGTTTGAGAATCTGATCTCTCTAGCCTAAAGCTCATCTGGAACACAGTCCCTGGAAGACATTGGCCTGATATAGTTTAGCCCTTTGCAGAGCCCAGGAATGCTCCTTAATTGTTCCAGCAATCTCTGCTGAGGAAAGCAGGGTTTCAGTGGGGCAGCCCCTTCTCCCCTCCATGTGCTCCTGTTAGGTTTTTCCAGTGGAAGGCCAAGAGAGGTTGGTGGGCTCTCCAAGGGACCAGGTTTGGGAGAGGTATTGTCTGCAACGCCACACCTTGGACCTTTCGGTTCAGGGGTTATATGATTGAGGTGGGTTCCCTGGTGTATAGGAGAGAGAGAGAGAGAGAGAGAGATGTTGAGTTGAGTTGAGTTGAGTTGAGCCTCAGTCAGCAGCACTGTTTGTCCTTGATGTTTTTCTCTGTTACTGCTGTGCTTTGGGATTCATTCATCCATTCCACCCATCGGTCATTCAAATTATCACCCTACCTTTCTGTCCAAGAGACTCAAGGCACCTTGCACAATTCTTCTATAAGAGACACCCACATACATTGGAATTTGACATGTCACAATATTAAATGCATCAATCGCCAAGTTGGCAATGCTGAGCTAGGTGGACTAGGTAGAAATGAAAACGATAAGCAGGTGATTTATTTCTTATGGCATGGAAACACAATCAAAGGGCTGTTTCACTCCTTTAAAGACATAGCAGTAGGACCTGCCCAGATGTTGCCATTCCCATTCTTTCCCAGTGCTCCTGAAGGAGCAGTTTAACTTTGAGGTTCTCACATCCTTTTCTGGATCTCTTTTCATCTGGTACCAAACTCTGAGAGAGATCTTCATTGCCCAGCTGGATCTAGTTAGTTTGAGAACAGGGCAAACCTTCCGTGTCCCAGTTGTACTCCATCCATGTGATGAGTACAGATGTTCATTTCAACCCATGCAGACTGAGGAGTAGATGTGCACACATTGACTGCTTATGACACCTGAAAGAAGCAGGGCATGCAAGGTATACCAATGCTCACGGATGATACACTCTGATGCTCCTGTGGTGTTGGGAATCTTGGCTTTACTCACAACATCCCAGCAGACGAGAAAGAACTTCCTCACATGCAGTGTGTGTACACCTGCAAGTACTTTTAGACATGATGCCAAAAGTGGTCAGGAATTTGTAGCTGTAGACCAGTGACAACACACATGTGCAAACCCGCTCTCCCTTCTGCACATTCAGATCGACATCGGAAGAGCACAATGGAATTGCCACACAGCAGGGAGTCTCTCTGATCATGGGGGAGTTTGCAGACGACTGTCAGTCTGCATTCTTGTGTTACGTCTTACCAAAAGTTGCTTTATTCTTCAGGAAAGACAAATTAACTCCCAGGGCAGAGTAAACCAGACTATGAGGATGTCTCTAAATAGAAATCAACCAGAAAGAGTAAGAGAGAAAGAGGTAGACAGAGAGGATGCAATTTTGCCACCCACACAACTTTGTGTGGTATAAAAATTCCTATCAAAAATTGTAAGGCTGTGTCAGCCAGTGATGGTAAAAATAGAAATTAAGGCTGTCATCTGATTAAAGAAAGCTTAAAAGACTGCTCGTGCAAGGTTAAAATAAATTCATTGATAAGTGGTTGATTAAATGTGCACAATGCACATTATTTCTTATGAATATGAATAGGGGTTCTGATAGAAGACACATTCTTCCTTTATTTAGAGAGAATGATAATGGTTTCAAGAATGTTGTCTGTCTATTTCATCAAGAGCACGTTTTCGATTGACAAAAAGGGTTCCAAGGGTGCTATTGTGGCTAGCTAATTAATTATATTTGCAGCTGAGGAGTAGAAAGTTTTGCAGGATTGGGGAAAGATGTAGTTTCAGGACACTGGAAAATCTGAGGAGAACTTGGCATCTGAGTTTATGTTGCCGGAAGCCACAGAAAATGGGTAGGACTTGATCTCCTCTGTCTTCTTAATCCCTTTGAAGTTCTTACCACTTCCAGTTCTGACTGATCAAAGAAGCAGGTCCATATTTGATCTTTCTGCTTCCCATCGCTTCCCATCAGGTCATGGGGCATGCGTGCCTTGTGGTCACCCCCCGCGACTGAAACAGATGGACCCCACTGATATGCCAAGGGCAGGACCTGTTGCTGTTCCCATGGTCTGCAGCTTTGGCACCAAAACTCATGGGATCAGGCCAAAAGCAAGTGCAAAATTCACTGGGGCAGCCCTCCACCCCACCTCAATTTAATGTCACTTCTTCTATTTCCCATTAGGCAATGGGACCAAGATGCCATATCAGTTCCCCCCAATTGGCCAGAGTTCACCCGGAGATTTCAGCAAGCAGTCTGATGGGAGCCTCTATACTAAGAATGGTACCTCAGGGCTCCTTCAAATCACTTTCTTCCTCTTTCTTCCTCTTTCCCTTTCTTTCCCCTTGGGGATGTATTCTTCCTCAGTGCCTCTGCCTGACTTGGTCTCTTGGGACTACTGTGCCTTACTAACTCGGAGATGGATCAAATCCATATATATGTATATCCTACCCTTCTATAAGGTATCTCTTGCTGTCTCCTTCTGGGATGCACTGGCTGCATGCAACGAAGGCGATTGTAGGAAGTAACCAGAGGTGCCTTCTGTCTCCCCCAGCTTATCCCTCAATAGTGAGGCACCAAGCTGCTAAAGCACAACCCCAGACATGGAAGTCTTCCAAGCAGAGCATGCTGGTAAGTTCTTAACTTCTGCACTGACTTTCCATGCCTTCCATGCAAGCAACTTCTAGGCGGCTTCTGAACAGTTGGATAAGCATGGGAAGCAGGTGCTTGGAGTAAGCAGGAAAGACCATTCCAGGTAGAGAAGAAAACAATCCTTATTATAGGGGCCCCATCGAGTGCAGGGCTTCCAAACCTTGGGTCCCCAGCTGTTCTTGGATTGCAATGATTAGAAATCCTGGACAGCACAGTGAGTGAAGAAGTCTTCTTGGAGTCTTAGTCCAAGAACCCAAGGTTTGCAATGCCCAAAAGTCTAGTTGATGGCTTCAAACTCATTGAGAAAGCCTGTAAGCCACACAAGTGGATGCAAGGATAGAGAGATGCCAGATTTGTAATAAATGGTTATGAATATTTGCATTCTCAACCTTGGGCCAGCATAGGACTACTCCCAGAAATCCTGACCAGCACAACAAGTGCCGAAGGCTTCTAGCAATTTTAGAACAAAAACAGTTGGGAATCTGTGATCTAGTGATAGGGTTGGGATACTGTAGGACAGTGGTAGTGAACCTTTGGCACTCCAGACGTTTTGGGCCACAACTCCCAGAATTCCAAGCCTGTATTGACAATGACAAAGGACTGTGGGAGCTGTCATGTAAAACATTTTAAATGCGGAAGGTTCACCACCACTGCTGAAGGAGAAAGAGAGGAAGAGAAAGGGGGGGATGGAGCAATTAGGCCTAGGACAGTGATGGCGAACCTATGGCAGGGGTGCCAAAGGTGGCACTCGGAGCCCTTTCTGTGGGCACCTGACATGGCCCCTTCATAGCCACCTGTATACAGGTTAAATTACTGCATTGGCACTTTGCAAAAAAATTAGTGGGTTTTGAATTGCAGTTTGGGCACTCAGTCTCTAAAAGGTTCGCCATCACTGGCCTAGGAGATTTTTGAGCTTATAACTAGCCAGATTGGTTAAAACAAAGAAGGGAGCCCAAGTAGTGACCCAAGACATCCATCTTCAACTCTAGTGCCCTCTAGTCTACAGGAGCACAGCCCTCCGTACAATCATGGCTCCACTCTACTGTCAACATAGAATGTTTCCTACCTCAGACCTCTTCTAGACTGGGTTAGCAACTGGCTGTTTCTGGGTCAATTCTGCCCTCCCAGAGCCCATTTAAAAGGGAAAGTGTTAGCTGACTGACAGCAGGCTGGTGTCGACAGAGGTGCCGCTCCTCCTCTACAGCTGAGCTCTCCCCGCAGTGGGTCTTGACAGGAAATAGATATCAACCCCCTTCTCCAGCAGATGGAACAATAGTGACAGGTGGAATATGGCTGTCACACATTGTTCTCCTGTTATGGCTCTTTTCTTATGTACATCACTCATGGATCCACAAGGGAGGAAAGCTTAGAGCATGAGAACCTTGAGGACTTCAGAATTTTGAGAATGTGATTAAAAAGGATCAGGGAAAAAGATAGTAGCTAAGCTGTGTTGAAGGGGGGGGGCTCTTGATTGTTAGTTGGTAGTTCTTTAGGGAAAAGATAACACCAGCAATAATTAACTGCATGGCCAGTAGAGAGACAGGTGGCTTGCAAATGATGCCATGTCCAGATCTAAAGGGGAGTGGGACAGTTTGGCTGGCACTTTCAATAATAACAATCTAATAACTCTGATGTACTTGTGGCATGTGTGCATGAACATCTCTGAATGCTTCTAGACTCCTCTTTTCAGCCTACTTTCATAATCATCTCACCTGTCAATGGCTGGTAGGGCTGACCACCAGGAGAGGGAAGAACTCTATGATACTTCCTCCCTCTCCCCCCTTCCCAATTGCTGCCCTCTTGCTTTTTCTCCACTTTGGCTCACTTATTAAGTTGCCACCTTAGAAAGAAGCTCGGGGAGCCGCCTCACACTCAGTCCAGCCGGTTGATTCACCCAGACTGACACTGTCTGCGTGGACTGGTGGCAGCAGTTCATGATTCTGAGAAAGCATCTTTCCAGCCCTCTCTGGAGATGCTATGTGTTGAACCTGGGATCTTCGTCATCCAAACCATGTGCTGCAACGCCGAGATCCATAACCTTCCTAAAATGCCTACTGTCACATTCCCAGGCAGGTGGAACAGTGAGGCTGAAGGTTCTAATGTCTTTGGAGTGGCGGATATACCTTTAAAAGGAGTATTCAAGTAGAACCTTGAACAAGACAAGACTGTTTTGGAGGTAGAGCTCAGCACATGCAAAGGATGAGCAAAATGTGGAGCTGATCTTATGAGAGCCTCCAGCTTCTAAGGAGCTAGAGGTCTCCTATCCAAGTACTGACCAAGTTTAACCCCATCAACCTTTAATGTCCCAGTGGGCTTGGGTATCTTCAAGACAGCATTTGTGTGTGTTGGCCTTCTGTGGCTCTCATGGTCTTATCAGGGATATTTTTAGTTAAGTTGGCTCCTAAACAGAGAATGGCACCAACACATCTTATTTTATGGAGGAGGCTTCTGATTTGAAAGCACTCTCCAGTTCGTATTGAGTTTAAAGAAATGCTGACAGAAAGTAAGGTGGCCATGCATCGTATTTTATGGAGGTCAGTTCTTTCTTGGAAAGGGTGTGCAGTCCAGACACCATCAGAAGGGCATGTAGGAGATGGCCCACCTAATGTGATAATATATTCATGGTCACCAGAACAATTTAGGAGTTGTAATCCAAAGAAGGTACTTCTCCAAACCCTGGTCAATAGCATAAAGGGCTGCGCAGACAGTAAATTGCATTGGCAATCACCAGCAGTAACTGCAAAGGAAACAATCAGGGTGATAAATAAAGAGCAGTAAAAGTCCCAGAAGAGATGCCATTCTGTTGGAGTCTCCTCGGGAGCTTTTATGGTCTACTGGGCCAGTCATCCAGCTTTAAAAGCTGCTTTAAATATGTGTTTGAGCGATCCATTTTTTTTTTATGGACAGCTCTGTAACTATGAATTCCAGCAGTCAGCAGTGCACCGTTCAGGGCTCCTCTTCTACCAGTCCGCTGAGGGTTATTGAAAAGGTAGCTTATTTCTCTCTTTAATTAGGGACAAAATTGGTGCTATAAAGTAAATGGGTTTTAATACTCCAGCGATGCTGAGCAGGAAGTACTTGGAATCAAAGAGGAGCAGAGAGAAATGGGCAGAGAGCTTGTGGCCACCTTCTATCCACAGAACCATCACCACCAGCAGTGGGGACCACTTTAGCCTGATGGGTTAGCCAGGATGGTGCTAATTCTCCTTGGATCTCTCTGAAATGAAAACTTTAACTTGATTTGCAAAAGTAAAGGTCCGGCATGCAAGTGCAATTCAATTATTTCAAAGTACCCGATTCTGGAATGATCAGAGGCAGGACATGCTTTTGGAGGAGGGGGCACATCAGGACTACGATGGTTATCATTTTACAACCAACAAGTAGAGCTCTGTCTGTGGTAGTCCAGAAGAGAAATGCATGCTGTCTCTCAGAACGACGGGTTGCAAGATACTGTAGCACAGGGCTGTTCAACTTTGAACAGGCTGAGGTCTACTTTTTCTGGCCCAAAGTGCCTGAGGGCTACTACACTAAAACCTATACTTACGAATTTTATCCATTCTGAGCACATGCTCATAATTTAAAAAAAATGTAAGTAGAGCAGTGGTTTCCTATAGAAATGCATTGAACATCCATTAATCTGTTCTTGAAGGAACAGATTTCAATGTGCCATGGCCCTTGAACTGTCCCGCTCGGCTAAGACAGTGGGCTTGTAGACCCAGAACTTTGCTGGGGCAGTGGTGGTCCTTGGGATGGGGGAGGGAGGGGTGGAGAACTTATCCCCTTACTTTTTTATTGATGACTAACCGGCTACTTTTGAACCCTTCGCGGGCTACCGGTAGCCCATGGTCTACCTGTTTGGCAGGCCTGCTGTAACAGAACTTGGATGTTTTGTGTGTCAACAGTTCTATAGTACTATATTTTTTTCTATCTATAAGATGCTCCCGTGTATAAGATGACACCTACTTTTGCAATGTAAAATTCTCACCACAGCTTACTTCTGTTTATAAGATGACCCTCAATTTTTAATCTAACAATTTTATAGAAAAATATGGTCTTAAAAATACAGAACAATACTGTAATTGCTCATTATAACAGGCTGTTTACATCATTTTGCCTTGCCACGGTAATTCTCCAATCTTGACTCTCCAGATGCTGGGCACCTGAAGTCCTTACAGCTCCAGCCAAAGTGGCCACTTCTGGGAACATCTGTAGGGGAATAGCTGGAGAACCTTAATGTGCTTGTAATGCATATTTTTACAACTAGAGGGCCAACAGCCAGGGTCCTGTTCATTACTTATCCTTGTGCCAAGCTCCCGTGGTGGAAGTCACCATGGGGAGGTGCTGAAATACCATTCTTTAGTGACCAGGCTGGCACCAAATTTCCCTCTATTGTTCCTCTGGCACTGGGTGGAGATCCTGCCCTGTGCATGAGGAGTTTCAGCTGTGCCCACAGCAAACTGGCTGGCAACACTGCACATCCAGCACCACAGAATGCCAGGTAATGAATAAGAGGTCATTGTGGGACAAGGTATTGATGAATAGCATATGTTTCAAAACGGTGAATAGGTAGATTGCAGATGATCTGAGTTGAACAAATCAATGCAATATAAAGTCTAATCCATGTATATGGTCAAGGCCATGCTGAAAAGAAATTTCCATCGATTGGATTGCAGAGAGCGAAAGGAAGGGGGGGGGAGCATTTAAATCACAAGATGAAGCTCTCTGCTTCCCTCTTCAAGAGTCCTGAGGTTCCATATTTTAAAAAATATATATGGATTTTTCAAATCCATGTTAAGTTTTCTGAATTGGCAGAATGGCTTGCCTCTGCAAGGCTCCTGCAGGCAGCCATTGGATGTGTGTGTGTGCCTATTAAGGAAATTATACTACATGTTGACCTCAGAAAATGAGACTGGGGGAAAGTCCCGCTGAAGCTCCCAGGTATGTTGAATTGATACAGTGGAAAGTGGTCTTGACACATGTTCCCCATGAGGAGATAGAGCAATCAATGAGCTAAGAGGGAGGGCTGGGGTTACACAGCACTGGATCCACGCTAGCGGACCCCAAGTGCTTCCTTCTCCATCTTAACACATGCCTTGCCTTCTCCACCTGCAGTCCCACTACCGTCCTTTCTACATCAACAAGGGCAACGGAGTCTCTTCCAATGAAGCACCGTGATCTTCCAGGCCCCAGGAGCAGTCGCTCACGGGAGGAGAAGAGGAAATGCAGATGAGGAATTCCCCAGATGCTTCTGCTCTTTTGCTAGCCATGCTGTGTTCTAAACTTGTTTTGTGTTGTTTCATAACGGGGGGAAATGATGCTCAGGGTGGGATGAACGACACAGTAACCAATTTCCTATTCTAGTGGGAAGGTGAAGAGTGTCCCCCCACTTAGGTGGACCATAGGCACCCTCTGGCTCTTTCTGATAAAAAGCTTTGCAGATGGCAAAAATGGTTATCCCAAGTCCAGTCCCAGAAGTTGGAAAAGGGGCTTTATTGGAATTTGATTCTCACAATCCCTGAGCCTTTCAGGCCGACTGAGGGGTTCTGGGATGTATAGGCCCTTCCTACAAACCACCTGCTTAAGCCCTGCTCAAGTCTAGAACTCACTCCACCTTTTTTGCTTTGCTCTTTCTACTTGTCCACTAGAGGAGATGGGATCTCAGTGGCCCATCCATCTCCGGTTCATCCTACAATGCCAAGATATAACAACAGCAGCATTCTTACGACATCTGACTGTCCTGCTTTGAAGCAGTGAGCTATTGCGTGCCCCTCCAACTCAAGCACTTTGGTGATTTTAGGGTGGCTCATGCCTGTACAGTCAATATCCCCACTCTGCTGAACTAGCCTTTTTTTGCTAACATGGGGTGGGTGGGTGGGTTGATGGATAAAATACTCCCCGTTCTTTATTTCCCAAGAGTCAAGTAGAATCCAAATGTAGCCCCCCATACATCCTCCCTATCTCCAACCACCCTCTTAAATATCAATTAGGGGGAGAAATCTATCCTGCTAATAGAAGATTGATTAGATGTCTCTGCTTCTCCTTCAGCCACACAACTCTCCACTGATATGTTTTGGTTCAGTCATTTTGTATTATCTAGAAGAAGTGTGGGCCCTAGGAATTTTGAGCCTTAGTCTTATCATGTTACGAAGAGATTTCTCCTCTTTCTGTCTTTGTGTACGTGGGTGCATGCAAGGAAGTGGAAATGCATGGAAACAGCACTTGCAAGTTGGTTGGACCCCAGGCCACCGACCAGGGCAAGGTGGCAGTCACTACTGCTTGTCCCCTTTTCATGGATAATAAGATACAAGTATCCTGGCTACCTTTTTTTGTTCCTGAAATGATGCACCCATTTAAGAGTGTCTGAAGGTTTCTGAGAGCCACATATTCCAGCATTTTCAACAGGGAATGGGGATCCGGGCACTCCCAAGCCATACTGTTGCCTGAGGTAAAGGCAACATGGCGTCCGCTTCCCCCTTCATTTACAGAAGACAACTGGGAGGGCAAGTCAAGCCTAATTTCCCTTCTGTTGATGGGATAGTGGCCTTGACCACACTCAAAATCATAGAATAATGGAGTTGAGAAGGACCTGTAAGTTACATCAAGCCCAATCCCCTGCTCAATGCAGGAATACAAATCAAAACAGGTCTGATAGATGGTTATCCATCCATTTTTACCTTGAAGGTCTCCAGTGTTGGAGTGTTTCTTGCCTCCCAAGGTCACTGGTTCCATTGTTGTGCTGATCTAACAGTTAGGATGTTTTTTTCCCCTTATAGTCAGCCTAAATCTGAGAGCAACAGGCTATGCTTGGGTGGTGTAGGGCAGGGGTGGCCAGGGGGCTGAAGAAGGGCCACCGTACTGTCACCCAGTGGTCACTTCCATGGAATGCCTCTCTTTCTAGAAATCCTAAATGGTGGAGGAGCAGCACTGATATCTCTTCTTCTCTCAGACCATTTATTTCTCCTCTCCTTTCCTCACTTTCAAATTAAAAAGAAAATGGCTTCTAATAGAAACATATGCATATGCGAGCAACCTGGCCAGACAGAGCTCACATCTTCTTGCATGCTGACAAATACTATGCAGCTGCTCCCTTAGTGAGAAAACCCCAAGCTATATCCCAGTGATGGCGAACCTTTTAGAGACCGAGTGCCTAAACTGCAATTCAAAACCCACTAATTTTTTTGCAAAGTGCCAATACAGTAATTTAACCTGTATACAGGTGCCTATGAAGAGGTGATGTCGGGTGCCCACAGAAAGGGCTCCAAGTGCCACCTTTGGCACCCATGCCATAGGTTCGCCATCACTGCTATATCCCATTTTTCATATACTGCAATGTAACAACTTTACATCATCTTATACCCACCCCTTCTACAAGTGTTGTGTTTCTAGGTAAACAAGCTAAAGGAGATTTTAAGTGGAGAGCGAACCAAGGAAAGTATTTGCTTTGAACATTTTCTCTGTTTTATCTCAGTTCCTCTTTGTTTTTAAACACAGGGAAAAGAGAGAGAGTACATGATAGATAAATATGCTCATAACGAGCAGAAAGGGTAAATTTAGAACTGGGAAATAGGTAAAAGCTTTTAAGAGGCACTGTTTCTGCAGCAGGACTTGGATTTTCCTTAAAAAACCAAACCAGAGACAGAAAGGTTATTAATACTTCTAGGTCAGGTTGCTAGATTTCATGATAGCAAGCTGCTCGTTTGTCTTGTTTTGTTATTGTACCACACACACACACACACACACACACACACACACACACACACACACAAAGGCACAATTCTGTTCCTTTGACAGGTGTTGAAAAATGCATACAGCATAAAAAAAATTAGAGAAGAGAAAAAGCTTAGGGATGTCTCTAGGATGTAGCAGACAATTCTAGGTTGCAAAACGGGCCTCTATTCTATGCACCTCTTCCTTACTAGAGGGATTGTTTTTGGTTATTCATAGTCCCGGCTCTCATTGCATGTTCCAAAGATGGTGGTGCAAACTGTTCCAGCTTCCTTTTGGGCTGTCTTGGTAGAAGCTGGTTCAAGCAGCTGAAGCTAGCTTGTGGTTTTCTAAACCAAGTAGCAAACACGAGGCCTACAGTACTGCACAGACTAACCTGGAAGTAAGGCATATTAAAATCAATGTCAAAAATCCTGCTGGAGAGAAACGGTGAGTGGAAGAAGGGTCATGGGGCAATCAGTTTTGCCTTCCTATCAGCTTCCCTTCACACAAACAGACACACAAGCATGGGTACACCTGATTTCCCCACAAGTAGGAGATTGGATGTGTGAAGGGCAGCCTGGTGGGAAGATGGGTTTTGGTCCTTTGCACCAGTATATCATTACTTTTACCTGACTGTATAAGTAAATATTTTTTTTTTCTGATCAGGAGGTCTTCTTTGGAATCGACAAGCAGAAATGTTCTGTGCTGTAACATAGTTCTTTGTCATCACACTTTTCAGAGTAAAAAATGTATCTCAAAGCCCATTTGTTGCTGTGGCTGCCTTGTGGTCTGGAAACTCTCATCCGTGTGCAGTATTATGATTGCAGCTGCAGATCTCTTTGCTTAAACACATGGCTCTTGCCTGCAGGGCAGTGGATGTCTTGCAAACATTTCAGTGTTATTCTAGCAGCTGATCGCTTGCAAAGGTCATCTAGCTTAAACATTTCTTTTTTTTAAAAAAAAGAGGGCAAAAAAGGAAGGAAAAACAGATTCAATATGCTGAAACGTTTCACAATAAGATTTTGAGGGGGGAAACACAGAACAACTTTTTAAAAATACCAAAGTGAAGATGACAGAGAATAATTTGAATTTGATGCAGTGATAAATGGTCTTTAGATACTCTGTTATCATCAAATAATAAAGTGATTGGCATGTTGGCCATTTCACCACCAATCTCCACTTGCAAAAAACTGAAGAAATACAGTCACAGCGATCTGAATTTTCCGCTTGGGTTTAACAGGATGGTTCTGTATGTTTGGACTGAAGACCTGGAATATCTGCTATCATGATAAAGGCAAGTTCACAAAGCATATACAGAGAGCTGCATTTATCTCGCCATTGATGATCTGGCCACTCCTGTGCATCTAGGATTAGAGGCAAAGCATCTCTTCCAAAAATGGTGCAGCTTCTAGCAAAGGTTTGCACCCCCACTATCTCTTCGTGTCATAGTCAGAAAAGGAAAAAAAGTTGAAATTAATGGATGCATGAAAAGACTCTCCAACAAACTTAACTGTGTTGGATCAACTGCTATGCAGATTTCTAATCCTTTAATACCGCCACATTCGTAGGCTTTGGGATGAGTAGGGTACAGGCTTCAAATTCTCCTTAACAAGATGGTGCTTTAAAAGTTTTGTTCCCAAATACTTTTTGGCTTTCTCCCTGAAAATAGAACCTTAGAATAAAAACATATTTGAGTTCTTTCTTTCTTTCTTTCTTTCTTTCTTTCTTTCTTTCTTTCTTTCTTT
>JAHTLZ010000327.1:1719308-1737676 GCA_023846285.1 Phrynocephalus versicolor | reverse complement strand
TGTGTGTGTGTGTGTGTGTGTGTGTGTGTGTGTGTGTGTGTGTGTGTTTTGCTACCTCCTTACAGGTGCCACCACCATGCTCCCTTCTGTACTGCTCCCTTGGGTGACTTTGAGGGAGGTCGCTATCCTTGCCTTGCCCAGGGTGCTGGCAGCACACACTACACCACTGCCCAAGGCTACACAGGCTGGCTTTTCTGGGAAGGTATTCTCATCCCTTCTGTTCAGCTCTAGCAGAAATGGGGCATCTACCAGCAGGCCTGAAGGCAAAACACTGGGGTGCTCCAAGACATGGGGGGGATGGAACACAGAGCCTCGTCCCCTGAGAAAGGAACTGTTCAACGGGCTCAAAGGGAACAGCTGGAGAAGGGTTGCCACTGCAGCCTCATCAGGAACAAGACTGTCTTGCCTTATGATAATCATGTGCCATCAAGTCAATTCAAACTTATGGAGACTTTTGCAGGGTTTCCCAGGAAACGACTATTGAGTTGACCATTCCCTTCTACTGGGGGTGATCCCTGGGGCTGTGCAGCTTGTCCAAGGCCACATAGGCAGGTTCTTCTCCTTGGAGGCCAAGTGAGGAATTGAACTCCCAACCTCTGCTTCTGCAGGCAAAGACCTAAACCACAGAGCTATATCCACCCTTCCATTTGAATGGCTTTGAGAGAAGATCCCTCTCTCTTAGTAGCCGGCTCTGAGCACTGGGAGCCCCAACAATACAGTATGAGCCATCGCCACGTGGGTCACCCAGTCACCTTCTCTGACACTCCAGTGAGTCATAATTTCATTTAATTGCCTCTAAATTGACATTGGTCCACATGCAAGTATTCACAGCATGCAAAATCTCTTTGATTGTCCTCTTTGGGGCCATCCAGTTTTTTTTTTCTGCACAGAGTGAAATGGCAACTGTATGTGAGAGCCTTCATGGCTACTGTGTACTGTGACACCTCCTCCAGGGAAGCAAGTTGTGAAATAGTAGGTTGTTGTCACTGTGCATTTCTCCTTGTTGGGATGAGGGGTGGGGGAGAGAGAGAAGGAGAGAGAGAGAGAGAGAAGAACAGGGGCGGGCAGGGAGGGAGTTGTAAAAGATGCAACCACATGAATTATTGATTCCCATGCAGAATTAAAATTAATATAAAATGAATATTTACTGCAGCAGATCAAGCTCTCAGTGGAAGGACTTTTGCGAGGAGATCCGTGATGTAATACAGGATGCGGCAAACAAGCTCTTAAGAAATCACCAGCCGCATTATGGAGGATGGTTGTCAGACTTTCCCAGCTAAGGAGAGGTGAGCGTTACGGCAACCATGAATGGAGCAAATTAAGAAAAATTAGCATGCCAGGCTTTAATTTGCATAATTATGACTGTGCTTGCTGCTCATCCAAGGGAGGAGTGGAGGAAACTCACCAGCAGGCTCAAGCAGTGTTCCCAGGACACCCTGAATCCTACGCCGCCACCTGCTTCATTACCCATCTCGAGGCAATTGTCAGGCATTGCTTATAGTCTTAGGGACTAGGAGGATGCTCGTGGCGCAGTGGTTAAATGCCTGTACTGCAAGTAAAACTGTGCTCACGACCTGGGTTCAATCCCCGGTAGCAGGCTCAAGGTTCACTCAGGCTTCCATCCTTCCGAGGTCGGTAAAATGAGTACCCAGCTTGCTGGGGGGGGGGCAATGTGTAGCCTGCACACTGTAATTAAAATTGTAAACCGCCCAGAGACCACTTGTAGTGGTATGGGGCGGTATATAAGCAGAACACTTTGCTTTTTTGCTTTTAAAAAGGAAGGGAAAGGAGGTGAAACCTAACCAGATTCAAAGCAATGGCTCTGTGTTTTGCACACCATTGCCTATTGTACAAAAAAACCCTGCTGTTTTGGGCTGTGGGAGTACACCTTCTTCCGGTCCCCAGGGGCATTCTGCTGCATCTCAGGGACTCCTAAACAGGACACAGGTAGGGGTAGGTTCCTGTCAAGATATGTAAAAGTTGACAAAATATATGTTATGTATATTTAACAGATAAGGGAAAGAGAATTGTAAAATGGAGGCAGTTAGATTCTGCAGTCTCATGATGTTATCCACAAGTGTAAGGGATAAGTAATCACAGGCATGTTATGTGATGAAGCACAGGTGGAATAATTTATAACATCATGGTTGCATCAGATTGCATCAGATTGTAATTATGTGATGAGTCATATCTGATGGGTGCTAAATTGTATATAAGCACTAGCTTGTCATATGTTAGTTGGGACTGTTATGGTGAGAACAGTACCCCACACTCTGTTTGTTTGTTGTATTGTAAATATTGCTTGGTTGTTATGCTGTTTGTATATTTTGATGTATATATGAATATATGAGTTTTTACTCTACTCATTGTCATTTGTTTTTTTCCGTTTACTGTACTCTGCAATACTTTATATCACTACTAACACTTTATCTACACGCAACGGCAGCGCGCTCTGTGCCACATTTATTTGTTTATTGTTGACAGTTCCCCTTACAAGCTGCGCTTGGAAAGGGTTGGGTATTTTAGAACCCAGAATCCAGAGTCCAAACCAGCCATTAGAGGGCAAGCAGCATTATTTCCGACCCACACTGGCTTATACATATAAGTTGAATGAATGAATGAATGAATTAATGAATTAAAAAACAAGCCACAAGGAAGAGGAGGGGGAGAATGTGGTGTCTCCCAAAGGAAAGAGAAAGCTTATGCCCCCCCCCCAAAAAGGACCATGAAGAGAGATGGCTGTCCTGACATTGATTTCCCTAAGTATCACCTCAACATTTGTCCCTATGCAAACAACAACTTACCCACCAGTGGCCGAGGTACCCATTTTAACAAACTTGTAAATATGAAAGGCAGAGTCAACCTTGAGTTGACTACTTGAATCCAACAGGACCGAATTCAGGTGATGAGCAGAGGCTTGACTACTGAACCGCTGCTTAGCCACTGTGCCAATTCTGTGAGCGTGGTTCCCAACCTTGGATCCTCAGATGTTCTAGAAATGCAGCTCTCAGAATTCCTGGCCAGGACAGCTAATGGTGGAGGCTTCTGGGAGTTGTAGTCCAAGAACATCTGGGAAACCAAGGTTGGGAACCATTGCACTCTAGATTCTGGTGCCCTCTAAACTTTGACATCCTGGGTCATGGTTAGAGCTCTTCCAGTACCTACAAGCAAAAACAAGGCCCGCTTTTGCGGGGGGGGGGGGCGGTGCAGTTCTAGAAGTTATAATATCTAGACGTTGCAGTGTTTAGTCACTGTTCCAGAGGGCATATGGAAAGGATTTATGGGTCTTACTCCATGACAAGCTAAAAATGAGTCAACAGCGCAACAGCGTAATGCAGCTGGAATGAAAGCAGATGCAATTGTAAGCTGCATTAACAAATATCATGTCCAGATTAAGGCCACTAAGAGTGTCATTCTGTTCTGCTTTAGTCAGACCTCAGAGGCTCTAAGAAGGATATCAACAAGCTGTGACATGTCCAGTGGATGGCAGTTAATGGTCTAGAAAACAAGCCTGATGAGAAAGAGTTGCTGAGGCTGGGTACAGTCAGCCTGGAGATGAGAAAGTTGATATAAATCTCACCGTCAAAGGTCACCTGAAGGTAAATTGAGCTTGTATGCTATGGCTTCAGCAGGTAAGACTTGAACCGTCAGATTCAAATAGATTCAAATCAGGAGAAAAAGGATGCTGATTACATATTAAGAGATACCTCCTGGCAGCCAACTGTTTGGAAATGAGACGGAGCACCTCAGAAAGAAGACTGCTCCCCTTCTGGTTTTCAGACACCCAACAATTGGGTGGAGAAAGATGCTTTATTCGCAGAAAGGGGTGGGGTGGGGAGAACATTTCATGGTCATATGATCCATGGACAATATCCAAAGCCAGGGTTCAGTCATACCTTTATTACAAAACTAAAATAAAATATAAAATAAAATATAAAAAATTAAATTAAATTAAATTAAAATATAATATGAAATAAAATAATTGCTAACTTTTGAGTCTAGCTGAATTTGTTACCAGTCTGGCAGTCACAGAGCTTGGGATGCAGGGGGTTGAATTTTTTTTAAAGTGCAAAAGTCACCCTCAGTAGATGAAAAGATCTGTAATTGGAGATCCATTGGAGATGGCCTGTTGAGGAGTTCTGCATGAATCTCAAGTTTGCATTATTTTTGGTGACATTTTACCAGCCTGATAAATGCTGTCACTTGACCCTGGTTTTTAAACTTCTATTGTTGGAGTATTCCAAATCATTGCCTTCCAGCTATTCGGGGCCAGTTTATGTCAGGAAACCATGTCTGGATATGTGATCAGTCCTGAAACTAAGAGAGATATCTTAATGCCTACTTCTATCCTTCCGTCCTTCCTTGTAGGGTTCACCTCTAGAGGAAGGAAAGTGTGTGTGTTTCCGGGGGGGGGGGACTCTCAGTATGAAGCACCAGATGATCCTTGGAGGCTGGTTACTAAACAACAGAGAGGAAATGTGGAAGATGTAGAACACGGGAAGCATAAAGAGCTGATCAGTCTGCTGGGTCCCTGCTAGGGAAGAATGGATTCAAGGCAGCTCCCATGCTGAGCAAGTGGCTGGCTTAGCTAAGATGTTGTGCACAGATGGAGGGTGAGAGAGAGAGAGAGAGAGAGAGAGAGAGAGAGAGAGAGAGACGGAAGCCCTCTGCACACTGAAGCAAATCCGCAAGCATTTGGCAAGGGAAAACTGAGCTATAGTTCAAGCAGACCAAGGAACAAGAGTGCAAGTCGATGATTGGGATGGTGAGAAAGAAAACATGGCAAGCCACCAACCAAGATTGGTTTCAAAATGGGCAGTTCAGGGGGCTTTTCAAAAAACCAAAGGCAAGCTGGTTTCATGAATCAGCACAACATATCGCAGCTTGTTCAGCTGGTAGCAAGAAAGCCATGCTATAGTAAACTCCATTAACCCCTTGCTTTGCAGTTCCGAGACCTGTGATTACCCATGTAAGGATTTCTTCTATGTTGGTGTCTCACTAGGCAGTGGATCTGGAAGTAATGCCTTTAAGGGAACCGCCACATGGGAATTGGGTTGCAGACTGGCTGTTCAGACTAGGGTGAGCAGTAGGCACACCGCAAGACCGTTCCAGGTAGCCATGGGTTTGCGTTTCCACACTGGGGAGGCCTTCTGTCATTTGGGATGATTTTGGGATTCTGTGCATGCACACGAGTTGTTGACCCATTGAATGAATGAGCCATTTATCCTGGTTGATCCTTCAGCATGGGAAGCTTATGGTCAAATCATAGCTTAAAAGAAATGCATATTCTGCCTTTTTATGTTTTCTCTCCAGGTGTGCAATTCCCTTCAAGCTCCTCACCCAAAGACTTACAAGAAAAGGCTGTTTTTCTTCCAGTTATAAACCCAAAGACAACTCATTGGCGCCATACAGATTTAGGGAAGCTAAACAGATGTCTTTATTTCTTAAGGGAATTCTGTTTCCCAAACCATGCTAACTAGATCACGTAGTTCAACTCAACAGAATGCTGGTTGTTCTTGTGGTTCTGTGCCTTCCAAGCTGACAAGGCAACTGCACCACAGGGTAGGTGGCCCCAAATCCTTGTCAAAGAAAGAGGACAACAGAGGATGCCACGTAGGACAAAATGGACTAATATATAGATGCAAATTCAGAAATATAAATAGAAATACTGTGTACTAATGTGACTATTGTCAGTAAACTGCAATGGGGTAACCTATGCAGTGCCTGCTCAGTCCAGGTGCTAATTTTGGAATGGAAGCTGGCTGGCTGGTTCCGAGGCTTAGATATCTGACCACAAAGCCAGAGACTGGGAGTTCAATTCCCACTGCAGAGGCAGCCCATGTTGTCTTGGGTGGCCCCAGAAGAAGGGAATGGTGAATATTCTCAACCTGGAAAACCCTGAATTAAAAACATCAGGACTGACTTAAAAATATTTTACCAATTTATCAATACCAGACAAACTTACATCAAGCATAACAAACAAAACCAGCAACTACAACTACAACAAAAGGATTGTTACAATACATTGCAATATAATGGTGTTGACATTTCCTGTGCGGGCCACCTTGACCACTTACATAGAGTCTACATAAGCCTTCCAAATACCCTCGTAGATATCTTGAAGGAACTGTCTTTCATATGTTATTAATTCAAATGAGGCTAAGTGACAACGATTCTTCTCATCATTGTGTGATAGATGGAGAGTGTTTGTTTTCCCATGCTTTTAATATACTGCTAATCTTTTTGCTACCGTAAGAGCTCTTAGTGGCCACTTTCTTTGACCATTTGTTAAACTTTATGCCTCTTGATGATTATCATTAACCAGGGCACAAAACCAGGCAAAGACTGGACAACAGCAGTAAAAAGAGGACACTCTGAAATACAGAAGTGTTTTCTCTTAAAACGGGGGTGGGGTGGGGTGCACTTTCTTTATTCTTGTCCGAGCTAGATACAACCTAGGCCTAGACAGTTTTACAGACCCTGGCGAGGATGCTACGAATGCAGTGGTTGCTAGGCAGCCCATCAAAAAGTACTCCCCTATCAGCTGTGCGGTGGCAGCTGGAGTGAGCAGGAGGCTGCAAAGCAGAGAAGATGGATGCAAATCTCCAGCTTACATGGGGGGATTTCCAGCTTCTGCATCATTTACTTTCAAAATTAAACCTTACTTGTAGATCCTGTACCAGGAATCTGTGCTAATGAGAGGTGTTACTCAGACTGGAGAGGGTTTTTTAATGCTGTTGGGGAAAATTGCCTCTTCTCCTTTCGAACATTAAATTGGTCTGAATGTTGAAGCCACAGTTATACTAGAGGTAGAAGGTGGGTTTCCATTCAGGGGAGGATTCTGAGCAGCCAGGAGAAACCAAATCACTCTTGGGACCCCAAGGAAAGGGACGGGAGTATAAGGTGGAGGGTATTAGACAGAGTCTGAGCAAAAGGCGAGGAAAAGAGGAGAGACAGAGGCATGGAGCAAAACAGTAGTAGGAATGGATTTACTACTCTTGACTAGGCATTGCAGAAACCAAACCAGCTATGTTTTAAAAAGGAGCCTTGTTACAAGATGAAAGCTTAACTGAAATGGAGACATTTAATTCAGAAAACTTTATTTGTTATGCTGACATTTGAAAGGCAGGGACAGTTTGCCGTCTGTTTATTCTTGTTTTAACTGGAAGAGGGTTGAAAACCACATTGCCCCTCTGCTCTGAAATGGTCCAATCCATGGCAACACTGAAGAATTCTTGACTCCTTGTCTGTTGTTTTAAATATTATTCCTACCTCTAGGGCTGAGGATGGAGAGCATCTATTCTTGCCCAATATCCCGAGAAAGGGATGGGCATGTAACCTTGAAATCAGTCCTGTAAAGCACTTATTCGCTGCAGTTCCTTGATCAGCTCTGAGTAGAAGCAGATGTAATGGCACCTTTGCAATTAGAAGCCAAGCTGCATTAAAGAGTAAAGGGTGTTTGATTATGCCCTAGCTCGTTTTTGCAGTTTCACCAGGTGAAAATTGTCTTGCAGTTGTTTTGGCAAAGACTGGCCACCAGAAGCTAAGGAACATGCTTCACCGGCCTGTCAGTTATGCAGACACACTGGTTGTGAAGGATGTATCTTGGTGTCAAACATGTTTTATCACCTTTTAACTGCAAAGCTGCGGTATCACCTCTGTTCCTTTCCTCCTGACCACTCGGGGTTTTGTCTGGAACTTCCTACCACTCCCCTCCCAGCTCCTCCACATTTCCCCTGATGGGTTTTCTTGCAATTACATTTGTCTCACTTAACCGGGCTCCACATTGGTTTGCTAGGGTTAGAAATACAATGAAATAAAATCCCTTAGAAACAGAAGCATCTATTTATTCTTGGGTACTTCTTAAAGCAGGTCCCCTGCTTTCACGGTTCTTTCTTTGCATGCAACAACTACATAAATATTGGCATTGTGCATGCATTTGCATAAATTAGAGAAACATGGCCCCCACTCCTCCCCTCCTCAGCTTAGCATTCAATATAGCAGAGAACAGCCAGGGAGGAAAGGGAAGCAAGTGCCTGTAGATTCTCATTAGCAACCATAAATTAGCACAGCTTGCCCGGCTAAAAGGGAGGCGGTCCATTACCAATTGTTGCCAGTGGACAAACTGGACTCCCTATGTCTTTCTTTCTTATCGTCTTTCATGTTTTCTTTGGGTGTTTTATGATCTAGTCTAATTTATTGCCTGCTCTGGAGGAAAAAAATCTGCATCTGTTCTATAAATTATAAGGGTTTTTTTATTTTTAAAAAGAAAGGATTTTCTGTTCCTCTTGTTGTGAGGTTCTTTTGCGAAAGCCTTTCATTAATCAAAGTTAATTGTAATCAGCTGTTGGGCCCTATAAATAATCAGCCATGTCACCGAGATGGGGAACGAATCCACCCAAATTATGCAAATGAAGATGATTAGGTTTTCATGAAATCTAAATTTTCAGCAGAGCAAAAGCAATCAGTTGGGGGTGGGGGGATTTCCATTTCTCTGTGTCTCTTATATGTAGGCGTCCAAGGGGCAAGAGGTGAGCCTATTAAATCTGAAAAAAATAATAAAAAAGAGCTTTTCAAAGACAAGAATGAAAGGCCTCAGAAACTAGCGTTGGCTCGAGCAAGTTCAACTGAATTTGTGGCTAAGATACTTTAGGAACCCAAAATGGATTGGAGTGGGATGCTGTCACTTGAACTGATATTAAGGCTGAAGATGCATACAATTTGATCTCTGTCAATGGGAGAGGGGGCTGGCTGGCATTTCCCCCATGAATTCTTCACCTAGTGTGCTGTTAGTCTGTGGAACTCCTTGCTGCAGGACATGGTGATGGCACCTGGCCCAGATGCCTTTAAAAGGGGTTTGGACAAATTTCTGGAGGAAAAGTCAGTCGCAGATTACAAGCCATAATGGGTATATGTGTTATCTCCAGGCTTAAAAGGACAGCACCTCAAAATACCAGACACAGGGGAGTAGCATAAGGAAACAGGGAAAGGAAGGAAGGAAGGAAGGAAGGAAGGAAGGAAGGAAGGAAGAACTAGAAGGAGGAACACAGCAGGGACTCTAAAGATGCCCAACTATTTAATTCCTGAAAAAGCAGACTCGGCAAGCCTGCCGATTGCAGTGTTTCCCATTCCCGAGAGGTGAACTGTAATTTGGTTCAAATTCTTACAATCACTTCTAATTTTGCATCTGTACATATATGTCTAAGTTTTTTATTTGCAGCAGCTGCATAGATTTTCAAGCAACATCATGCGGCAACAAATTAAATTAGCATATGTAGTTTTATGCAGATCACTGTTCTCTTTAATCTCTTTTCCGGAGACTCTCCCCGTCTCAGTAACATGCAAATGATCACCTTGCTTCTGTTATAGGTCCACGCAGAAATCACCCCGTGGGGTTACAAAAACCATCGCCCTTTCAAACACAAACTTGTCAGGAATTGTCCGTTCTACCATAGCACATCATCCACCACTTCAGAGGACTGAAGGGAAAGAAGAGACTCAGGGGAGGGGAGAATTTGCATCAGTCTCTCATAGCGAGCAAGAGGGGATAGGAAGGGAAATTCCCCTGTGGCTGAAATAGGAGGAGGAAATCAGGAAATCAGCATTTGATGAAAAAGTGTACCAGTTGGGAAAGAGGGAGGGAGAGAGGGGGAGAGAGAGAGAGAGAGAGAGATGGCCAAGCCATGGTTCAGAAAAGCAAACCTGTGAAGCTCAGAGGCGGCTTGAGTTCCAGTTCTGATTGAATAGGCTTGTTAATAAAACTACAGTACATGGTGGGGAAGGGAGCGGTCAGGAGGGAATGAAAGAGAAAGCAAATCCTTTCAAATAAGATTTTAGTCCTGCATTAAACCCAGGGTTTTATTTATGAGTTTCTGTGTCCTGAAAAGAGATAGACCAAAATAATCTCAGTGACAACGCAGCAGGGGAGGCAGGCGGGCAAGAAGGCGTCTGAGCTGGGATGACGCAATGCTTGCCAAGTCTGTGGTGGTGGTGGAAGATGCTTGCTGGGCTGTTCTCTTCTGCCTTCCCTGCTTTTCGAGGAATCTGTCTCACTGGTCAATCTGAACCCACTGATGTCATCCAAGTCCTCTCCATTTGGTGGTGCGTGTGCATATCAGGGTGCGGGACTTGGGTCTGTCACAGCTGGAAAAAGTTTGGGTCTGAATTATGGTTCCTCATATGCCATAGTAACCATGCTGGTTGGAAGAGATGTGGCAGCCACGGTCCAAAAATGTCACTTTCCCACAATCTGGAGCCGGTAGATCTGAGCGACAAGCTGGTATCAGGGAAGAGGTGGGCCTGTGGCTCAAGAGTGTGCTCGTGACTGAGCCAAAATGCCTGAATCTCCCTCTTTCTCTGTTCCATCACCATCCCAAGCCCACCAGGTGAGGACACAAGACAGGGCCTTCTCGGTGGTTGCTCCCCAGCTTTGGAATGTAGAGCCATGTTGGCCCCTCCCTCTTGTCCTTCCATCAGTGAGCCAAGACCTTCCTCTTCAGGCAGCCTTTTAAACATCGAGTGGTCTCACACTTACAGATTTTTAAAATGTTTTTGAATTGTTTTTAAACTCTTTTAAAAAAACCTGTTTTTTTTTAAAAGAGATATTTATAGTGTTTTAAAATATGTTGTTTTATCTGCTATGTGTATCCTGTTTTGGGCCCCCTGTGGTGAGAGAAGCAGCAAGCAAGCATGCAAGCAATTCTAAGAGTCCTAAGCAAGCAATTCTAATAATTCCAAGCAAGCACAATCACTCTTATCTGTGACATGTTAGTTGTTATATCCTGGAACAGTAAGGTTTCCTAGCTTTATTTTCTCCTATATTCTAAAATGAAGATGAGACACATCTCTCACTCTGATTGCTACACTATGACTACATCAGATGACCTTGCATTGTTGTGATACTACAAGAAATCAGACACCAAAAACATTTATTTTGGCTAGATAAATTATAGGAACGTGAATACATTAAGAATGCAAATTAACTGGACATATACAAGGGTTCCAGGAAGTGGCAGGACACCTGGATGGTAAACTGTGCCTGAGGGATAGGAGATTATCCCATTGTCTGGAGTTCCATTTGAAAAAAGGACACCAGTCTATGAAACATTGACTCAAGGAGTAAACCATCAAGTGCTTGATGACACAGGAAATTGGGTCATCAGGACAATTGTGAATAGAGGGGGCACGAAACAGAAAACCAATGGTTCGGTTCATTCTGTTTTGGCCCCCCTCAGTTCATTTCGTTTCGTTTCTTACAAATATTTAAAAAAAACATTGTACAAACCAAATTAAAAAAAGAACTGGTTTGGCTTACCTGGACCACCGTCGCCACCACTGCTGGGGGACTGCTTCTGCTGCCAACAAAATGCTGCTTCCTCTTTTCGTTTCGTTTCGTTTCATTTCATTACATTACATAATGCCTATCCCTACACATGAATTCTTATTTCTGCATTTCCTGTTCCTTTTAGTATTTTTAATGTTTTCAGGCTGCAGATAAGTGAAATCACAGGTACTGATCATGTAGATTTGGGAGTCCTATTGAATAAAAATATGCATGCCCTGTTTGTAAAAAACAAAACAAACAAACAAAAAACCCAGCAGAATTTCCTTCATTTTCTCTCGTTTTCTCTTGTTATGACAGAAGCTGGGGTTATCAGCCAGAACTGGAAAAGGTGCAGAAGAGAGGGACTAAAATGATTACTGGGCTGGGGCACCTCCCTTATGAGGAAAGGCTAAAACATTTGGGCCTCTTTAGTCTGGAAAAAAGGCGCCTGAGGGGGGATATGATTGAGACGTACAAAATTATGCAGGGCATGAGTAAAGTGGATAGAGGGAAGCTCTTCTCCCTCTCCCAAAATACCAGAACTAGGGGACATCCACTCAAATTGAGGGCTGGGAGAGTAAGAACAGACAAAAGAAAATATTTTTTCACTCAGCGTGTTGTTAGTCTGTGGAACTCCCTGCCACAGGATGTGGTGATGGCATCTGGCCTGGATGCCTTCAAAAGGGGATTGGACAGATTCCTGGAGGAAAAATCCATCACAGGTTACAAACCATGATGGAGATGTGTAATCTCCAGTCTTAAAACCGGGGTACTTCAAGGGCCAGATGCCGGGGAGTGATATCACGAAACAGATATCTAGTCTCATGCACTCCCAGACACATCTGGTGGGGCCACTGTGAGATACAGGAAGCTGGACTAGATGGGCCGTTGGCCTGATCCAGCATGGCTCTTCTTATGTTCTTATGTTCTTATGTAATAATTGGTGCACTGGTCTATTTAGAAATGCACCCTTAAACTGGCAGAGGCCAGAATCCATTTGCCTCTATCCATAGCATACAAAATGCTGTAGAAGTGCACTCTGTAGCTGTACAGAGACACTTTCTGTCTAGTCCAAAGTTGGATGTTCTAGTACTGAGTACCTGGCCATCATGGAATGAATGTCGTGGAATGTCACACAGAAAAGAGATTAACACAGAGATTATTGATTGATTGAGTGAGTGAGTGAGTGAACTTTTATAACCCAATACTAGCAAATAGAGATGGGCACGACATGAACATTTTTCCGTTTCCGTTATTCGTTATTCGTTTCATTACGTAACAAAATGACAAACGAAAATTGTGATGAAAATGGCACGAAACGAACAGAACCACGAAAATTGTGTTCATTATGTTTCGTTTTTGTTAATGGTGACATGCAATGAAATGAGCTGTTTAAAATGTTAAAAAATGCCCTGGACATCCATAAAAACGCAGCAATAATTATTTATACTGTTTGATAATACCTACCGGGGGGAGGGTCCTTAAAACGTGCATTTATGTCTTTTCTCATATCGCTATATTTTTTTCCTTTAAGGGGAATTAGGGGACATTGACCCAAAATGGCTCCCAGATGCCTAATATTGATTTCTTGGGTATTAAAACGCCCTGGACATCCATAAAAATGCAGCGATAATGCGATAATTATTTGAAATTATTACCTACCAGGGGGTTGGGGTCCTTAAAACGTTTGTTTTTGTCTTCTCCCATTGCAATGTATTTTTCTTTTCCCTTTAAGCATGACAAAATGGATGTCGCCACTCCAGCCACAACATGGAGGCAAGCCATGGGATGGGATCATGTAAATTCTTGGACAACTTCAACCAATAGCATGCCCAGGTTGCAGACTGGGCAGGTCTGGCAGCCACAGAGGGCATAAAAAGCGCTGGCAGCCCCCGTCCTCCTTGCAGTCCCCGGTGGGAGTTAGGGTAGGATTGCTGTCTCTGTGACTCTAGCTTCAGTCCTGCAGCCTCTGTGTGTGTGTGTGTGCGTACCTCTCAGTGAGTACCCTCCCCTGCCCCACATTGCAGTCACTCTGCGGCTGCCTTGCACCCTGGGCAACGCCCGCCGCTGCCTTTGCAGCCTCCCTGTGTACCTAGTCTATACTGTGTCTCTGCCAGCATCATTTTTTTTAGTGTTTTCCCTCTGGTTTGGGGCGTTGCGGAATGTGCCCACACGGAAATGCTTTAAAAATCACGCAAAAAGTGGGTAGAAACGAAAACCGAAAAACCAAAAAAACGAAACCGAAATTCTTCCAAAAATTCGTGAAAAACGGAAACGAAATGAAACAGACTTCTCAACGACAAATGAAAAACCGAAACGCCATTTTTTTGATTCATGCCCATCTCTACTAGCAAATGCCCACTAAGCAAGATAAACAACACCAACAAAGAACAAGTAAGCCATGTGGAAACACAAAAATAGAAAACAAACAGTATAAAACTAAACAATATCTCACTAACTAAAATAAGGTGGCAACTGTACTACAATATTAGCACTGTCGGTGGTTTTTTATTCCAGAAATAGCCAGACTACAATCCCCATCATTCTGCAACTGGGTGGTTGGTGCTAGAATGAGCTGCAGCCCCACTAATAATGCCCACCCAGACCATAATAAAGAGGTGAGACAAGATTGTTGGGTTTAAAACTGGGCCACCATTTTATTAAGTCAATATTGTTGACTTAAAATGTCTCCTCATGCAAGGGGGCCTGATTGGTTGGCATCACGTGGATTCATCCTCCTCTAAATTAAATGCTTCCTGATTTTCAAGAAGGTGCTGCCCACTTGTTCAGCACCTTCTCAAACTCTTGCTCTCAGTTAAGCCCCTTGGCAGCCCTCCTTTCGACTTTCACTTACAGAATTTTCTAACTTCTTATGTGATTATTTGTAATTCCTAATCCTACCATTGCTTTTACCAGTGGGCTACCTGTCCCCTTAAGGGTGTCTTACTATGGGGCGTACAATAAAATTCCTTACCACTTGTACCGCTTGCCAGTTGTAACCATGGTATAAGTGGTTTAAAGGTGACCCTATATTACAACCACCACGCCCCCAAGAGCGAATGGGATGGGCGAAAACGCGATAAACTAATCTCATTCTCCCTTACCTAGAGGGTGGAAGGGTGGGGAGAAAAACCTCCAAAAGCAAAGAGGCTGAGCACAACAGAGGAAGCCCTTATAAAGGCTATCCCGGCTTGGGCCTCGCCAGCCTCTGTAGCTGGTGCACTTTTCATGTCAGAATATGGTCGGGGGGCAAATACCGTCAGAGCCTCCATTTTGCTTACTTGCAGGTGTTCAAAGAAAGAGGAATTACCTCCTTGTAATAGCATAAATGGGTTGTTGGTTTAGCTCCAGTGGGGACTGGAGATGGGGCGGTATCACTGCAGAAATGGCCAGAGGTTTCGTAGCTCTTGGAATCTCAAAATGCAGCCTGGCCTAATGTCTTCTTGTTGATGCATTTTACAGCAGTGATGAGAAAATCTCTTGGTGGAACGTAAGCACTGGGGTGGAGCTATCAAGAGACACCTGAGCAGAGATGAAGCCAAGTCAGTTTCAAATGGGTAACGCTGGCTGTAGTTCAGAAATGATATCTTTAGAAAGAAAATTCTCAGTTTTGTGCAACTTTGCTATTTATGTTGTTTTGCCACCAACATCCATCTAACTTCTTTTAAAACTTTGGTGAAGATGGGGTTCTTCACCCCCCCCCCACTTCTAGCTACTCTGACCAAACATATGTGGCTTTGGATGCAGTTGAAAATATTATCTCTCTAGGTCCGTGCTTCCCAACCTTGGGTCCCCAGATGCTCTTGGACTGCAACTCCCAGAAACTCTGGCCAGCATAGTCAGTAGTGAAGGCTTCTGGGAGTTTTAGTTCAAGAGCAACTGGGGACCCAAGGTTGGGAAGCACAGACCTAGGGGATCATTTTTAAACATGTCTCATCATCATCACCACCACCACCACCACCACCACCTTAGAATTGCAGTGCTGAAAGGGACCCTATGGATCATGGAGCCCCAGTGGGGAATCGAACTCCCAACCTCTGGCTCCAGAACCAGAGACCTAGACCTCTGAGCTACCCAGCAGTTCTTATGCTTCTCTTTTATGTTTTGTTTTTAAACATGTCTCAAAAATATCACCCTCTTTATCAGTATTTTCTCTTCCCTCTCAAATTGTTTTGCTTCATACATCCCAATAAAAAATCATCAAGTAGTGTAAGGGTATTATCCTGTTCTCTGGGTTGTCTCTGATTAGTTAGGATATTCAATAAGACTAATTAATCAAACTTCTTCCTTCCTTCCTTCCTTCCTTCCTTTCTTTCTTTGGGCATTTATACATGACCCCTAAGCTCCGCTGCAAATGGCTCCCAGCTCCGGAGCTTAAAAATGTTTCCCCATCAGCTCCAGAGCTAACAGAAAATTAAGTGCGACCCTGCCCACCTAAGCACGACCCAGCGCACCTTTCAAGTACCTGCTCTGGGAGAGTGAAAAATTTTGATGCGGAGAGTGCCGGGCTCTCCTCGCTTCTTTTTGTTGTTGTTGTTTTTTGCCTCCCGCCCCTTTAAGAGGAACCAGGAAGTGACCGGGGCTCGGAGCAACTTCCACCGGCACTGGAGGTAAGGCTTTATTCTTTTGTCCCTTTTTAAGGCTTTCCCCCCCTCCCCTCACATAGACAGAACAAAGAAGTGTGGAGGGGGCGGGAACACAGGGAGAGCGACAAACCCTCAAGATCTCTGGTCCGAATTTAAGGGACCAGCAGATCTTAGGGGTTGTGTAAAAAGGCCCTTTCTTTCTTTCTTTCTTTCTTTCTTTCTTTCTTACTCTTCCATCCATCCTTCCTTCCTTAATTCTGTCACAAGATCACACAGGCAGTCCTACCACACTCTGTCAAATGTGCTATCTCCTCCACTCCCAACCCTGATGGGCTGGCTTTACTAACCTCCACTCCCGCCCCACCCCCAGTAGTTATAGTATCAAAAATTACCAGGAATATCGGCAAGTCTTTGGGTCCATGTCCTGAGTCCTAGGAGAAACAGGTTTCCATTAAAGTAATCGGGACTTGAAAACATGACTCCGAAATTAGATCCAAGTCAAGAGTCGAGTCCTAGTCTTAAAAACAAACAAAACAAACCCAAGTTGGATCCAAGTTGAGTCTCCTTTGTGACTTAAGTTGGACTTGACAGTGAGTCATGAGTCCCCATTCCTGGAAATTATCAATAACGGCAATACGTGGACAAATAGTAGTAGTTACTACTACTGTGAAGAATTTGGAGTCACGCTCAAGAAATCTTAATACAAATTTAAAACTTGAATATTCCCACTAAGTGGTTTGGAGGAAATAGGTGTTACCCCCTAAAATATATATCTTTTGCCTTTAAGAAATGGAACAAGAAACTGATGAGTTTAGGGATGTTGCTTGTGCCCTTCACACATTTGCTTGTCCAAAACCACCACCTCTCCTGAGTTCTTTAAAACAATTCCAATCATTCAGGGGACCAAGAAGCTTCCTTTCCTAACATGATAGCTGTCTTCTCAATAAAATTTTGTTGCAACACTCCCTGGAGATGTTACAAGAAAGTAGAAATTGGAAGAAGGTTAAAAGGATGATCCTGACTCTGAGTTGTTAATACCCCTCTGGAGCCTTGCAAAACATCCAGTTGGAACGAGTCCTATCTGCATAGCAAGGGGGCAAGCTCAGGGTTTAAGGAACTGAGGATAAAAATCTCACAAAGTCAGTGAATGTTATTCTTGCAAGGAACTGATGGAGATAATCCCTTTTCTTCCTTGCAGCAAAATTTCTCCATGTGAGGTCCCCCCCCCCAAGAAAATGGGATTCCTTGGGCAACATTCCCCACACCCTCAGAAGGAACACCTATCTGTGCACAGTTATTATGATCCCTGTGCAAACTCTATCCTTCCTGCAAACAATTCATTGGAAGGGACATTGAGCTGCGCGAAATTTGATTGCATCTTATGCGAACAAATTGGGAGAACAACTAGCAAGTAAGGAAATTTAAAGCATCATCATCATCATCATCATCATCATCATCATCATCCTCATCATCATCATGGGGAAAAGACAACCAGGAGTCTCATATCTAAGAAGCTAGCAGGTTTCACAGGAGTGTCAGGAAGTCTCAGCAGAAAGAGACTTGGAAACCTGCAGAGAACAAGTGTTGTTGTTTTCAAGGACTCCCAGAAATCCTTAGTTCCAGTTAAACAACTTTTGGGTTGGCTGCTTTATCCAGAGCTTGCAGAAGAGACTGCTTGGGTGGCTGGGCATTGGCAGAAGGAGATAGATGAGATCTGGCAGTTGCCTCTGGTCTGCAGCTGGGGTGGTGGCACAGCCAGGGGCTGCCAAGAGCAAAGGAAGTTCATGAGTTCATGAGTTAAAAGGGAAGCTGTCAGCCAAACAAAGATCCAAAGGAGACCAAGCCTCCCCATTTCTTCTTAGGTCTCTGATGGTTCATTGCTTTCCCTTCCACCTTAGGAGACCACATTTCAATGAATGAGTATTCAGAAAACCCTACTGGTGCTTCTGGGAAGACTCTGGATTTCCCATTGTGTCCGCTCTCATCTCCAATTTTAAGAGTATCAGGGGCAGCATCACTGATCGAAGGCAAGCTTGTGAGTTGCTCATGAGGATTTCTGGAGAGGCATTTCTTAGCAGGAATGATGCCACCCAACAACAACTCAACCTATTCAGCTGAAAAAATTCCAAAGGGCCAAACTTGTTAGGTTGTTCCAGCCATAACACAAAGACTTCAGTAAGATTAACAGCTCTGCTTTCATGCGGGTTTTCAAGAACTACACTGGCTGGATGGATAGCTCAGGGATTTAGGTAACTGGATGCTGAGCCAGGTCGGGAGTTCAACTCCCCACTCTGCCTCCTATGAAGCAGAGCTAGCCTGTGTGGCCTTGGGAAAACTACACATTCCTGGGATGCCCCAGAAGAAGGGAATGGTGAAATATGTTTGCATATTCTCTCCCTTTTTCACTGGATGATGATGATGATGATGATGATGATGATGATGATGATGATGATGATGAT
>JAHTLZ010000327.1:1708827-1719298 GCA_023846285.1 Phrynocephalus versicolor | reverse complement strand
ATGATGATGATGATGATGATGATGATGATGATGATGATGATGATGATTCCTGTAGAAGGAAGTGCTCCTGTCTGGCTCCTTCCAAGGGCTGGAGCTAGCCGTAACTTTATGCCAAGGGTACTCATGCTGTTTTAAAATTGCTGTGGTCTTTGTTATATTGCTCTGTGTTGTATTGTGTTCTTACATTGTATTGTACTGCTAGCTGATTGGATCAGCTCACTGTAAGCCACCCAGAGTTCCCTAGGGAAGATGGGCGGGGTAGAAATTCAATAAATAAATAAATAAATTTTGTGAATTACAGCCCCTTCTTCGAATGCATCCAAGAAATCGGACTACAATCCATGAGGTCTCATGTTAATATTAATCAGAGTCCTTTAAAAATGTTAGAAGACTCTTGGTTGTATTCCTTTGCATATCTCTCTCCTACATCAATGTTAGGCAGAATCCTGGTGAAAATTTTGAAGCTTCATGCTTCAAATGAGCAGGGGTCCATGCTCGCACACCATTCCCTTTGTTGCCTCCAGGGAGCTCTGAAACCCACACTTTAGCCTTCCCTGTTCCTTTTTGGGATGGAACATCTATCCAAGACAACCTGGTCCAGGTTGAGGTCACAGAGTTCCTGGAAGCCCAGCACTGCTTTGACCCAGAATGAGAGCTCGTGGGGGGAGGGTTGATACCTTTTTTGCAATACCACCACCAGCCAGCCAAGAAAGGTAGCTTGTACAGAACAATATTCCATTAAATGCCTATTTGGTTTTCTGAAATGGAAGAGCAGGCTTCAGAAGTATGTCTGCTTGCTTCTTGACTAGTAACAAATTATAAGGCAAAAGAAGTGGCCAACGGAATCACACAAATTAATTGCCTTGCCTCATATGCGTGTCACTTAAAAATAATAAAATCTGGGTCACAGCAGCTAGCAATGTATTTCACAGGAGAGAAGCACCTCTCCTTTGGGAACAGCAACTGTCAGAGAAGCCATCACCTCCTCGATCCGCCTGTTCCAGTAATGAATTGCCCTCACCGTGAACAATTAAGTGCCTTATCTCTAATTTGAGTTTGTTCAGGCATTCATTTCTTTTTATGTCTTCACCTGCAAGATTAAACAGCCTTCACTATAATATCTTCTATGTGCTGTCACTCACCGGCCACATTTGTCACAGCCTGGGGAGGCCTCGGCAGATGACCGGGAAGCCTGGAGGTACCCCCAGATGACTTTTGCTGCCTCTTTCCAGGACTAAAGATGCAGACAGTTGCAAGGGAGAGGCCTTCGCCCACAACCAAGCCTTTGGAACACAACTCCCAGATTGCCTCAACCAACAGGAACGGTGGCAGGTTTAGTCGGGGTGGGCAGATGTTGTAATCTACCAATGATTAACTTTCACACTCTGTAACCCACTAGATTGGGGTTGCTGAGTGTGAAAAAAGGCACTCACTGCTTGTTCATGCTGTACTTCAGTGGCTCCCCCCCCCTACACACACACAACCTTGTGTCCCCAGATGTTCTTGAACTGCAACCCCCAGATATCCTGGCCAGCACAGTTAGTGGCAAAGGCTTCTGGAGGCTTTAGTCTAAAAACACCTGGGGACCCACATCTGGGAGCCACTGTGAGTCTAGGCTAGGCCAGGCTGATCATTCTTCAGAAGCTTCTTCCTCACTGTTAGGGCTGGATGTATGTATAGGCTAAGTTGGCTGAAGCCTAGGGCCTCGAAATCTTGGGCGGGGGTGGGGTAGGGGTAGGGGTAGGGCAGGCATGTCCAAACATTGGCCCTCCTGATGTTTTAGGCCACACTTCCTAGAAATCTAAGCTTAGATTGCCAATGGAAAAGGACTGTGGGAGGTGCTGTCCAAAACATCTAGAGGGCCGAAGTTTGGGCATGCCTTGGTTAGGCCATTGTGAAATGCTCATATACCAAAGGTACTCACAAACTGAGGTATTGCCATCGTTAATTATTAACCTATGCTTTTGCATCATTTTCCACCTTCCTAATTGCATGGCTGTTGGAGAAGATCATTTTGAATCCTTTTGGCCATTTTGGGAGTTTATAAACTTTTGAAAATGTTTAGATTGGGTTGGCTTGCTGGATGTGACAGAACAGATTCCATCTTGTTTTTGCTTTAGTTTAGGTTGTGTGTAGTTTAGTTAAAATGGCCACCCCACCCTGGGAAGTAGGACAAAACTCTAGGGTAGGCCTACAAATCCCAGATGTCTCTATGGCCCAACAGTATGGGAAAGACAGGGTTGGGGTCAGAAGATATAAATGATCCAGCCAGCCTGGAAAGCGGGAGTCCTCCTGCAACCCTTAGAGAGGCCAAGAGGCTCCTGCTGCACATTCGGGGGTTTCATCTCCAAACCCCAGGAGTCAGCCAAAGGGGTCTCACTACCCCTCTCAAGAAAGGACTCGGGAAGTCCGTGAGTGGTGGCAGCTACGGGAGAGTGTCAGAAGCCCATATTACAATTCCCAGGCAATATAATGTGTAAACTCAAAGAATAACATTACAGCTTCATTTTACTATAAATCAATGCTTATTCCACAAAAGGTTTATTGCAAAAGCTTTTCAGTATTAATTTTAATATGTATGCATTTTCCCAATCAATATGGTATTTAACAGGAATAGGTTATGTTCTTTAGAGGATAAATTGTGAATTGCAAAAATTTAAATCCTCGTTATCATCATTGGCTTCACTCTAATTTTGTGTATAATACTCTTCCATTTTCTTCTAGTTGTGAGGTTGGGAAGGGCCTTAGAAGTGGAGTAGCTGAGGATCTCTCTTCATCTAAACCTGGCCATACTCACTGCACAACCTCCCGATGGCCTCTATTTCTCTATCTGATGAGGGACACCACCCTGTCCTTAACCTCATAGCTCTGGCACCACTTTCCATTGCACCTGTCTCTTCCTTCTTATTCTCTAACAACCCTTGTGGCACAGTGGGGTTCAATTCCAGGTAGCCGGCTCAAGGTTCACCCAGACTTCCATCCTCTTGAGGTCAGTCACATGAGTACCCAGCTTGCTAGAGAGTGGGGGGCAATGTATACACTGCATAACTAACTTGTAAACAGCCCAGAGAGTGCCTTAAGGCACTATGGGGCAGTACATCAGCAGAAGACTTTGCTTCCCCCCCCTTTCCCCCATCCCACTGTAAGTCATCTAAGGCAGGCGTGTCAAAACTTCAGCCCTCCTGATGTTTTGGACAACAACTCCCATAATTCTAAGCTTAGATTGCTAATGGCAAAGGACTGTGGGAGTTGCAGTCCAAAACATCTGGAGAGCCGAAATTTGGACATGCCTGATCTAAGGTATCCTCTTCTTTTTTCATCTTAAAAAAAACTGAACCACACAGCTGTACCTTTGACACAAAACACCTCAAGGTGGAGCATACCCCAGATGAGTCACGGAAGACCAGTAATGAATTGAAAAAACAATAAAATGTAGACCATCAATGTGGAGAATCCAATCAGAAGAAAGTAGCTTGGGCTGTTTTATCTCTAAAATCCATTCCCTTCATTCTTACACATACACATACCAGAGAGATAAATTGGTATTTCGCTTTCACTGTTCAGCATTCTCTCCCGGCTCCAGAGCTGATACTATCAGTAGGCCATTACCTGCTTATTCCTTTCCATTCATTATATTCTCTTTCAACTGCCTTTGTTTCCCTCTTTTGCTTGGCTAGAATGTTTAGCTGGGGGAAGGGGGGGGGTACAAGACCGTCCATTTATTTATTCTTTGTTAAGACTTGCATTTCACCTGCAGCTGACGTACTATTAATTGTTGTTTCTGTTCCATTTAGATTACTTATGAGAGAGATGGTGGGATGAGGGGGGTGGGGGAAAGAAAGAAGACTGGAGTGAGGAGAAGGGGAAGAAAAGGAAAGGAAGGATCATCATCAGTGATAGTAAATTGCAAACGTATTGTTTTATCTCTCCTTTGATTCATCAGAGTGTTGGGCTTACTGCACATGGTCCCTGTTTGGTTCTTGCTTGGTCGCCTGCATCTCCCACACCCAAAATCCCTGCCCAGGTGAAGCAGGCGCTTCTTCTTGAGGTCTCCATGCTATCATCTCAGGTTGCATTTGTGACGTGCCCCTTGCACACACTGGGTTTTCACTCGCTGCCACCACCAGATTTACTGGACACTTATATATATTTGAGAGAGAGAGTCACACCAAGTAATATAATTTTAAAATAAGCATGAAACATTTATTGGTTTACAATTAGATGCTAAGTGTTTTGATAGCTTTAGACGATGTTGCATACATGTAATCTTATAATAAAGTGTTCCCTTTCTAAACCAGATCTTTTTCAGTGGCAGGTCCCACCTGACCAAATGACAATCTAACTGACTCTCAGTTCTCTTAACTGAACTCCTCTCAGCTCTAACCCGAACTGAACACAAACTGAACTTAACTCAAAACTGAACTGTCCATCATCCATTATGTTCCATATATAACATTCTTAGCCACTCCCACCTGCTTGGTGATTGGCTATTCAAATTAGAGTCATAAATATTCATACTTGTATTAACCCTTTTCGCCACAGCATCTACAACGCTAAGCTGAACCAAAGTGATATACAACTGCTTTGCTGCAGTTCAATTCAATTCGCTGTTAATGATCACATTTGGAGATAATGCCCACACAGAGATATGTTTGCTGTTAAGCTTCTTGGATGCTTCAAATAAACTAGATTTTAGATCCTGGATGGTGGAATTATAATGAATGTGCTCCTAATCCCTGTCTAACAAATCTTCTGTGTGAATTCCTACATAGAACATTCATTTGGCGGCTCACTGAGGCTGCTTTTACTCGACCCCTAAAATCCGAGGCAAAGGGCTCCCAGATGTGGAGCTTAAAATTGTTTTCCCACCAGCTGCGGACTTAAAAAAAATTAAGTATGACCACGCCCACCTAAGCGCACCCCAGTGCATTTTACAAGTACCAATGCGGATTGTAAAGCTGTGGATGCCGGCTCTCCTCGCCTTCTCTTTGTTTTTTGTTTTGTTTGTTTTTTTGTCCCCCTGCCCCTTTAACAGACTAGAACTCC
Organism: Phrynocephalus versicolor; assembly: GCA_023846285.1. NCBI lineage: Eukaryota > Metazoa > Chordata > Lepidosauria > Squamata > Agamidae > Phrynocephalus > Phrynocephalus versicolor. The sequence goes on along the minus strand of JAHTLZ010000327.1, from coordinate 1,714,252 downwards.
TAACGGGGCTTCTTCGACGGCAGACGAGGTAAGTGGAGGTGAGCCTGCATTCTTTTCTCCCTTTTTTCCTCCCTCCCCTCACCCAGACAGGAGCAGTGGAGTGCGAAAGGGTGGCAACACAGGAAGAGGAACAACACCCCACGATCTCTGGTCTGAATTTAAGCTGTCAGCGGATTTTAGAGGTCACGTAAAAGTGTCCTGTGATGTTGTGAATTGTGGCAAATGTTTAGATTGCTTTGTTAGATCCACACACGACATCCAAAGACTTTGCAGGACCTTTCCAAATTTGACAATATTGCACAGCTCACATGCAACAGCATCTGGCATGAACCATGCCTGTTGACATGCAGAGGCATGCAGTAAAGCAGTCAGGAAACATATCTTTGAATGGGTTACAACATGGAAACACTGGTAAGCCTGATTCTGAAAAGTCTGTTTCCAAATTTGGGGCAAAATGTCAGCATCCCATCTGAATTCTGAAAGCGTTGTGATTCATATTTATGTTCCATTTTCATTCTCCAGCTCACTATGTATAATGAACCTGGGACCTCTTATCTGGTGGATCTGAGGTTCTATAGTGCAGTGTTAACGGCAAATAAATGCAATAAAATTGCTTCACTTATCATCAGAGTTGCTTCTCCACTTCACAGCAGCTTTTACCATTCAGTTTAACAGGCCACACGGCCAATTACTGAACTATATTTGTTTCCAACCTACAAAGCTGCTAGTTGTGCTGCCAGCACGTATGGTGAATATACTCCATTAGTGCTTCTATTGTGACAGCATCAGCACTTGTCACCTTAACTCTCTGTTGCTATAGTAATGACACACAAACAACCCATTTCCAATAAAGGGATCATAGACGATCAAGATTTCTGCTCTACTGTATAATTCCACCTAACAACACACCCTGCGCATCTGTCTCTTTGGGGCTTTGGCTCCTGTTAGACCTCCACAGAATATTTGTCTATTTTAATGGTGGTCAGAAGCTGTAATTTTGGAGGCGGCAGAAACATTTCCCCAAAGATTATTTACATGTAGAAATGATTGCATTATTTCAATCTGTTCACTGCAATTGCTTTCACCCTCGGAGGCCACACAGGTCTTTTTCTTCCTGCTGAGTGCTCTTTAAAATTATTCTCTGCAAATCTGAACAAGTGGGCATTAATCCAAGAATGGTAATGCAAGCACAAACCTGCTCGACGATGAGTGCACGTCTTGAAGGATTGTTTCTGATTCTCCTTACCCTAGCCAAAGGGACTCTATGATGTCATCACACCCTTCAGCCAATCAGATCTGGCCACATCCTGATGTCATGAAAAGAGGTGACTTCACCGAGCAAAGAAACAAAGCTTGCTGGCTGACGGCGGATCATTCTTCCTCTACTCTCTATTTTTCACTTGCCCTTAGAACAGGCATGTTCTGACTTCAGCCCTCCTGATGTTTTGGACCACAACTCCCAGAATTCTAAGCTTAGGTCGCCAATGACAAAGGACTGTGGGAGTTGCGGTCCAAAACATCTGGAGGGCCAAAGTTTGGACATTCCTGCCTTAGAAAATCATCCGAGTGAGACAGTGTGAGCAAAAATGTTTGCAAAAACCATTCGTGCTTTTTGTATCAGCCATCATTTCCACCCATAACAATAGTGGTACAGGAGCATCAGAGACAGACACATATCATAGGCAGTAAGATGTGAAGGTTTGCTTTGACAATGTACATTGAGCACTGCTATGAATTCTCGATTCTACTGTATAGCATAAAGGTAAAGGTTCCCCCTGCACATGTGTGCCACTCGTGTCTGACTCTCGGGACAGTGCTCATCTCCGTATTCAAGTCAAAAGAGCCAGTGTTGTGCAAGTCTGTGGCCATGTGGCCAGCATAGCTGCAAGGAAACACTGTTTTACTTTCCTGCTTTTTATGGTGGCACCTATTTATCTACTTGCATTTTACATGCTTTCAAACTGCTAGGTTGGCAGGAGCTGGGGTGAAGAGTGGGAGCTCAATCTGCTGCGTGGCACCTGAGATTTGAACTGCTGAGCTGCCGACTTTACAACCAACAGTTTTCAGCCCTCTAGCACACTGAGCCACTGCACCCCCTTACTGTAGAGCATGGATGTTAACAAAAACTGCTGTTAAAAAGAAAGCCCTAGAAGCACTCAAAATACAAATTTGAAAAGAGATGCTAAGGATTTCTTGGATCAAGAGGGTAACCAAGGGAGACCTATAAAGGAAAAAGCATAAGAAATCATAAAGCACATGAAATGCAGAATGCTGGATTGTTTTGGTCGGCATAATAAGAAACAGAAAGTGCAGGCACTTAGGGCTGATCACTCAAGGCAAGCCAGATGGGAGAAGATGTGGAGGAAGGGGAAGAGCTTGACAAAGGTTGAAACCCTGAGAAGAATGATGTCAATTCAAAAGCAAATCCACGTGGTATCTGCTATGGCATCCATGATTATGTTCAGCCTCTGGAAGGAGAGGGAGGGGGAAAGAACAGGCACCATCTCTGCCTCCGTCTTATGAAAAGACAAAGCGATAATTAAATAACACTCCTGGCACCTTCAGCAGTCAACTCTTTCTTCACAGTTCGTCTCTGTAAACATGCCGCTGTACAAACAGAGCGGAGACCTCATTTACTTTTAGACTCCTAGATCAAAAGGAGGAAAGACTGCTGAGTGGGAGGACTGCACTTCTCCAACACCTATACCATTCTTGCTATGATGAATGCTTAACTTGCTTTGTTATTCTAAAGGCAAGACTTCAGGGGTCTCAAAAAGGAGATTTGGGTTAACCTGAGCCACGTGCCTCTAAAAACATCTCTATCCCTTATTGCAGGGGTGGAGGGATAATAATACCTTGTTTAAAGATGATGGGGAACAGGGAATCATGGTCTTTACACTATGATGCATGTATTTAATGACACATACATAATGCATAACTTGGAATTTGCCCTAAGCATCTTTTAACCACTCTATCACTGTCCTAATTAGAATGGCACATTTTCCTAGCCATTCAGAATGCATACTTATCCATGAAGTGATGTTTCAGAGCTATTTCGATCCAAGGTCCTTTCACACGTAGGAAAAGTGCTTTTGTTTGTATATTAGGCACCCTGTCATTGTTACTGGCAGATCTTGAACAGGTCTCATCTTTGTAGATTATTATGTATCAAAGTTCACCCAACCCTCTCTTCTGTTCCTCACAGTGGCAAGCCCCATGCCGCCATTATGATGAAGAGCTGGGCATAAAGGCATCCGAATCCAAGGAGAAGATGATGCCATGTGTGGAAGGAGTGGAGAAAAGCAGATTAGAAATCTATCTACTAAATAAATGCTCAGTGCTAGCACAAGGAAGTGGACTTTCTGTCTACAATGATCCTTATAAGAAACATAAGCTGCAAGTAATAATTGTATTTCACAGACAAGCCCCAGGAGGAAAGACCGTAAGAACTGGGAATGTATAGCCTTCACAAAAAAAGATAACGGGAGACAGGATAACACTCTTCAAATCCCTGAAAATGCAGTAGGACCCTGGTATCCACTGGGGATTGTTTCCAGGCCTTCCTGTGGATAATGAAAACCACTGATAAGAGAGAATGCCTGCCCACCCACCTCCAAATTGCTGTTTCCTGACAGTACCTTGTTTTATGACTGCTGTTTTGAGACAGTAGCTTGCTTTTTGGTCTCTGTGACAGTAGCATTTGTGACAATAGCTTGCTTTACAGCTTGCTTTGTGGCTGCTGAATTATTATTTTTTCCCTCTGCCAACCATGGATAACTGAATCAGTGGATAATGAATCAGTCGATATGGGGGTCATACTGTAGTCATACGGAGGAGGGGCCAGAATTCATTCTAGATCATCCCAGATTAATGATGGGCACATAATAAAGGGCTCAAGCTACTGGAAGCCAGATTTTGTTTGAACCTCAAGAGAAACTTCTTAACTGTTAGAGCAGTATGGCAATAAAACCAAATCATCAGGATGACATGAGTGCCCAGACACTGGAGTCATTCAAGAGAAAATTGGAGAGCCACCTGTCAGATCTGGTTTGATTTCGATTCATGCACTTAGCCAGGGGTTTGGATGAGCAGCAAAATGTTTGGTCATTGCCTCGTGCCAGGCTATTTGTCTGTCTTTATTGTTTTATTGTATTTATGTTGGATTTTCATCTTTGGTTTTTACATGTTTTGTTCTATGTAAATCGGCCAGAGTTCCCCCTGGGAAATTGGTGTGGTATACAAATATAATAAATAAATAAATAAATAAACATCTCTCAAGAAAAGAAGTCCAGTTGCTATGCCTTAACTTCCAGACAAGGGGTTGGGTGTGATGGCCACTTCCAACTCAAGTATTCTACAATTCTATGCTTTTATGATTCTAGATTTAAAGGTTAAAACAGATCCAAGACTTCCTAGATGTGAAAATGCTTTTCCCAGTGTGATGTAGTAGATAGAGTGATGGACTAGAGGTCTTGGGAACTGGGTTTGCATCTCCGCTCAACTATGGAAGCTCACTGCTGTGTATGGAATGGGTAAAACCAATCCATTAATATCTCACCTTGAAAGTCCCATCAGGGTTGCTCTAAGTCAGTTCTAACTTGATGGAGCAAAACCCACATGTTGTGCTTGTGATCGTGTGGATGCTGAAACCTCCCTGTTTCTTGGGAGAAGGTGGGAGGTAGAAGAAATTGGTGTAGAAATTTCAGGCATGGGCCTAATAGCACACAAACACTTTCCTGTCACCCCCTATATTTATGGGGTCAAGGCCCCTGCCTGAGCTGATCAGCGGAGGGAGATGAATTTGTCATGACACGGCTGCCCGCTGCACCGGTCTATTTGTGCTTGCATCTCTCCAGAGTAATAAATGAAGTAGTTACCAGGTGCCTATCTGTGTGCTCTCTGAGCTGGCAGGTTATTTATATGCAAATTTCACAAGCGTTCCCCCCCCCCATGGCTGTTCATAAACATGATAACAGAACCGTCTGCTAGAGATGGAACGTGACCAAATCACATGGGAGGCGGAGGGAAAGGACCCTTCTGATCCAGCTGGAAGAGTTAATATGGGATTATCCACAACCAATTAGATGCTATCAGAAGCAAAAGGATATACAGCTTGCTTTTACTGACACACAGATTGTTAGAACTGGGATTGTCATGAGAGAAGGGACGGATGTGAGTGACATTGGATATCTCTCTCCTCCCTCCCTTACTGGGTTGAGATTAGAAGCTGCCTTTCCCCTGCTTCAAGGGCAGCAGGAAAGTTTCCTGCCTTTCAATGCCTACCAGTTTTGTGGTTGGCTTTAATGTCATCTACGCCACAGCCCTACTCAACCCTAACTCTAACCCTAACCCTAACCCTAACCCTAACCCTAACCCTAACCCTAGCCCTAGCCCTAGTCCTTACCCTAACCCTAACCCTAACCCT
>JAHTLZ010000327.1:1698446-1708787 GCA_023846285.1 Phrynocephalus versicolor | reverse complement strand
AAGACAATTTATCGTTTATAGCTATATCCCAAAGTTCGTTATACCAATCTTCCCTCTTGAGATCTAGTTTGGATTTCCAGTTTCTTGCTATAATTAATCTGGCAGCTGTCATAAGATTTGCTATTAGTTCCTTGGTTGTAACATCATAATCTTTACTAGTTAACAATGATAACAATGCTGCCTCTGGATTACAATCAATATCTACTTGAATCATGTCACTTAGCTCTAAAAAAACCATTTTCCAAAACTTTTGAACTATTTCACATTCCCACCAGAGATGCATGTATGTACCTATCTTTTTTCACATTTCCAGCAAATCTTAGAATATTCAGCGTTTATTCTATTCAACCTAATTGGTGTCAGGTACCATCTAGAGACCAATTTAAAATAATTTTCTTTTATCCTAACCGATAATGATCTCAAGATTCTCATGTTCCAGATTTTCCCCCAGTCTTCTTTTTTTATCTCTACATTAAGGTCTTGTTTCCAGACCTCTCTCAGAGAATCTGACTCCTTCACTTCCAGTGAGTCCCCTATTATTTTGTATATTTTACGTACTAGTCCTTTCTCTGTGTTATCCTGGTTGGATTAAAGTGATAAAAACTGTTCAAACTTTGTAAGTTCTCTAAGTTGACTGTTTCTTCTGACCCAATTCTTTGTCCATTTCTCTAACTGGATATAGTTTATCCATATTAAATCACTAGATTGCAAAGTGGTTTTTATGTCCTGATTTGTTCTAATTTTGGCCAACCAGTATTTTAATCTGGCTATTTTCTCAGCTTTAAATAACCCTAAATAATGCTTCAAATTCGTAGGAAAATTTTCCGAGTCTGTTACTTAACATAATGGGGAGCCCTTCGGTGATAAGATTTTTCTATATTTTCTCCATGTAGTCATTAAACCATTCAGGAGGGGATTCTCAATCTCTACCTTATTTTTAAAGTCACTGAACAAGAATTTATTTATTTCCTCCTTTATGTCTAATGACTCCAGCTCCCACCATATTACCTTCTCTGGTTTGAATAAGATATTTCCCAAACAACTGATTTGATTAGCTATATAATAATTTCTTAGATTGGGTATACCTAGTCCTCCTTCTTTTTGGGATCTATACCACAAACTTTTGTTTATTCTTGATTTTTTCCCCACCATTACAGTACCTATTTATCATGTTTTGGAGAGTTTTAAGATCCTTTTCTAGAAACTGAACAGGTAACATTCTAAAGATAAAATTAATTTTAGGCAGTATCTTCATTTTTATCATTGCTATTCTACCAAACCAAGATAAGTTCAATTTAGTATAGCTTTGTATTCTATTTTTCATCTCTTCTTTTAATTTTAAAATATTTTTTCTTTAGTCTTGGTAAACTCCTTATAGAGTTCTAATCCTAAATATTTAATACTTTTACCGCATTTCAGCCGAAAGTTTTCCATTATCTTAAGATCTTCTCTTCCATAATTAAACAATAAACTTTCTGATTTTTGCCAATTAACACATAATCCAGTTATTTCCCCAAATTCTTCTAAATGAATTTTTACTCTTTGAATTTTCTCTGTTGGGTCTAAGATTGTCAGTAGGGCATCATCCGCGAATAGACTAATTTTGGTCACCCCATCTTTCCCAATACCTTTAATGGATTCGTTGTCCCTTATTGTGTTTGCCAAAAGTTCTATAACAATGCAAAAGAGAACTGGAGAAAGAGGACATCCTTGTCTAGTTCCCCAGCCTAGGATAATTTGTTTGGTCATTCCATCATTAACTATTATTGAGGAAGTACCTTCTGAGTACAATTGATTTATTACTCCTAAAAAAATGTTTTCCAAATCCCAATTTTTCTAACAAGATTTTTAATGTGGCCCATTGAACACAATCAAAAGCTTTAAAAATATCTAAAGATAACATGCCTACTTTAGTATTACTTTTTCCCATTTCATGAAGAACATTCAGATTTCTTCTTATAATGTTCGCCATTTGTCTTCCCTTGATAAATCCACATTGATCATCTTTAATATATTTAGCTACAAAATTATTCATTCTTTTAGCCAGAATTGCAGTAAAAATCTTAGCATCCTGAATGATTTAATAGGGAAATTGGTCTATATGACCCAATGTCCATTAAGTTTTTATTAGGTTTAGGATGGTTACGGAGTGGGTCCAGAATTTCGTGAATTTTTGGGAAAATTTTGTTATCATTTTTCATTTTTTCGTTTTTTGTTTCTACCCGCTTTTTGCGCGATTTTAAAAGCATTTCTGTGCGGGGGCGTCCCCCAATGCCCCAGACCAGAGGGAAAACACTAAAAAAAATTGATGCTGGCAGAGACACAGTATAGACTAGGTATGCAGGGAGACTGCAAAGGAAGCGGTGGGCGTTGCCCAGGGTGCAAGGCAGCCGCAGAGTTACTGCACTTCGGGGCAGGGGAGGGTACTCACCGAGAGGTATGCACACACGCACACAGGGAGGCTGCAGGACTGGAGCTAGAGTCGCAGAGACAGCAATCCCACCCTAACTCCCACCAGAGACTACAAGGAGGACCGGGGCTGCCAGCGCTTTTTATGCCCTCTGTGGCTGCCAGACCTGCCCAGTCTGCAACCTGGGCATGCTATTGGTTGAAGTTGTCCAAGAATTTACATGATCCCATCACATGGCTTGCCTCCATGTTGTGGCTGGATTGGCGACATCCATTTTGTCATGCTTAAAGGGAAAAGGAAAATACATCGTGATGGGAGAAGACAAAAACAAACGTTTTAAGGACCCCAACCCCCTGGTAGGTAATAATTTCAAATAATTATCGCATTATCGCTGCATTTTTATGGATGTCCAGGGTGTTTTAATACCCAAGAAATCAATATTAGGCATCTGGGAGCCATTTTGGGTCAATGTCCCCTAACTCCCCTTAAAGGAAAAACAATACAGCGATCTGAGAAAAGACATAAATGCACCTTTTAAGGATCCCAACTCCCCTGGTAGGTATTATCAGACAGTATAAATAATTATAGCTGCGTTTTTATGGATGTCCAGGGCATTTTTTAACATTTAAAACAGCTCGTTTCATTGCGTGTCACCATTAACGTAAACGAAATGTAACGAACACAATTTTAGTGGTTCTGTTTGTTTCGTTCCATTTTCATCACAATTTTCGTTTGTCGTTTTGTTATGTAATAAAACGAATAACGAATACTGGAAACAAAAAAAATGTTCATTTCGTGCCCATCTCTACTGGCAGGAGAGGGAAATGGGGAGGGAAAAAAGCTTTTTTTAAAGCCTAGGGCTTTTTTTATAAAACTTTTTTTCCTACCACCAAGCCCCGCCTGCCAGCTGATCAGCACTGGGGGGGGGGCTGGGGCTTTTAAAAATACTTCTCCCCCCCTCTGCAAGCCTCGATCCATGCTGGGGTCCACCTCGAGACCAGGTACTTGTAAAACTTGCTGGGTCGTGCTTAAGTGGGCATGGTCACATTCCCCCTCCCCCTTTAAAATCCGCTGCTCATGGGCACACAATTTCATTAACTGCGGTTTTGAAGCGGTTTTTAGTGGTTGTGGAAAAAGACATCCAGTTGCCAAGCCTCATCTTCCAGATAAACTCACCTGGATGACTGAGAATCTTCACAGACAGTTGCCTAGATTCTTTGCACTAAACAAATGTCATAAATAAATAAGTTATTTCCCATGATTTATTTGAACGTGAACCTTGTCAGAATCTTACCTTGACGCAAAATACAATGAAAATGGTGCAAACATTAAACATTACAGGGAAAAGTGAACAAAGCAACCCTCCAGTTCTGATAAGTTCGGTGCTAACAGGAATTAGATACTAGGAGGCGAAAGGAACAAGAGATAAGAAGGGGGCTGTCAAGGAATTCTCTGTTTTGTTCACAGTGGAAGGCACAATGTGTCTCCCTGCAGGCTCTGGAAACATGTCTACAAATCAGAGGCGTTACACCTGCCAGAGACAGATTGCTCATCTCACCAAAGGCAGAGCAGGAAGGGGCAGATTCAGAGTCCAAATCCCAGGGAGCCTCAGCAACAACAGTGCAGAAGAGGCCAGAAACTGTCTCCCCAGATCAATGTGTTCTCCTAGCCAGTGACTCTTGCCTGGAGGGACAAGGATTGTGGACTCTCACTGAACCTGTCAGACAGCCCTGATTTATGCGGGCAAGGGTGCCATATTTCACCCTGATGAAAGCTGCTTTCCTAATATTTTAATCACACTTTCTGACCTTCCGCCTGGCTAGAGAAATATGGACTCCACCCTCCTCTGCTCAGCGTCTTTGGGAGAGGCCGAAGGGCAGCTATGTTGTCAAAGTGTTTTCGGCCCAGGAGGTCATGCTGGCATTCGCAGACTCAGGAATTTCCGGGGTTTGGATCTGGTGTGGCTTGCAAGCAGAACTGGGGAAACACCTTGTTAAATGTTCAAGAAGTATCACTAGGCTGTAGATCATTCACTTTGGAAGGGACCCACCTTGTTTCAAGGGTTGAAATGTCTACAGAGTGAATACAGTGATACCTTGTATAACGTAATTAATTGGTTCCCAATTAAATTACGTTATACAAATTTTTCGTTGTACAAGTTCTAATTTGCCATAGGAATGCATTGAAAGCGGATGTAATCCGTTTCAATGCATGGTCACCCCCCTCCGCCTCCCTCCTTCCTTCTTTCCCCCGGCGGCCAGAGGTGGTCGGGGGAAGGTGGCCAGTTGTCCTGGCCAGGGTTTCTGGGAGTTGCAGTCCAAGAACACCTGGGGACTCAAGGTGGGGGAGCTATCTCTGTAACTGAACTCTTAGCTGAGATCTGCATCAGAAAAGAGGCAGGAAGAAACCTAGGCACAATTCTCAAATGCCACACTGGCTGGGCCTTGTTGGGACTGAGACGTACACAGCTAGGATTAAAGTGGAATCACCAGATCCAGTTCCAGGGTGAAGCAGAACTAGCTTCCTTCTGTTTGGTCAGCCCCACTCCCACATCTCCATATTGGCAGTTTGTTGTGCCACCTTGTTGTCCGCAGGTTGTCTTTTAAGTGCTCTGGGAGGCCATTTTTGCAAAAGTTGGCTTGAAAACACGATAAGAAACAATCAAAGTTTCTCCACTCGCAAGACGCCCAAAGAGTCATGTCCAGAGTACAAATGGATGATGTGAGCCAGAGAATAAGCAAGCAATTTTGGTTGCTTAGATGCTGCTTGCCCAAAATCCAGCCTCTTATCTTGATAAGAGAGAGAGAGAGAGAGAGAGAGAGAGAGAGAGAGAACAAATTCCATCTGTGCAGCCCTGAAAAACTGTGATTAGAAGACTGCCCTGGCGCATCAATCCTTTTCTCAGGCTCGTGCTCTTAATAAACCTGTTCCAGAGATCAGCAGCAACAAATATGATATTGTGGAGACATGAGCCTCTGTGACTCAGTCTAGGGAGGTGAGGCAGAGTGCAGTGTGCAGGGAGCAGAGGAACTAAGAAAAAGAGAGAAGACCAGGAGAGGGAAAAAGATTGGGAAAAGCAAGTTTAAAAGTCAAGAGTAAGTGATGAGCAATGGAGTTGGGACCTGCCAGATGACATGGTGGAGGAGGCAGCCATGTTCGACCTTTCTCTTGGCCATACTCAAGAATGCCACATGAAAGAAATAGAGGCCAAATCAGGACCATGTCAGTCACAAAGAGGACTTTCTGAGGTGGTGTGAAGAATTGCTTCCAGTCTGTGGCCCCTTCAAATGTGTTTTGGGCCTTCTTGAGGACAATATGACCCCTGCTGAGATTGGTGGAGAACTCATTCCCAGCAAGATCTTCAATCTGAGTCAGAGTTAGTCTGTTGCTAAATTTCCATGCAAATGGTGCAGAACTACAATAGCTGCAATGTCTGTGAAGATGCTCAGTCATCCAGGTGAGGTTATCTGGAAGTTGAGTCATGGCAACTGGACTTCTTTTTCTTGAGAGATAGAAATGTTTTGCTGCTGCTGAAGCTGCTTGGATGAGCAGCGCAATGCTTCTATCTCCAGTCCAGTTGCCATGTGTCAACTTTCAAATACAATATCCTCTGGATGGGTGGCATTCACTTTTCAAAACCAGAAACCTTGGATGGGTTGTTTGCATCTTTGTGAAGACAGAGACAGATCTTTGCAGCCAGGAATGGCATGTCTTGGAATCCATATAAAGGAATTAAAATGCAAGGAACAGAGACAGTGATAGGGACCTCACCAGTGGCCATTCACAAAGCACTCACAAGGGGAGGGTAGCACAAGCATCCTTACATTGATAATCTGATTAAAATATCTAGGCTAATATCTTGTTACCTAAGAAATGGGATGGAAATTACATTAGCACTTCCCCCTGCACAAATGCTACATCACGCTCCTCACTGAGTGCCCATCTTGCTGGATGTAAAATTAGTCACACAACACATCATCCAACAAGGAGTCTGGTGGGTAAGAGAATGTTTAGATTGCCCTTCAGTTTCACATTTTGGCATCAAAATACTCACTGCAGGGTGTGAAATAGACCTTGCCCCAATTAAGAGTTTCTGAATAGCACCACTACTTCAAACTCTAGATGGATCCATCTTTCTAAGTTAACTACACCATTCATGAAGACTAGAGAGGGTAATTTCTTCCCTTGATCCAACATGATTATGTGCTTAGTTAGAAGAAATTCCAAAAATAATATTTGAATTATCAATAATAGTTGTGTGCTACCAATAATGAATTTTGGTGATCCTTTGCATGGTTTTCCAGGTAGATAATATCCAGAAGAACCCTGTTCCCTTCTTCCAAGGATACCATGGGACTGTACAGCTTTTCCAAGACGATCCAGGCTGGCTTTTATCCCAGGAGACACAATGGGGAACCAAACTCCCAGCCTCTGACCCTACAGCCAGATATGGACAATTGGACATAACTAACCAGCAAGACACAACATTAGCCTTGGACCTGGTAAGCTTGTCCTCTCATCATAGATGTTGACTCCTGGCAAGAGAGATTCAGCTGAAATTCAATATAAAACCTCAAAGCAATAGGATCTGTAACCAAGACTATTGATGGATAAAAAAATGTACTTCTGATGAGTAGAATTAATCAGCATATGCCAGAGAAAATACCTGCTTGGTAGAAACACACACACACACACACACACACACACACACTCCTTACAAATGCAAGACAGATTGTAAGGGCTGATTGGTGTATTTCCTTCTAGAAGGGCAGCAAATTGTGTGGTGATGAAAGACAACCCCACAGAGAGAATTTCCCTGAGGAAATTATGCTTATTACAGATAACACTTAGGAAAATGTGTTTTCCTCATAATCCAGTCAAAAACAACAATATTTGTGAACGCCTCATGGAACGAATGTAATTTATGCTACTGAGTGCTCCGTCTAGCTGACTGTCTGTGCATTAACCTGTAATGGCCAGGGACAAAGATCATGATACATCAAAGGTTAACTAAGAGTTTAACATTTGAGGAATTACCTGAGGTTTTTAAGAGCCTCTTAGTATATCTTAGTATATATATGACCTCTTAGTATATCTTAGTATCGTTCCTGACAGTCTACTTGCACTACAGGAAAAGTGCTCAGGGGTGTGGAATAATGCTTTGCCGTTGAGTGGGAGAACATCTGTATGGCAGAACACCTCTGTTACTCAAGAAATAATACAAGCATACGCTTCTGTGTTCATCAACAGCAGAAAACAAGGTACATCTTTGATTGAGATGATGTGTGACTCACAAGAAATTATGTAAGGCATGCTACAGCCAATTGTATCTGGCTACTCAATGATGTCATGAAAGCAAGTGAAGTCATCTGTGACTGATGTACCACAGAAAGCAAATGAGGTCAAGTGAGAATGAACACAGGACAGGACAGTGGAATGCAAAGTTCTTGTAAGGAACCGAGAGGCAGAGAGAGAGGGGGGAGAGAGAGAGAGAGAGAGAGAGAGAGAGAGAGAGAGAGAGAGAATAAAAAACTGAGAATTACTTCTGTCTTGATAGACCTATAAATCGAGTTTCAAAAAGAGAGAGTTATTCTTGAAAATGAAGGCAGAGACACTATTCAATGACAGTTACTAACAGATTCCCAGTAACACTTCTATATATCTGAATTTTATTTATTTTTAAATCCCTCCAGCTCTTGGACTGTACTCCAGCTCTCCACCAGCTCTTCTTATTTCTATTTCTATTTCCATTTTATCTTATTTTTGAGAGCAAGTAGATATTGCTGCTTCCAGACAGGGGGAAAAATTATAAGGTTCATTTAGGAAGCCGTAAAAAGGAGCTTTTCAATTTCCTTTTCAAATCACAACATAATAATTCTTTCACATGGGTTTCTCCAAAAAGCTGAACGGTCTGAACAACTTATATTCCAACATCTTAGCTCCCCCCTGGAGATGCTTCTCATCTGCTGTTTGTTCCAACATATGAGGTGGAAAGTCACACATCCCGCCCCGCAAATGACATGGAAAACTTCTGAAAGGCACAAAGTTTGCACCCATACGCTGCTAAATGGATTGCATGTCCTTCTTAGCAGCCATTTCCAGGACGTGTGTCCAGTGCGGCCTCAAGATTCATCTTATAGTCCAGACTCAATACACCCCTTTCCCCCATTTGTTGGCTTGTTTTTGTCTTTAAACAGAGGCAACCCAAATTCTCAGTTTGATAGCACATGGTGTAAAAGCTGGAATAAAACTGCTGACGCTTGGTGTACAGATGTTTTTGCCCATGTTGGTCAAGGCTAGCTCAGAGCCACTGGCAGAGAAGACCCCGGAGAAGGGGCATGTGTGACCCAATGCCTGCAAGAGGCATCCAAATACCATAGCAGGCAGTTGCTTCCAAGATTGACTCCCATCACCCTAAGGAAAACTAAAACCCCAGCCTGGAGATAGTGGCCAGTGGGTGTTGGGAATCCTAAGCTAGAAGAACCAAGAGTCTCAGTAGGACCTTTTTATGTTCTTGTGCGGAAGGACTTGACCCTGATCAACCCCTCAGAGATTGACACCTGGTTGGTAGCCTCAGCTGAGAAGGATATCGTCGCTTTGTCCTCACAGGTCTTCCAACCCCACAGGGCTGCCTTGCGAACAGCTCACACCTCCATTGGCTATGCAGATCAGCGATGTATAAAGACAGCCAATAGTTAATTAACTGGGCTAATGGCAGAGACAGGAGCTGTTTCACGGAACTTGATTACCATGCCATGATTTGGACTCAGAGAGTTGAAAGGTGGGATTGTGCCATGGAACAAAATGTGACTATTCTAAAACAGCTTAATCCTCTTAACGACGCCCTTGAAACACTCTCAAAAATGTTCAGGAATGAAATTTATTCATTTATTTTATTAAATGTTTATCTTACCCTTCAAGTGGCATGCCACCACTCTGGGTGGCTTACACAGATAAAACCCTAAAAATACCTTACCCCAAGCCTTAAAAAATAGAATCAAGAAGAAATAACCCCAAAATACTCCTGGCAGTGACATTAGTCAAAAAGCAATGTTTAAAAGAATACACACATGCAACATCATAGACAAATCATGCAGAGAGAATAAGCAGAAAAGCATCTATGAGGAGATGGGTTTTGACTCAGTTTCTAAAGGCTAGGAGGGTAGGGGCTGGTGTACCTCCATTGGCATTGCTTTCCTTAATGTGTTGGCCACCTCTAAGAAAGCTCCGTTCTGTGTCGCAGGTTTCCAAGCCAACCTTGGGGTGGTAGCCCACAGCACCATCACTTGAATGGAATAGGTGGAATGGGCAGATGATCTTAGGGAGTAGATGAAGAATCTGGGAGACTGGTGTCAATGCAACACCATATCATTGTATTGAACTCTCACAGTCCAAGTTGAAACAGCCATGGGGATGTTAAGAAGAGCCATGCTGGATCAGGCCAGAGGCCCATCTAGTCCAGCTTCCTGTATCTCACAGTGGCCCCACCAGAAGCGTCCAGGAGCGCACAAGACTAGATATCTGTCTCCTGATACCACTCCCCTGCATCTGGCATTATTTTGTACGCCTCAATCATGTTCAAGTTTTGGTGGGAGAATCATAAGGATGAAAAGGAGGAGGAGGAGTGGGAAAAAAGTTGGAGGAGTAAGATCAAGTCCAGCAATCACTTGATCTTTGGAGATAGTCAAACCATGCTGGTCTCAACAGCATCTCTTACCTGGCACACTGTGTGGCATCTTATACAGATACCGTATATACTCGAGTATAAGTTGACCCGAGTATAAGTCAAGGCCCCTAATTTAGCCCCCCAAAACTGAGGAAACTTATTGACTCAAGTATAAGTCTAGGGTGGGAAATGCAGCAGGGCCTGGCAGCTCCTCCTTGGTGAGCTGGGGGAGCGGTGTGTGATGTTTAAAATGACTTTTAGCCAC
>JAHTLZ010000327.1:1677409-1698436 GCA_023846285.1 Phrynocephalus versicolor | reverse complement strand
TGGCTAAAAGTCATTTTAAACATCACACACCACTCCCCCGTGATGCAAAGGGGGGTCGGGAGAAGCAGCGCGCAATGTTTAAAAAAATGACTTTTAGCCACCGACCCGAGCACGAGTCTCAGTGGATAAAAGTATTGACCTGATTATAAGTCGAGAACCCCCCTTTTCAGCCCAAAATTAGGGCTGAAAAACGAGACTTATATTCGAGTATATACAGTATATGAATTCACTTGCTGTCTGCAAAATCTTAACATTGATTAACTCCATTTTGAAATTTTCTGGTTTCTCCAAAGTGTTTTGGGATTATTTTGAATCACTATTATTTTGAAGCAGTCCAACCCCTCTGCCATGCAGGATAGAGCTGTTCAGCAGTGGAATATGCTGCCACAAAGGAGGGTGGTGGAGTCTCCTTCTTTGGAGGTTTTTAAGTAGAGGCTGGATGGCCAACTGTCGGGAGTCCAGTGGGGTTCCTGCATGGCAGGGGGTTGGACTGGATGGCCTTTGAGGCCTCTTCCATCTCTGATTCTATGATTCTATGATCCTACATGCTTTGTCATCCTTCTTAATTTACAGTATTTATATGGGGGAAAGGAAGAGAGAGAGGGTTGGAAGACGAGAGGATGGGGTGTTTGCCCTAAACAGCTGCAAGAGAAAGGGGGGAATGCAGTGCAGTCATTTCTCCCCTTATAGATCTGTAAATCTTAGCACTCTGTCAGTACGGCTAATGATTTGTGACACTATGGATTTTTTTTAAGTGAGAAGAATCCAAAACCATGTTACAATTTATTTCATTGCAAATAACACCAGCAAAGTCATAAAAACAGGGATAAAATGAATATGTAGATCAGCACATTCCAGGACGGCCTGCCCTTGGAGGAGGCTAGCTGGCAGACTACAGAGGGAATGAGTAAACTTTGGCCCTTGAGTGGGCTGTAAACCTGATCACCTCCTGGTCAACTGAAAAATTCTGGGCTTCATCTGGTGGGCATTTGTCCAGCTGTTGAGGCCACTACAGGGATGGTTTAGTTCTCTATTTTTTAAAAAAGCAGTCACATGATGTAAAAACTGGAGTGAAACAAGTCATCTCCAGAGTGGCCTTACCTGTATCTTTCTAGGCCCTTTTCAGGGGGCTTTACCTTTTTCGTGTGGGTGGGATAGCTCTGTTTTGGTCCATTCCCACTGTGTGTGATCACAGGGTGCAGAGGAGGGCGACGAGGATGGTCGAAGGTCTGGAGGAAATGTCTTATGAGGAACGGCTTAGGGAGCAGGGAATGTATAGCCTTACAAAAAGAAGGCTGAGAGGAGAGATGATAGCCATGTTTAAATATCTGAAAGGATGACACATTGAAGAAGGGACTGGTTTGTTTTCCATGGCTTCAGAGACTAGGACATGGGCAATGGTTTCAAACTACAGGAAAAGTGATTCCATTTGAACATTAGGCAGAACTTCCTGACAGAGCTGTTCAACAGTGGAATATGCTTCCACAAAGGGTGGTGGAGTCTCCTTCTTTGGAGGTTTTTAATCAAAGGCTGGATGTCTATCTGTTGGAAATATTGTGATGGGGTTCGTGCATGGCAGCAGGTTGGACTGGATGGCCCTTGAGGTCTCTTCCAACTCTATGATTCTATGATTTTATGATTCTATGAAAGTGAGCCTTCTCAGCCAACAAGGCTCCTCCAATTTGGGATTTCAGATATCCTGAAGTGGTTTAATAATCAAGCCACTTCAGGATACCATCAAAATGAACATTTTCTCTCCTCCTCAATGAAGGGGCAGGGAAGTAAACTTTCTTTTACGAATCTGGTCTTAAAATGATATTTTCTTTCATGTATCTGAAAGATTAGCCAAGAAACTGCCTGAAGTTGAATCCTTGGATAATTGTATCAAATTGATGAGGTGTCTGGCTGCACTTCAGTTGTGTACCTGCTCACATAGGTGAGTGCACAACTAAGGGGGTATTCTGATGCCTCATTGTTTAGATGAAATTAGCCAGGGCAAATAGCACAGACTTTCTGTGAACACGAGTAGGAGTTGGGTTACTGAATTTATGTCCTGCCTTTTAGCTGAAAATGGTGCACAGTGCCATTAGGAATATAATTAAAATAAAATCCAGCTGGACCTCAATATATATTTGTATGTGTGCACTATATTGTCTGTATCTGCATTTAAAGCAAAAGTCTGGGGAAGCTTATTAATCTGTCTAATTATGAATGCAGAGACTGAAGTTGTCATGATAGAGACTTCCAGGATGACTCAACATCTATAGCTTTAATCATGTTTTACCAATCCAAGTCACCAGAAATTCTTGGAACAAAACTGAAGAACATAAGAAGAGCCATGCTGGATCAGGCCAAAGGCCCATCTAGTCCAGCTTCCTATATCTCACAGTGGCCCCACCAAAAGCCTCTGGGAGCATACAAGACTAGATATCTGTCTCCTGATACCACTCCCCTGCATCTGGCCCTTGAAGCACCCCGGTTTTAAGCCTGGAGATTACACATCTACATCCAGGTTTGTAACCTGTGATGGACTTTTCCTCCAGGAATCTGTACAATCCCCTTTTCTAGGCATCCAGGCCAGATGCCATTACCACATTCTGTAGTAGGGAGTTCCACAGACTTCCAGTAGCCTTCATCGCTAGCTTTGTTGACCAGGATTTCTGGGAGTTGTAATCCAATAACATCTGGAGAACTAAGTTTGGGAAACACTGAGAGGCATGTTGGCTGAGCATTTAATGCACACAGAAATCTATGAGCTTGTGTGCCTGGATGGGTCTTGAGTCGGCCATTCAGTGCTCCCAACTCAGTGAGTGCTTTTGCAAAAAGTATCTGAACAACCTTAGGAAGTCAAACTTTTTATACTGTCAGAGTTATTGATTGGCTTTCAGAGGGTGATGGAAACCTCGGGTGGTACAAATAATTCTAGCTGTAGTCCTTACCGTGGAAATATATAGGAAGGAAGTTGGGGATTCTTTTTCAAAGCATAACTTTTTTTTAAAGCTGAGTATCAGCATGAAATGAATGTTTTATGGACATGTCGGTGCTTGATAATGGAAAAGCTGAAGCGTGTGGGGAAGATTCACTGTCCCCTGATCCTCCCTGTGGGTGGCACATCCGGTCCCTGTGGTCTCCAAAGAGAATCTCTGTGCATTTCAACTATCACGATGGATGGATGGAGATGAACTGGTGAGTGGCCTCTCCATAATTGATAACTGCCACATCCTTGTGCCTTTGAAAGCAGAGTGTTGCCTGTCCAAAGCGCTAATCTAAATTTAAGCTGAAGCTTGAATTCCGGTGAAGAAAACGAGGGGTCCTTTTAAACCCACTGCTGAGCCCACAACCCATGAAAATACATGAATACACACTCGGACTCATGCTAATGTTGATGTGAGTGTTGTGCAGGACGTTATGATCTTATGATGCTTTGTATTATTTTCTTTTTATGATTGTGTTATATTATGTCCTGTGATTTCTTTTGCCAATTGTTTTATTAATATGTTGTTTATTTCTGTCATTTGTGGTTGTTGCTAACTGTTGTACGCCACTCAGAGTGGCCAACTGGCCAGATGAGTGGGATAGAAATAAATAAATAAATAAATAAATAAATAAATAAATAAATAAATAAATAAATAAATAAATAAATAAGACTGTTTGAAACATGGAGTGGATGGATTGCCATTTCCCAATGTGTGTGTTTGTGTGTGCATTCGTGTGTGTGTTCATTTTTTCATAGTTTATGGAGTTAATGCACATCTAAAAGAAAAGGATGTCATTGGCTCATTTTTCAGCTATGCAGATAACATGATTTGCCAAACAATAATAACTGTGTGTCATCCAGCCAGTTATGACTGATGGTAACTCTTTTTTGGGATTTTTAGTGGTTTCCCACCCCTTTCTGCTGGGGGCATCCTGGGACTGTACAGCTTGTCCAAAGCCATACAGGTTGACTCTTAGGGGTCTCAAGAATAACCATGGGGGTGACATGTCTGATGTCCATCCTGTGGTTATCGCTTGGTTGCAGGAATGTACCTTTTGCCAGTTTTGTGACATTGATGTCAATATAAAAATTATACAGATGATAGAAAACCTACCTGATTACTTTTGTTCAGGCAGGTTTTGATATTCAATTTTAATGTAGCTAGATGCCCTCTGTTTACTGCTGTTGTATCATCATTATGTCTCTGTAGGCAATTTGAAATGCTTTTACATTTTTTGCATCTGATTTTTGGAGGATGATTTTAAAACATTTGTGAATGTGATTATTACCTTTATAAAGCAAAGCAAAGTGTTCTGCTTATATACCGCCCTATACCTCTTCAAGTAGTCTCTGGGCGGGTTGCAGTTTAATTACAGTATGCAGGCTACACATTGCCTCCCCCCCCCCCACAAACTGGGTACTCATTTTACCGACCTCTGAAGGATGGAAGGCTGAGTCAACCATGAGCCTGCTACGTGGGATAACAATTTGTGTATCTAATTTTAACTTTGTTTGTTTTATTTTGTTTGAATGATCAGTGAGCCACCTTGAATATTGCCAACTGGGAGAACACAGGCATAAAATGGCAATACATGCAGCAAAATCTGATAATAGCAGGAAGGAGGATGACATCTGATCAGCCCCAAAGAATCTTCAGACTCTGAAGGCCAATCTGAGTTCTATTGACCTCTTGCAAGGTCTCCCCAAGTTAGTGTGAGCAACATCTTGGTAAGGGTAACAATAGGAACTCCTGTCACTTTCCCTAACATAACCACTTCTCTGTCCTGCACCACACAATTTTACCTCTAGCTCCTGCTCTAGAATCCAAGTCCATCACTCTTCAGGCATAAACTGCTGAATAGCTCAGTGGCTTAGGTCTCTTGTGGTTAGATTTGCCATTGTGCAAGAAAAATTTAAAGATGATCTACAGGAGATGAAAAAACTGCATGAACAAATTTTAGATGCAAATGCTGTTCTTGAAATGCGGCAAAAGGAGATGATACTAAGACTGAAAGGAATACCAGAGAGCCAAGGAGAAGATCTTTACGGTAAAATCAAAAACGAACTGGCTTCCTGGTTGGGAGTAGAAGAAGATAATTTGAATCTGGATATAGATAAAGTTTATAGACTGAGATCTAAGAATAATAAGAAGGAGAAGGGACCTGGGGACTGCCTCTTATATTTAAATTCGAGACTCTTGAAAGATAAGATGTTGTTTAAGAACAGAGCAGATCCATGGAAAATAGAGAATAACCGGATTGAGATCCTGAGAGAAGTTCCTAACCGCATATTGAAGAAGAGAGAAAATTACAAGTTTATGACTTCAGCCCTCAAGAAGAATAAAATCCCATTTAAATGGGAAACACCAGAAGGTTTGTCGTTTAAATATAAGGATAAGAAAAGAACATTTAGATCGGTGGAAGAGACTGGAATATTCTGGAGGAAGTATGAAGAAGAACTCTGCGGCGAGAAGAGAGGAAGATTGTGAAAAATGGAGCCATTTCGTATAAAGACAGCTTCACCTCCTGCCCAACCCTTAAGACGAGATAATTTTCCTTGTATTTTTCTTAGTGTTATCATAATTTTCATTAATACTTATTTGTCTTCCTTTTTTTTCTTGTTTGTGTGGAATAATAAAGAAAAGGTTAATTTTTAGATACTTTTAGATATTGTTTGGGAATACTTGAGGAATTAGAAATCTTGGAGAGGAAGAGGAAAAATAACAATAATAATAATAAAAGGAAAAAAAAAAACAAATCAAAATGGCTAATAGTTTGAAAGGTATGACCTGGAATGTGAATGGAGTAAATAGTAAATTGAAGAGGAATAAAGTTGAGCATATGCTCAAGAAAGGGAAATGGGACTTCATGGTCTTACAGGAAACTCATGTAAAAAGCGATCATAGTAAAATTTTGGAAAATCCGAGATTGGGTGTTACTTTCACAGCATCAACAACAGTAAAAAAGAATGGAATAGTCATGTATGTTAGACCAGAGTTAAGACCCGAATTGATTTTTAAAGATGAGGAGGGAAGGTTATTAGGCGTAGAAGTATCTGTAAATAATGATAAGATTTTGATAGTAGGGCTTTATGCCCCTAACAATAAAAAAAGTGAATTCTACCGGAAAGTGGGGAATACATTAAGGGAATATATGGATCAAAAGATAATGCTTCTGGGCGACTTTAATGGAGTGGTATCGATGGATTTGGATAGGACGGATAAGATAAGAGTAACCAATTCGGGGAAATTACCACTTACCTTCTTTGAAATGGTGGAAGATATGAACCTATTTGATGCGTGGAGAGTTAAAAATCCTAACGTAAAGGAAATAACGTATTTTTCAGAGGTACACAAATCAGGTGGTAGAATTGACAGCATTTGGATTTCCCAAGACTTAATTTTTAATTTAGAGAAAGCCGAAATTCATGAGAGAACCCTGTCAGATCATAATCCGGTTGCTATTTATTTACAAGTTCAGAAAAGGGTAAAAGGTAGATGGAGATTAAATGATGATATCTGGAAGAAGGATGAAACAATAACTGAGATCAAGAATCAGATGAGAGAATTTTTCCAAATAAATAATACGGCTATAACTAATAAGAATATAATTTGGGAAACTAGTAAGGCATATATGAGGGGGTTAGGGATACAGGTAATGTCTAAAATAAAGAAAGATAGAGAAAAGAATTTAACAGAAATTACAAAAAAGATTAGAGATTTAGAAAAGAAATTAATTCTAAAGCCTGAGGATTCTGATTTATTGAGGGATATAAAGATTTTAAGAAACCACCTGTCAAGCTTGATTGAATATGAGGTTGAGAAGAAAATAAAATGGACTAAACAAAGATTTTTTGAATATGCTAATAAATCAGGAAAAATGTTAGCGTGGTTAACCAAAGAAAAACAAAAAGAGAGGATTATAACTGAGATAGAAGATCAAGAAGAGATAATAACAGACCCAGAAAAAATTAAAGAAAAATTTGTGAAATTTTACAGTGAGTTATATAAATCTGAACAAATAGAAATAGAGAAAATAAAAAGATATTTAGAAAGTAAATCCTTGCCCAAGGTGGAGGAAAAAGATATCGAATATTTAAATATGGATATAAATGATGAAGAAATTTTGGAAGTAATTAAAAACCTAAAGGCGGGGAAAACTCCAGGCCCGGACGGGATAACGGTTGCTTATTATAAAAACTTACAAAGCGAGATTTTGCCGTATTTAAAAGAGATTATAAATAATGTAATGAAGGATGGCGTAATGCCAGAGTCATGGAAAGATGCAATAATCTCGGTTATCCCGAAACAAGGGGCAGACTTGAAACAGGTTAAAAACTACAGACCTATATCTTTATTGAATATAGATTATAAGATCTTTACAGGGGTAATCGCAAATAGACTGAAAAGAATTTTGATCAAAATTATTGGAAAGGAGCAAGCTGGATTTATCCCAGGTCAATTTATGAAGGAAAATATAAGAACAGTAATAAATATAATAGAATATGCGGAGTTGAATCCAAGTAAGGAATTATCTTTGTTGCTAATTGATGCTGAAAAAGCATTCGACTTAGTTGATTGGAACTTCTTAAATTATGTAATAGAGGAACTAAAAATGGGGGAAAAAATAAAAAATGGAATTAGAGCTATATACTCTACCCAAAAGGCTAAATTAATTATAAATAAGGAAATTACAAAAGAAATCTCAATTGAGAGGGGCACCAGGCAAGGCTGTCCTCTCTCACCGTTGATATTTGTTTTGCTGCTGGAGATTCTTTTAAGAGCTTTAAGAGACAATATTAAGATAGAAGGAGTTAAAGTTAATGGAATAAAGTATGTACTTAGAGCATTTGCGGATGACGTAATAATATTTACAGAAAAACCCCTTTTGTGTATAAACGAAATTTTTAAAGAACTGAACCAATATGGGAGTATTTCCGGTTTCAAACTAAATAAAGCAAAATCAAATTTGATAACTAAAAATATGAATAATAGTAACCAAAAAGAATTGGAAAATAAGATAGGGGTGAAAATAGTGTCAAAAGCAAAATATTTGGGAGTGTGGATCTCCAGCAATAACACAAATTTATTTAAAGATAACTATATTAGTAATTGGAGGGAACTAAAAAATAAAATGAAGAAATGGGAAAAGTTGAATTTATCAATATGGGGAAGGGTAGCTTTAATTAAGATGGTAATTCTGCCCAAGATGACGTTTTTATTTTCGGTTTTACCCATTATCATAGGATTTAGGTGCTTCAAGGAACGGCATAGAGATTTAGCTGATTTTATTTGGCAGGGCAGAAAGGCCCGAATAAAATTAGAATTAATGATGAGACCTAAAGATACAGGAGGATTTGCCCTGCCAAATTTTCAAAAATATTACGAAGCAGCGGCCTGGACATGGATAAAAGAATGGATAAAATTAGAAAAGAGGGAAATGTTAAATTTGGAGGGGTGGGACAAAATTTACGGATGGCATGCTTATTTATTTTATGAAAAAGCTCGATTACACAAAAATTTCAATAATCATATTATTAGGAAAGGTCTTTTGGAGGTCTGGTTAAGAACAAAAAATAAAGTTATAAATAAGACGCCATGGTGGATTTCCCCCCAAGAAGCTACCTCAATATTTAATAATAATATCAATAGGGAATTTGTGAGATATGAAGATCTGGTTCAATCAAGATCGGATAAACCTATTCTTAAGGAATTCCAGGAAATTAAGGGAAAAAATCTTAATTGGCTTGAATATCAACAGATTCAATATACATTTTAAAAAGATAAAGATAAAGTCGGATTCGTGAAAGAAATATCTATCTTCGAGAAGAAATTCCTAAAACAAGAGAAAAAAAATATAACTATAATGTATAATTTACTGCAAAATAACTCTGCGGACAAGCAAATAAAGTTTAAATCAGTTCAAAAATGGGAAAATGATTTCGGTTATCAATTAGATGAAAAAGAATGGATGAGAGCATGGCTATTGACAATTAAATTTGCATCTTGTATATTGGTAAGAGAAAATTTATGGAAGATGTTACATCGGTGGTACCTTCCGCCACAACGACTAGCTAAAATGAAAAGATCAAATGATAATCTTTGTTGGAAGTGTGCAGGATCTGTAGGGACACAATTCCACATGTGGTGGACGTGCCCCGTAATTGAAAGTTATTGGAGTATGGTACATAAGGAATTGCAAAAAATAACCAAAACATCATTTAAGAAAAGACCAGAGTCATTTTTATTGAACATAATAAGTACAGAATTCCCGAATGATAGAAAAAATCTTTTATTGTATGCGATTACGGCTGCTAGGGTACAATTAGCAAAATATTGGAAAACACCGCAAGTTCCATCTAGGGATGAATGGCTAATGAAGTTATGTGAATACCTGGATCTCGCCAAGATGACTTGTAAAATAAAAGAGAAAAATAGTGATAAGTTAAGAAAAGAATGGAATTATTTAAATAAATATTTAGCAAATTTAAGGAAGAATAGCATATGGCTGTGTTTGGATTAACTCATAACTATTTTGGAAAATTTGATATTGTATTGAACACTCACCACTTCTTGAAGTGTATTATTATCTGAGTATTATTTAAGATTTAACGGTAATTTATGTTAGGAAATTAAAAAGTGTGGATTTCTCCGGTGGAAGTCATATTTTATCTTAATGTTGTTAGTTATTTGTATCTCTTACCTTTTTTTTTCTCTCTTTTTCTCTTTCCCCTTTTCCCAATTTCTTTGTAATTTGTGTATGTTTTGTATTGTCATTTTTGGTGTATTATTAGTTTGTATGATATGTTTCTTTGATTAAAATTTTTTTTTTAAAAAAAAAAGATTTGCCATTGTGCCTCTTTGAAAGTGGCTGGACCCAATGATCCAGCTCTGGATTTCGATGATGATGATGATGATGATGATGATGATGATGATGATGATGATCATCATCATAATCATCATCAATGCATGCATGCATGCATCCGTCCATCCATCCATCCATACACACCTCAACAAAATAACATTAAGAGATGGTACATACTGGATACTCCAGGGAACCCCTTTTTCCTAGAACATCTGATGCCACACCCTAAGGGCCGACTGACAACACCATCTTTATGATCAGACAATGGTGAGAGGTAAGCACATTGATGCAGTGAAAGAAAAAGACTGATTCAGTGGCTCCCAAATTAAGAATTTTTTACCTCTGAGGGAAAGTAGCTTGCTCCTAGCACATGCACACACCTCTCTGAGTTTTTTTAATTTATTTTTATTTTATTTTTGCTGCTTGCAAAACTCCCCTATGAATGTCTTCACAGTTCTTTGTCTAGCTGTGGAGATAATTTTCTGCCTGACCTGTTAGCTTTATCTACTCAGCCTGTGTCTGTTTTGTTGCATTGCATTTTTAATGGACTTATTGTATTTTATCATTGGTTTTAACTGTTTATGTGACTGCTACTGCAAGTAAATACATAATCAACAACCATCTAGAGTATAAATCCTTACTCAGTGATAAAGTATATAAAATAATAAAAGTTCCCAGGCCAAAGTTAAGGCTGCCTCATGTGAACCCAAGCTCTGCAAAGCCAGGAAATTAGAAGCGACAGCCAGTGCCTTAAGAGATGTGTGGGAAGCAGGATGTGAAATTTTGTTTATGGCATCCTTGTAGGTGAGAACAAAACCAGCAAAGACACCCATCGTGGCCTATTGCTGTATTGCCGCATGGAGTATCCCAGTCTTCCTCTCTTCCCAAAACTGACCCCTACCTTTTAATATCAGCAACCAAATGGCAGCTTCAGAATTATCTTTCTTCCTACGGAATTGTGGAGCAAGCTTCCAAACCATGCTAAATGCTCCTGTCTGCAGAAAGGGTTATCTTGGTTCATCTGTTAGGAGATCTAATGAATCCTATTGTGTCAGGTGAATTTTAATGGGCAGCAGAGAAAACCCATTTCACTTAGCATTTAGCTCAGTCTCTGGAACTAAACAGCTGTGACCTGGAGACCTTCTGCTCCCATTTGGAAGTCATTCCCTGCCGTCGTCTCCATTTCCCCTGGCAATCACCTGCCATTGTGCATAATCTGTGGATGCGCTACTGGCCACCGAGGATCATTTCAGGAAAGGTCTCCGAGTTGAGCCGCTCGGCCAGCGATGGGAATGGAAAAACCTGCTGAGGCAAACTCAACATGAAAAGGGCAAAGCTAACGTCAGCTTGGAGGAAAGGTCTCATCCAGACCCTGAAAGCAGAGCTTTCTGTGGCTACAGCTCAGACAAAGCTGAGATGGAGGGAGTCGCGTTTCAGATTAGATCTCCCAGAATGTATTCTTGGAGTTGGAGTAAAAACGCAGCTTTCCTCCTTGTGGCTTGTTACTTCTTCAGGTCTGAAACAATAAGGCCACCTAACCTAAACCATATGCTGGTGACACAGATTGGATAGCTAGGGAGCAAACCATACCTCTCTTGAAGGGAGTGGGGTACCAAGTTTTGCCTCAGAGCTGCATCGACACCATCCCACTGGTTCAGGAATGTAGATGACACCTGGGTGAAGTACAGGCCTTTACAGATCACATCAGTGAGGTGGGCCCTAATATTAAATTCACTAGGGAGGACACCCAAGGCTGGTATTCCTGGATTGTTCAGTCATCACCAGACCTGACCATGGCCTGGGAATAGAAGTTTACAGGAAACTCACCCACAGAGATCAATATTTGCTATTTGACTCCCACCATCCATTATAACACAAACAAGCAGTCATCAGGACTCTAAACCATAGAGCAGAGAGCATCCCCACCTCCACAGAAGCCAAGAAGAAGGAAGACAGGCACCTGAAGATAGCCCTTAAGGCCTGTGGATATCCAAAGTGGACCTTCAACAAACCAGTGAGCTGACCCAGAAGAACAATGGATCAGCCTGAGACCCAGAGCCGACGGAAGAACCTGGTCATTTCCGGCAAACACCACATTCCTGTTTACTTCAAACCCACAAAAGGCACTAAGGCAGAGATGCATCTACCCAAAGAACCTGACACCAAAACAATAGAGGAACAATACAGTATATGTGGTCCAGTGCAGTGAGGAGTGTGCCGACCTCTACACTGGAAAAACTAAACAGCCTTTAAAAAGGAAGATGGCCCAACATAGGAGGGGCAACAGCTCAGAAATCAGGACCAGAATTAGCAGTTTACCTCCACTCAAGGTGAGCTATAAAATGGAGGACTTGCCACTAACTTTCTTCAGACTGACGAAGCTGCTTGGATGAGTAGCAAAACATTTCAATCTCTCAAGAAAAGAAGTCCATTTGACATGACTTACCTGGATGACTGAAAATGTTCACAGACATGTTTTAGATAAATGTTGTTACTCAATTGTTATATAAGACAAATTCATCCGTCACAAATAGCTACATTCCCTTTGAGTGGAAAGCCTCATCCAACAGAAAATCTTAAAACACATAGAAGAACAAACCTTGCTGAGAGAAAATCAGCATGGCTTCTGTAAGGGTAAATCCTGTCTGACAAATCTTATAGAATTTTTTGAAAAGGTCAACAGGCATGTGGATTTGGGGGAACTGGTGGATATAGTCTATCTGGATTTCCAAAAGGCTTTTGACACAGTCCCTCACCAAAGGCTGCTGAGAAAATTGCACAGTCAGGGGATAAGAGGGCAGGTCCTCTTATGGATTGAGAACTGGTTGAGATCCTGGAAACAAAGAGTAGGTGTCAATGGGAAATTTTCACAATGGAGAGAAGTGAAAAGCGGTGTGCCCCAGGGCTCTGTCCTGGGACCGGTGCTTCTCAATCTGTTCATAAATGACCTGGAGACAGGGATAAACAGTGAGGTGGCCACGTTTGCAGATGACACAAAACTTTTCTGTGTGGTAAAAACCAGAGAAGATTGTGAAGAGCTCCAGACGGATCTCTCCAAACTGAGGGAATGGGCTGAGAAATAGCAAATGGGTTTTAATGTAGTCAAATGTAAAGTAATGCATATTGGGGCAAAAAATCTAAACTTTATCTATCAACTCATGGGCTCTGAGCTATCCGTGACGGATCAGGAAAGAGATCTTGGTGTGTTGGTGGACACCTCCATGAAGGTGTCTCCCCAATGTGTGGCAGCGGTGAAGAAGGCCAGTTCCATGCTAGGGATTATAAAAAGGGGGATTGAAAATAAAACAGCCAACATTATAATGCCATTATACAAAACAATAGTAAGGCCCCACCTGGAGTATTGTGTACAATTCTGGTCACCGCATGTCAAGAAAGACATGGTGGAACTGGAAAAGGTGCAGAAGAGAGTGACTAAAATGATTACTGGGCTGGGGCACCTCCCTTATGAGGAAAGGCTAAAACATTTGGGGCTCTATAGTCTGGAAAAAAGGCGCCTGAGGGGGGATAAGATTGAGACGTACAAAATAATGCAGGGTATGAGTAAAGTGGATAGAAGGAAGCTCTTCTCTCTCTCCCAAAATACCAGAACTAGGGGACATACACTCAAATTACTGGGAGAGTAAGAACAGACAAAAGAAAATATTTTTTCACCCAGCGTGTTGTTAGTCTGTGGAACTCCCTGCCACAGGATGTGGTGATGGCATCTGGCCTGGATGCCTTCAAAAGGGGATTGGACAGATTCCTGGTGGAAAACTCCATCACAGGTTACAAACCATGATGGAGATGTGTAATCTCCAGGCTTAAAACCAGGGGACTTCAAGGGCCAGATTCAGGGGAGTAGTATCAGGAGACAGATATCTAGTCTCATGTGCTCCCAAACGCATCTGGTGGGGCCACTGTGAGATACAGGAAGCTGGACTAGATGGGCCTTTGGCCTGATCCAGCATGGCTCTTCTTATGTTCTTATGTTCTTATGAGTTATTTGTTGAAATGTTGTTTCATGCTGAAATTTGTGCTTGTGCTTTTCTAACTCTGCTATAATCCCTTTCACTGTGTGAAAGCCTTGGGAGCTGTGGGATGGAAGGAAGAGGTCTTTAATTATGAAAAAAAAAATCCCAGAGACATCCTCCTCCTTCTGCAGGTCCGTGTCACACAAGAGGATTTCAGACATTACTTCCAAGCTCATTCATATGCATTGCATGGGAATACAGAAGGTGTCTTACATCATGTAAATATCAGCTGAATGCAGAAGAAAGGAATTCATACCCATAGAGTAATTAGATGCACCCCCGCTTTGTCAATCCTGGTCAATCTTGTATCATGCTCAAGTCCTGGTACTGGAAGTGGAACAGAGTTTGGACAACTACTACAAAACAGCTTATCTCCTAATGATTGGCTAGAGTAGCTGAGTGATTGTCTTCCTAGATTAGAAAGGTGCCTAATTAATATTCAATTCCCCTTCCACATAACACCAGAGAGTAGAAGAATAGGTTCTGCTTGCCTGAAAAAAATAATTGCCAGTGTTTGCAACCCATTTCCTTGTGGAAAAAGACAACTGGAGGCAAACACTAAACGCACCTACATCTTGACCTATTTACCTATGCACATTTGCAAATGACTGCCTCTGCTTGAAAAACACACACATTAAACATGGACTAATCACTGGGAACCATGTGATTCCCTGTGTATTTCTGAATTGCATCAAGGGAGGAACGCTTTATAAAGCACCATCTCTTGGGGAGTGCAATGCTGGGTTTCCCACAGCCAGTGTTGTATGTCTTTCTTTGGTCTCCAATCAGCCCCCGTATCTTCTTTTTTCCCCCCTTTAGCATGCTCTCTCACATGACAGGGATCACCAAACAACTGAAGGAGAAGAAAGCCGGTGCTGTGGCAGACATTGGCTTTCAGTGGCAGTCGCCACATGCGGCATCTTTGAAAAACCACCTCCCCAGCTGTGGCTGACGAGCGGCTGACAGAGGGCGAGGCAGTGAGGCAACACATCACTCGCAACAGTGTTGTTTCGGCTGAGAATCATCACGCTTGCTTCTCTGAGCTCTGCCACTCTCTGAGAATTGATGCTGAGCTGCTTTAATGAATTGTTTTATGCGTTTGTGCACCTTTGTGACCCAAGAGGGTAATGCTGGATTTCCACACTTGTATGGGAAGGGCACTGCACGTGGCATTGCCGACAAAACAGAGCTTCCAAAGATGTCATGACTTCATGATATATATTGTATTTGGATTTGGTTTTATGAAAAGAGAATAAAGTGGTGTTAGAAGATGGTACAGAGAAATAGGAGGGGAGGGAAGTCCCTATATGGGATCTGAGGGATGCTGATCTATTCCCCAGAACCTATGCTACTGAAGAAATCATGTACATGTTGTGTACAACAACCCCCAGGAGATGTTCCCCTCCATGATGGAGGGTACCTGACCTATGTGAGGATTGGCCCATTTGGGGCAAATTGTATGTTTCTATGAAAAACCTGGGTTCAACTGGGGAAATTCTGCGGTAGATATTTTTTCCATTTGGAAAATTCAGAAAATGGCTCACCAATTACATCTCAGAGGAGAAGATTGTGGCACTTTTCCTACCCCACAGCCAAGAATGGGAGAAGTCTTGTACCCCCTATAGATCACAGAGAATAAAGCCATGTATGAAGACTGAATATTAAAAATCCTTTTAAAAAAGTAAAACCAAAACTTGGGAGATTGTAAAGGCTTGGTGGCCTCTTTAAAGCTCAGTGGTAACACACAAATTGCAGTAAAGTTTGATTATTTATTTATTTATTTATTTATTTATTTATTTATTTATTTATTTAGAATATTTTTACCCCACTTTTCTCCTTGGAAAAGGACCCAAGGCCTTGGAAAAGTTCTAACTGCCATCATCCTATATAGAATGATTTTGCAATCAGACATTATCCTATGGGGCCCACTTAGTCTGACCCTTTGGCTGCATTTCACCAAAGGACACAGCAAACTCTTTACCCAGTGTATTACGGAAATTGCTCCTCTAACTCACATATTAGATTTCCTATAACATATTTTACAGTTAAGCCTAACAAAAGTTCCTTCATCTTCAAAAAACACCTTTCATAAAGGAAAAACACTATTTCAGGATGTTGCCACTGGAGCAAAGAACATGTTCAAACTATTTTTCCGAAATTCCTTTTATAACACCAGGGAGGCTGATACTACCTGCTAGTTCACTACCACCCAGTGTAAATGTCTAGAGTCAGATCAAGGTAAAGGACAGATCACAAAATACACAAGACACCAGGCAACAGAAGGTCTTGCTGAGGAGTGGGTGGTGGTGGTGGTGGTGGTGGTGGTGGGGAATCAAAGCATTGCCCTGCTCTGCAACCCACTGATACCACAGGTATTACCAAGTGATGTGTGTGTGTGTGTGTTGTTTCGTTACAGTTGTGACCGACTCTTCATGACTTCCATGTCCATGGAGTTTTCTTGGCTGGAATACTGGAGTGATTTGCCAGTTCCTACTCCAGGCGCCAACAGCACCTGGTATTCCCTGGTGGTCTCCCATCCAAGTACTAACCAGGGCTGCTTAGCTTCAGAAATCAAACGAGATCAGATGTGCTTAGGGCGTACCAGCTATCAAACCTTTCACATAGCTGCCAGGCTGTGGCAAAAGTCTCCTCCTGGAACCCCTCCTTGTTCTCCATGGCTGTTCCTCTGGACCAGTTGCCTGCTGCTTCGGCGATCATGTTGCTGTGTTTCAGCACCATGCTCTGCTGGACAGCTCCCCAGCTTCACAGAGGAATCCTAGGCACTGCAGCAATGTGGTGGCAGCAGCATTTGCTCCTGCTTAACAACAATGCTTTCCAATTCACAGCCAGTGCAAGACAAACCCTCCTTTCCTTATCCTATTCTGTTTCCATTCGGAGGCCTCCACCCCACCGCTTAATTAGACCGTATCGCAGCACCCATCTGAGTCCTAGGGAAAGCTGACACAAATCAAGAGTCAGCACTTGCTTTATTGTGGTTGCTGGTTTCCTTTCCTTTCTTTTTTAACAGAACAGGAAGAAATTGCTGACAACTTCTACGCAACCAGCAAGATTCTCCAATTACATGTCAGTAGCACAAAGGGAGAGAGAGAGAGAGAGAGAGAGAGAGAGAGAGCATTTTAATTATTGACCCCACTGTGCAGGAGGAAGAGATTTTATTTGCTTCACATGAGTGGTGTAGAATCCCAGTGGTAACCTCAGGATATTGCTCTTACTGTTATTATCAGTACCCTTTTCCTAAAGGGCCATAAATTAAGGGCAGTAATGGTAGGGAGGACTGAGATGGAGCAAAACCTGGGTGGGCAGAAGGTTAAAAGTTATAAAATCTGCATATTTCTATGCAGCTGATGCTTTCTGAACCCCTGGCCTTTTTTTTTACTGGTGTTCCTAATTTGAACTGTATGTGGGATGATGTTAAGGTCTGAGGAGTATTTACCTGTACATTGACCCAGTGTTTGAATGATTCCCCCTCCCCTTGTTGTTCACTATAAAAGAAGTATACACTCTGGATTGGGGCCACCCCACAGAGGTGAACAGGTTTAAATGTCCTGGATCTTTGCTTCCCAAATCCACCAGAAGTCTCTCAGGCTGTCCTGAAATGAAGATGGAGTTGCTCCCTTGGACAATAACTAGGCAGGAGTACAAAGAGAAGAGAGAAACTCTAGGAGCACAGAGAGATAGTCTTCATGTAATCATTAAACATTAAGGGCAAATAAATAAATAATGCCACTGTTTCCTTTCCTGATTACAAACTACACTGTCCTTGCTAGTTAAAGCTTGTCTATAACATATTCCAGATCATGTTTAAAAGACACACACACACACACACACACACAAAGAGAGAGAGAGAGAGAGAGAGAGAACAGAGAATATAAATAAATCAAATTAGGCACCAATTCGAAAACATAGTACTGTAAAAAGCAGGCTTCACTGCATCTTTGGATGAATGCCCACAGAAACAAAATCCTTTGCTCCTGAGCAACTTCTCTCTCATAGGCTGAACTGGAAGAAAATCTGAAATTCAAGCCGTGGTGTGTGTGTGTGTGTGTGTGTGTGAGAGAGAGAGAGAGAGAGAGAGAGAGAGAGAGAGAGAACTTCAGAGCTGACAGCAGATGGTGTCCTCACTTATTTATACCACCCCACCTCCTCTCTATCAATATCATTAATTCATTGCCATTAGTATTTATTAGAGATGGGCACGACTTAGCGGTATTTTCGTTTTCGTTTTCGTTTTTCGTTTTCGTTACGGAAATGAAACGAAAACGAAAATCGGCACCAACCTGGACCGAAAACGGAAACGAAACGACTAATTTCGAGCCAATTTTCATTTTTCGTTACTGGAAAAGCACTCAATTGAGCTAAATGGGGAGAAACGAAAAAATTTTCGTTTTCGTTTTCGTTTTTTCGTTTTCGTTACGTAACGAAACGAAAACGAAAAATTTTGAAATTAGCCCACGAAAACGGAAACGAAACGACTCAGACCCTAGCCGAAAACGAAAACGAAAACGAAACTTTTTTTCTGAGTCGTGCCCATCTCTAGTATTTATATGTGTCTGTAAATGAACATGATGGTCTGGAAACAGAGAGAATGACATGGTTTCCTGCAGGGTAAAGCTTTGATCCCTTGAAAAAGCTTTTTGTGAATTCATGGGACATCTGTCATCCTTGGGAGACCAGAATTTGCTGTAACTTTGGAGGTGAATATAGAGGCGTTTGTGTCTCCTTATCATTCCTGTCCTGGCACAGCACAAGAAGGTGTGTAAGGCAAATGGAGTGGCCATGGGGACATTGGTCCAAAGACAGTTCAGCAGACTTGGCCTTTCCATTCTCCATTGTGTCTCCCAACAGGAGAGCCAACCTATGTAGCCTTGTCTCAACTTCACAGTCCCTTCCTCCAGAAGACATGGATGGCAAACCATCATGAGTGCCCTCAAACCAGGAAACCCTGGAAGGACTCATCATGCAGTTGGAATCGACTCGATGATGTCTGAAAAGTTTGCAAGCTGTAGCTCCAGAGGACAATACAAGACACAGGCAGGCAGGACCAAGTAGCTTGTCAAGATCCAAAGGATGGAAATTCAAAGTGGTGCCCCACCATTATTGTTGCCATTTTTATGGGCTTCAAATATCCCCTGATTTTTCAAGCCAGCCCTGGGCAATGGCTGTACACCAAAAACAAAGTTCAAGACAACCAACTTTCTTTTAAAAAATTCTCCAATCAATCTCAACAATGGCATGCCAACACATTTCATTTTGATTCTTCAGACTGTTTGCTCATTATTGGAACAGGTGAGGCCATGGATGGGATGTGGCCATGGAAAGCTGCCCCCTGGGCTCTCCAATTCTAATATTTGATAAAACAAATGGTCCCAGATGTCAGAACTGTTGAGAATGAGAAAAAAATAACCCAGTTTGTCGGAAATGAGGAGAAACATTTGTGCCCTAAAATGACAGAGTTGAAGGAACATCTTACTCTTTAGAAATATCTCAGTGAGCCCCCATCAATCTGCATCTGACCACGACATCTCCAGGTCATAGCACTGATGTTATGCTTTTTAAAAAGAAAAAGCAGGAAACAAGAAAATAATATTGCCTTACTTAACCCCTGTGTATCAAAATGTCTTTAAATAACTCTGGCTTTTTCAGCTTGATTTCCTTCTATAGTTTTCCCCTATAAAAAGTGACATGTTTATCACCCTCCTTTTTGTGCCATCCCCAATGAAGTTTCACAGGACATCTCTGGCATTCAGTGAATCAATCAACAACCAGCTCCATTTGTCAGGGGATTGCTAATTTGAGGGTTAAAATGGGATCTGTACAAAGGTGTGCATCACACATATGCCTCCGAATCCACGAGATGCTAGCAAATCACGGACCACTTTTAAGAACAGACGACCCCAGCTTGGAAATTACAGGTGCTGCAAAGCATTCTCGCAACAGTGCTTCTAGATAGCTAGTGAAAAGTATTTGGTTTAGAGTAGATTTTGATTCTTCTTCCTTATTCTTTTGGGATACCTGGTGAACTTCTTGATCTAGTCAACGAGTTCAAACCCAGGGATGTCAATGAATATGACAATGAGTCATGTTTAAAGTACTTAATGCATATAACACCAACCCCATTGTTAATCCAAACTAAATGTGTTGTTATGTGCCATCAAGTCACCTCTGATTCATGGCAACCCTATGAATGATCACTCTTGAAAATGCCGTGCTCAGCTCTTGGAAGCTCAAGACTGTGGCTTCTTTTAGGGAGTCGGTCAGTTTCATGCTTGGCCTTCCTCTTTTCCTGTTGCCTTCCATCTTCCCAAGTGATATTGTCGTTCCTGGACAATCCTACCTTCACATGATTTTCCTAAAGCAGGACAGCCTCAGTTTCAACATTTTGAAAGTAGACACACTGAATGAAGGGAATATACATCTTTGTTGACTTGGGTGGCCTCATTCATCAGTTGCAACTACTGATTGGACACAATGAGGCATGGTTCACATATATGTACCCATCTCTCTCTCTCCCCCTTCTTCTCTCCATCTGACTGCCTGCAGACACGTTTATACAAGACAACCTCTGTTTCATAGAAACCTGCTGAAATTGTAGTCTAGGAAGGGAGTAGAATCCTCTGCACCAAATGATCATTCCTACAAGACTGATGTGTGGCTGAAGTGAAAAGGGGGAAGGAGACTGTGGTGAAGAAACTAGCCTGGACCCAGCAGGTCATGGTGAGGTAGCCTACCTAACCTTGATGGTTGGCTGTTGATTCTACACAGATGCCAACAATTAAACTGATTTATTTAGAAGGCTCTGTACAGCTTTGTGGTGGGGTCCCTAACATAGGCCTGTAGCAGGTTTCTTCAGCTCTAAAGGAAAAAAAGGGAGAAGGAGGAACCTGAAGGTTGTACTGAAATTCACTATATCTTAATAAAACTTTGTGTAAATGTAAGCTCACCCTTTCTTTCTCTTCTCCAGCCCATATTTCTATATCTTTGAAAAAGGACTCAATACATGATTTCTGATTTGACAGATCTTAGGCTAATTTTTTTATTCTTATTGTATTACTGTAAACTGCCCCAAGTTCTGTTTAGAAGATAGGTGGTATCTATCTATCTATCTATCTATCTATCTATCTATCTATCTATCTAT
>JAHTLZ010000327.1:1667259-1677399 GCA_023846285.1 Phrynocephalus versicolor | reverse complement strand
GGGGGGAGTTTATAAAGCCATGGGCTTTTTAAACCTACCCCCTTCCCCAAGCTCCACACACCAACTGATCAGCACTAGGGTGGAGAAAAAACTTTTTTCCCACCCTAGCATCGATCACCCTCAGGCTTTTAAATCTTTTTCCCCTCCCTGAAGCACCAGGCACCAGGTGATCAGTGCTGAGGTGGGAAAAACTTTTTTTTCTTGCCCCAGTGCCAATCATCTGGCGTGCGGGGCTTGGGGGAGGAAAAAAGTTGCACAAGTACTACACACACACACACACACACACACACACACAATGTTGCTTAAGCACCACACACATGGAGAGAGAGAGAGAGTACACATACATACACATGTTTTTCAAAAAAACAAAAAATGAAACAAAATGACAAATAAAATGATTTTTTTAAAAAAAATCATTTAAAACCAAACAAAATGTAAGGGAACAGAACAAAATGAAAAATGAAATGAAACACTATTTTAACATTTCGTACCCTTCTCTAGTGAGAACCTTGAAGTCAATGCAGTAACGGATCGACAGCCAGTGTGGAAGTAATATGCTGGAATTTACTCAAACCAGTAACTAAGCTGGCTACTGAATTCAATACAGCTGGAGCCTCCGTATCAACCTACAAGGCAGCCCCACCTAGAGAGCATTACAGTAGTCTAATCTCAAGACTACAAGTGCATGGACCAGCATAGCAAGAGAACCAGGGTCCAGGAAGGCACAGAGATGAGTGATCTGCCTAAGGTGATAATGCGTGGAACGGACCACCAACGCCACCTGGGATTCCAGGGAAAGTGCTGGGTCCAGCGTTACACCCAAACTCTGCACCTCATCCTGCACAGGTAGAGTGGTCAAGACTGATCAAGAGCAACCTTTACACAACTTTACTAGGAAGTGGCCTTTCATGAGACTCTATAGCAGCAGTGTCACACTTGTTCACTGAGCATTGACTAGAGGCTGGTCCATGTGATAAAGAAGGAACTGTTTGGTACTGCCAAGGAGGAGATGGTTCTGATAACAATGAGGACTCAACCATCTGCTACATTGCCTGAAAAATATTATTGTTGAGAGTTCAATAGATAGATAGATAGATAGATAGATAGATAGATAGATAGATAGATAGATAGATAGATAGATAGATAGATAGATAGATAGATAGATAGATAGATAGATAGATAGATAGATAGACAGACAGACAGACAGATGTGTGTGTTGTATCGTTACAGTCGTGACTGACTCTTCGTGACTCCATGTCCATGGACTTTTCTTGGCAAGAATACTGGAGTGGGTTGCCAGTTCCTACTCCAGGCGCCTACAGCACTTGGTAATCCCTGGTGGTCTCCCATCCAAGTACTAACCAGGGCTGACCCTGCTTAACTTCCAAAATCAGACAAGATTAGATGTGCTTAGGGCATCTAGGCAGCTGAGATAGATAGAAAGATAGATAGAAAGATAGATAGATGCAAATTCCACATCTGAATGGGGAAAGGGGTTTGTGGGAGGGTGTACATAAGCACACTATGCCCACATGCGTGCATGCATAAAGACCTGATGTTTGGAAAACCTGTCAGCTCTGAAAGTGAATGCCAGTTCCCTTTTGTTAGATCTTCCTTTAATCAATACAATTAGACTTTCAGATTGAAGAGCCGTCCAATTTTATCCTGAGGGTGTCTCTTCCCCCCCCTTCCTTTCTTCTCTCAAGTGTATACAGCACTTGTGTATGTGTGTGCTCTAATTGGCCTGTTCAGAAAAGTGCTTACCATTCAAGCTAGAGACATTTCCTTGGAGAGTGTATTCTAAGTCGCTCACCAGAGAGACAAAGGCAGCTTTGCCATTGATGTTTATGTATGTTACAGGGTAGGGTGGGATACTATTTGGGGCCAAAGTTTTGGGTAACGTTCTGCCAACACCACAGGCTGAATAACATCAAGGGTATGACTGTGGCCCCAAACTCACTGGGATCCCTTCCCAGGGCTTCAGACTGACTCCACTTCCCCTTTCTGCTCTCAGTAATATTTCTATCACACATTTTATCGGGCCAGCTACAATACTTTTTATTTATTTATTTATTTATTTATTTATTTATTTTTACCCCACCTTTCTCCTTGGTAAAGGACCCAAGGCAGCTTACAGTAATGAGGGTTAGTATAAAGTCTAGTTCAAGTAATTGAGAACAAGGAATTGACTGACACCTTACAGCACTAATATATAACATTACAATAAAGCTGCAAGGTTATAAGTAGTTATAAACACGAAGTCTATGTGAACCTATAGATTCATATAAAAGACACATGGTAGTCCATCATTCAGGAAAAGCTTGCCTGAAGAGAAAGGTATTTGCCTGTTTCCAGAAGGACAACAGAGATGAGGCAGTCCTGGCCTCTACTGGGAGGGAGTTCCAGAGTCTGGGCAAAGCAGCTGAAAAGGCCCTTTCATGGGTTCTCATGTGATGTACCTGTGAGGATGGAGGGATGGAGAGAAGGGCATCACCTGATGACCTTAAAGCCTGAGTCAGTTCATACTGTGAGATTCGATCTTTGAGGTAGCTAGGACCTCGGTTGTATAGTGCTTTGTAGGTCAAGGTCAGCACCTTGAATTGTGTTCGATAGCTGATTGGCAATTAGTGGAGCTGTTTTAATAGGGGTGTAATGTGATCTCTGTACCCCCCCCCCCAGTCAGCAGTCTGGCTGCTGCATTTTGGACCTACTGAAGTTTTCTGAGAATTTTCATTGGTAGCCCCACATAGAGCACATTACAGTAGTCTAGCCAGGACATCACTAGGGCATGTGTCACTGTGGCCAGAGCTGGTTTCTCAAGAAAGGGGCATACCTTGCCTTCTAGCCTTAATTGTGCAAATGCACTCCTGGCCACACGGTGACCTGAGCATCCAAGGTCAAGGGTGAGTCCAAGAGCACCCCCAAGCTGCATAACTGATTTTTCAATTGCAGGGTGACTCCATCCAGTCCAGCTTGCATCCCTATCACTTGTTCTCCCTTTCAACTGACCAGGAGCACCTCTGTCTTGTCTGGGTTTAATTTCATTTTATTCGTCCTCATCCTGTTCATTACTGCAACTAAACACTCATGTAAAGTTGAGATAGTAACTCCCTTAGAGTCCAGAGGTGACGAGAGGTAGAGCTGAGTGGCACCTAACTCCAATAGACCTGATAATCTTCTCTAGTGGTTTCATAGAGATGTTAAATAACATAGGAGACAGTACAGAACCCTGGGGAACTCCACAGGTCCGCAGCTGTGTTGTCGAACATGAATAACCTAAAATCCACTTTCTGCGTGCTATCCTGCAGGAAGTACTGGGGCTACTTTAATGCATTGCCCCCGCTTCCCATTTCACACATACCAGTCAGGAGGATGCCGTGGTCTATAGCATCAAAAGCAGCTGAGAGGTCTAGCAAAACCAAAAGGGACACAGATCCCTTATCCATTTCCCTGTGTACGTCATCTACCAATACAACCAGTGCCGTCTCAGTCCCATAGTCAGACCCGATGCCAGATTGAAATGCATCCAGGTAGTTTATCTCATCCAGAAACCACTGGAGCTGTGAGGTCACAACCTGCTCTAGGACTTTCCCTAAGAACGGGACATTTGATACCAGTTGGTAATTGTTCAGTATCATTGGGTCTAAGGAGGGCTTTTTAAACAGCAGTTTTACTATTGCCTCCTTTAAGCATGCCGGGATCCTGCCCTCTTGTAAGGAGGCATTCACTACTCTTCCTAACCATTCTGCCATACCTTCTCTGGAAGCTTTTATGATCCATGAGGGGAAAGGATCCAACAAACATGTGGTGGCCCTCACCTCCCCAATGTGGTGGCCCTCACCTTCCCAAGGGTGATGCCCACATCATCCGGCTGTAGGAGCTGAAAGTCATCAATTAATACAGGACAAGGAGGGCAGGGTGTTTTATTTACAGGCTTTGGATCAATAGCTGCACCCAAATTAGCCTGGATCTCTTCATTTTTGCCTATAAAATGTTGTGCAAATTCTTAACTTTTGACAATTCTGAAAAGCTGCCCTGGGTGGTAGAGAAAAATGATTTCTTTGCTGCATCCACTGCCTTGGAGTAAGCCTTTCAAAGGCCTTTCATTGTTTCTTTGTCTGTTTCAATCTGGGTTTTCTGCCAACACGTTTCAACTTTACAGGCCACCAGTTTCAATTTTGCCAACTCCCCAGTATACCAAGCCACCAGTTTGGGTCTGTTTTGAGGAAGGAGATGTTTAGGAGCTATCTGGTATAGAAGCCATCTGTCAGAACTATTGTGATGGGGTTCTTGCATGGCAGGGGGTTGGACTAGATAGCCCTTGAGGTATCTTCCAACTCTATGATTCTATGATTCTATGGTCAATGGCTTTGCTCATTTCCTATTCCAGAGTTCAACTAAGGATTCAATAGAATCACCAATTGGAGAAGTAGGGGAATCCACAAGGGCAGTTAAAAAATCATCTGAATTAATCAACCTTCTTGGATGTATTGCTTTTGTCTGGCTTCCTCTTACCATTACTCAAAATATTCACCCCACAGAAATCTCCAAAGTGGATTTAAATTTCCTTGTCGCCCAAAGCCAGGGTCAAAATGGACATCACATTGAGCATACAATTCAAAGTAAGGCTCAGCCAAGAAGATGAATTCATCTGTTCATTCTTGATCTAGATTTCTCAGCTCTCCAATGTGATTGCATCTGGTTGGCAGCTGGTCATTGGGAGATAAACATCACAAGTTGGTTAGCCAAGCACAGCTGCTTTAAAAGATTGTGTCTTGGGATGGCATTGGCAAATGTGCTCTCCCCTTTTATTTGGGAGCTACTCTTTGGTACAATTCAATTGTTTTCTCCAGTGGATATTAAAGCCTTTGCAGGTTAGAAATCTCAACACACATTTGAAACACACATTTCAAAAATAAGTGACATCCAATAATGACATGGAGTCATTGTGATGTCAAGTATTCCTGTTCAACATGCAAAATGTCAGCGAGCATGAAGTCTTTATGGGACTGTGATGGGAACAAAACTACACATGACTGATGGCTTATTAATGTCGGGATTTTGCCTACTCTGGATCCACCAACTGCAGATGTGCTCCTAAAATTCTAACACACATACAGACACACACACACACACACACACAGAGAGAGAGAGAGAGAGAGAGAGAGAGAGAGAGTTTTGACTTGATGTAAAGACCAAAGCCTATCTATAGCCCTGCTGTTCCATCTTTCCATGGCACAAAGGCCAC
Organism: Phrynocephalus versicolor; assembly: GCA_023846285.1. NCBI lineage: Eukaryota > Metazoa > Chordata > Lepidosauria > Squamata > Agamidae > Phrynocephalus > Phrynocephalus versicolor. The sequence continues at coordinate 1,672,151 of JAHTLZ010000327.1, read as the reverse complement.
TCACTTTAGGTAATTAGTATTTGATATATATTTTAAAACAGATGGGTTTTCTCTGTTAGTGGGCGCTGCAGTCTAAATTCAATCTTGAGCAAACATTATATTCATTTTCAAGCTTCTTGTCTCTGTGGACATGTTCTTCCCCCCATCCTCCTTTGAACACAGGGCTGACGAGAACATTACTATTTGATAATGATGACTCTGAAAGATTAAATTTGGGTAGGTGGTTGATGACGATGCCAGAGAAAGGCATCTTGTTTAACAGTGAGGGGCGTATTTAAAAAAAAATCCATGCTGACAGAATCAAAGTGTGAATAATAAATAAATAAAACACACTATGAATCAGAGGGAATAAGGTTGCCAGAGGGGACAGGGAAGAGAATTTGATTTATTTAGCAAAAATTACTTCTAGGGGAAAGCTTACTGGGCTGGAGAAAGCCAGTTTATGAGGCCAAAATTACTGCTGTTATTGATTTATAGAAATAATGCCTAGTAGTTTTACCCAAAGCTGTGCAGGGATTAGTCACTAGTGCAGATTTCCAGGTCAAAACTAACCGTTCCATGGAGGCAAAGAGAGTGCTGAAAATGGACTGATTGTGCAAATATTTCTTCAAAGCAGTTTCCCCAGCTGGCTATTTCTGCATTATGCTTTTCTACACCCTTCCCTGCTGCTGTTGCTTCCTCCTTCCTAAAATATTCATACACCCAATCAGGAATCCATGCCACCTATAATCATAACCAATCAGGCTGAGATTGAGGGCAGGTGAGAGCAACAGAAATCAACAACTAAACAGTTTGCCACAATATGCTAGCAGATGGCAAAAACAGGAGGGCTGGAGGGGAGGTTCTGGCACCTTTTTTCTCTGTTCACAAGTTTTCATAGTTGATGTAGGTAGAAGCTTTTGTCAGAGTCAGGCATCCTTCAGCTCTCCACAGTCTGTAATGGCTCAATGCCCACGGCTCCATCATTCTCTTTTGGGCTGTCTTCCAATCTCCATGAATGCAAGGTGACTAAGGGGGGGACCAGCACCATGGACAGCTCATGCTAGACCTTAGAAAGAAGATGCAGGTGGCCACAGCAACGGTTTTCTATAGGGAAACATTTTCCCTATAGAAAATGTTCACATTTTCCTGGTTACAAATACCACAGTTGCCCATTCCTGGAGCTCTACGTTCTCTGTATCCCCTGAATATGATACACCTGTCAGAAACACTTAAATCAGAAGGTTTTCAGGCTTAGTTAGGCCATAAAATGGAGAATCGTGGTATATGTAGTTCAGAAAATCTGATAATGCAAACTCTCATTTCTTCTTTTAGTTTATGAGAAATTTTGGACATCAGTGTTCAGAAATGCCTGCTCGCCAGAGTTCATGGACTTTGCAAGCTGGAGTCTAGAACATCCGAAAAGCCAACATCCAAAAGAGAAGAATTGGAATAGAGAACGAATAGGAAAATAGGGGGAATTGACTGTTATTTCATCCTGCTCTGGATCCAATTGAGAGCTTTGGTAGTCTCCATCTGTGGTAGTGGTGGAGGATTGGGATTATTGAGCATAGCCTTTATTTGGCAGTGTGGGGTGGGGGTGGGGAGGAGGTTTACTTCAGTGGTGCTAAGAAGACACTAATTGCAGGACCATAATCAAAGGGTACCATCTGAGGCTGCAGAAAGCTCAGAGAAAGATTAATCAGAATCAGAAAGCAAAGCAAAGTGTTCTGCTTATATACCGCCCCATAGCAAAGCAAAGTGTTCTGCTTATATACTGCCCCATACCACTTGAAGCAGTCTCTGAGCAGTTTACAGTTTTTAATTACAGTATGCAGGCTACACATTGACCCCCCCCCAAGCAAGCTGGGTACTCATTTTAAGCACCTCAGAAGGATGGAAGGCTGAGTCAACCATGAGCCTGCTACCTGGGATTGAACCCCAGGTCATGAGTACAGTTTTACCTGCAGTACAGGCATTTAACCATTGCACCATGGGGCAGTTTACAGTTTGACTATAGTATACAGGCCACACATGCAGAAGATGGCACCAACACTACTTCTTAAATTGCATGAGTACAAACACATCATCACCCCCTGAGTTTCTTCTTCCATGGGAGCTCCAGCAGCACATGGTTACTTTAAAAGCTTCCTCCTGACCTTACTCCTCAAACTAATCATCCCCACCCAGTTGGTCAGAGATGGGAAAACTCTGGTCCTCTGGGCAGATGCAGCATCTCCATCTCCAGTTACCAGCTGGAGGAAAGAGTGCATTTCAAGGCCAAGAAGAACGCAAGGAGGAACTGAACTCTGCTTTGCAACCTAGACAGCTATAGAAAGAACTGAGCTGTGGAAGCCGATGCCCTAAGGCTCAGCCCTGAGCAGATATATAGAGAATGGAGATGTGCTTTGTGTGCCTGATGAATTTTTTTTTTACATTGGTTGAGAACGATATATGGGCCTTCACACTCCACCTTGTTCCCTCACTGTTCCTTCAACCTTGGCTGCTACTTAAGCAAGGTCTCAAAGACTCTTCCAGATTTGAAAGTTGACCCCCTGGGCTAAAAATATTATCCTGTTCTATGCCATTGGACTTCATATCTGAGTAAGGAGTCCTGGGTCCAGAGCTGTGTCCTTAGGAAGGTGGTTGTGGGCTCCAATCTTTTGGTAGACCTGCTTTTCAGCCGTTCTGTGGTAGCCCTCATGCCTATTTCTTCAGAAGGTGGTTGTGGGTCCCACAACTTGCCCCCTTATTAACATTCTGTTTCTCCTGCCTCTGGTCATTTCCCACCTGTTAATATTCCATCCTGTGGCTACCTACACCACTGAGTTTATCATCGTCTTTAAGAAACATGGCTTCTTTCACTACCAGCATGGAATTTGAGACTACCAAAGACTCGGATGGACCAACCTGGTCTTGTTTAATCACAAAAGCTGACCAGGGCCAGGCTCGTTCGATGGAAGACCACCAGAAAATGCCAGCCATCTCTAAGTAGGGCTAGAACAGAACCGTACCTGGAGGACCCCTGGCAGTCAAAGCTGGCAAAGCTGCCTTAGAGGCACCATTAGTCTGAGTCAATAAAAGGCAGTCTTCTGCAATCTTACATGAACAGAGGCAGCGGTGGGAGGGGCATCCTTCTGTTTGCAATATATCTTTCCCCCACGCCCTAAAGAAATCTGGTGAATGTTTCAACCCCCCCTGTGCTGTGTTAAAAAAACAACAACAGTGGAGGCAGGAGTAGAAATCCTCTTAATGTCCTCTCCAGCTGGCTTGCCATGCCATGTGGGGCTGCTGTTCTCCCCTTGCTGCCTCCTGTCTGATTTGTGGTCTCAGGGTGATGGAATGTCATTAGGTGGGATGAGATATCCTGAGCCGTCTCTCTCTCTCCCATCTGCCCTTCCTTGTCCATCTCCTTTATCAGTAGCATCTTCTGTTATCATCGCCCTCCCCTTTCCAGAACCAACCTCTGATTTGGTCTGAATGAGAGTTTTCTGTGTGTGACCTTATGATGGGAAAGGGCATCAGATCAGAACCCACAAGGGGATGCAATGTTTGTGCTGAATCTGTCTGACTAGAAACCTTTAAGTCATTTTCTCTCTTATCTATTTTTTTCTAGGGTATTTGACACTTTGTATAGAAGACTGAATCACAGAATGACAAAACGAGGATGTTGCAAGGGGCTTACTAGGCTGTTGAGTCCAACCCCCTGCTAAAGGAAGGAATCCAAATCAAAGGATATCTAACACATGGCTGTCCAGTTTCCTCTGGAATGCCTCCAGCATAGGAGCACTCACCACCTCCCTAATGGGTACCGTTGTCTTACCCGTTTAATGGTTGGGAAGTTTTTCCTGACATTGGACTTGGCTTCCTGTAAATCTGAGCCCATTGGCACATGGTTTGTTCCTGCTTTCCTTGTGTTTCACGCTTGACTGAATCACATCAGAGGCTGAAAGAACATGAAACTTGGACAATTGTGTGCAAACACACATACACACAGGCATGTATGCACGCATGCACACATGCACACATCCATCTACACCCACACCACCATTTCTTTTTCCCACAAACCGGCTGTGTAAAATAACAACAGACTTGTGTGTCGGCAAATAATTCCAGCAGCGTTGGCTCTGTTGGCGGCCTGTCCACCTCCGTTATCTTTCGGCTCCCACGGAGAGCTTGGCAAGGAGACTCTACTGTGTAAATTGCCCAGGTGGTTTGTTTCCCTCTGCTGTTGTGTTTTCTGGTTCAGGAGGCTGATGGTGGTTGCTTTCCTCCCAGACAGTGTTTTTGTGCATATAATCACTGCTGTGGGACTGACACAGCAATGTGTCCTTTATATCTGCATTGTTCACACTTGTTTTAACAAGAGAAATCTCTCTTTCACTCTCCCTTTTTCCAACAACTCAGAAAAAGTGGGTTACAACAGAATAACCTGTAATCAGTTACTAAGGAGGCAGAGCAACGAGAGAACAATGAAATTAAATTTCAAAATAACACAACAAAAGGAAACAAAGACTCCTTGTAGTGGCTGTGAGTGACACCTCTCAGTTACTTTTAAAAGTTACTTTTGAAAAGTATTATAATTTACCTATTTATTATTTTAGAATATTTTTATCCCCACCTTTCTCCTTGGAAAAGGACCCAAACAGCTTACAATAATGAGGGATAATATACTGTCCAGTCCAGTACAATTAAGACATAATCAAGTATTGAGAACAAGGAATTGAGGGACATCTTACAGCATTAATAGATAACATTACATTAAAGCTACAAGGTTATAAGAAGTTATAAACACAAAGTCTATGTGAACCTATAGAAAAGACACATAAGGGTAGTTCATCATTCAGGGAACGCTTTCCTGAAGAGAAAGGTCTTTGCCTGTTTCCAGAAGAACAACAGAGATGAGGCAGTCC